>VXBI01002468.1:700740-928267 GCA_013397375.1 Toxostoma redivivum
AAAAAGAAAAAGAAAAAATCAGTTTTGCTGTTAAGCTCTTGAACACTAAATCCAACACAGCAGTGGTTGGACTGCAAGCCCAGAGCAGAACAGCTCTGTTTTTAAAAGAAATACTGGAAATATTTGTAGAGCTCCTAGGTTTTGTAATGAGCCTTTTATTATATTATGATTATTAAATAAATACTCTGGGGTGGAGGGTAGCTTTGGTGCTGTGCCTGGTGGCTGCCAGGTGATTTGTGTCCCCAGTGCTGTGGTGTGAGTTTGGATGGAGAATCCAAACTCCTGCATGCAAAAAAAAAACCCAAACCCCACCCCAGAGTCAAAGCTGAGGAGCATCCAGCCCTTCTGCAGCTTTTGGATCAAGGCTGAGATGAGCAAAGATCCCTGAATTGTTTTGGGTGATGGAGATAAACCCCTCTGCAAAGGAGCAGGAGCAGCTGTAGGGCCTGGCATTAATTTCCATCCAGGAAACAGCAATGAGTGAAATGTATTTAAATGTTAAAGGCTTTTCAAATCTTCACTCCCAGCTGAGCATCTTGCCAAATGCTGGCAGCACCTGTACCCACCTTGATAAGGGGCTGGTGTGTTACAGTCTGGGGCTCAGGAGGAGGTAGATGTACTCATGTCTTTTTTTAAATTGACTCTTGTCCTCTGGGATTTCCTTCCCAGCAGAACTAATAGTATTAAGCAGCAGCAAATGCCCTTGGGAGGAAATATTTGCTTCCTGGAGGCGGGTGGGATTTTTAGGTTGTAGAATAAGCCCCTTGTGGCACTTGGCATCTTCTCAGACTCGTGCAGACATTCACTGCTGTGTGGATCTGCAAAACCAGTCCTGCCTGGAGGGCAGTCAGAGATACTCAGCTTTCCATATGGAGAGACTCAAAGAGGTGAAGCACTTCCCTGCTCAGGGTCAGCAGAGGCAGGGGAAGGAGCAGCACTGGTGGAAGCAGCTCCTCAGTGCCCACATGGGTCCATCACAGCCTTACCCAAATCCTGCTGCACTTTGAAACACTCTGAGGACTTTCACTTCTTTTTATTATTTATTTTACTTTCAAATAGGCTGTGTTCTGTTTCCCAGCTGCAGAGGAGCTGCTGACCTCCAGTTATATTTTCCAGAGGAAGAGTTTAACTTTCACACTGTTACACTGTGGTCAGCTCTTTTTGAATTATGCTGGTACATGCACAAGCCTCGGGAAAAGCAGGGTAGACAATATTTGAACTACAGAAACTTGAATTACTCCAAGTGCAATTCTTCAGAAGCCACTGGACAGCTGTGCTTTGCAAGCCACAAACTCACCCAAATTTTGCTTCAGCCCGAGGGGGAGAGAGACAAAAGGCAAAGGATAAAGAGTTCAGATAGGCTCCAACAGAAACCTCCAGCTCCTGGATGAGTTAATTCAGAAATACATTGTGCTGTTTTTGTTGGAAGCTATATATTGTAAGTATTATATATGCATACATGCATATATATAAAATGCAGGTGGCATCCCTGTCATTGGCCTCTCAGCTTTATTCTTCCAGCAGGGCAGGTGTGTGCCCTGGACACTGCCAGCCTCTGAGAGGACCTGGACAAAGGGGATGCTGTTTTTACACCCTCTTTTAGGTAAAGCCCATGAATAGCTTAGCTGGCTTGGCATGGCCTTGGCCAGGGATGGGAGGAGAAGTGGGATCACTCACAGGAGCTGTGAGAATCCTGCCCTTCCACCCCCCCCCGACCAAAGCCCTGGTGCTGATGGGTTTGGGGCAGGTTTATTTTCAGGAGCTGGAGCTGAGCAGGTAAAGGCAGCAGGGTATTTTTTTTTTTCCTTTTAATGGGTCAGAAACACATCTTCAGCTGTGTGTCCAGTTTAGCATTTCATGAGGTGTGCACAAGCACAGGGGAATACATGGGCAGTGCTGTAAAAACGTGAACCAGCTGGTCAGCGTGTGTTGTGTGTACGTTCTCGTGTGTGGTTATAGTGGCATTGATGTTGGAATAGATGAGGTTTGAACAAAATAACCCTTCTGTCTACTCCTTTTCATTTCACTGCTCTTTACTGTCAGCATGCAGCCCTGCAGGAGGAAGAGGGAGCTGTGTGCAGGACATGAACTCGTGCCTTCGCTGCGCGTGGGGACTGCTGGAAGTGGCAGCTTTGTTTCACGAGGTGCACAATTTCCCCAGCTCATGCAGGATCCCCCCACTGAGACATGCAGGCCGTGTTTCTGAATACTTGAAGTACCATTTGTTGTGCAATTATTTGGCTTCACCCTTTTATTAGCTGAGAGGAGAGAGGGAAGAAGAATCGCACATCTGGATGAGCCAAACCAACCCCTGCTGTTTCTTTCCTGGAAAGTTTTAGGATCTGGTTTCGTTCCAGGTGTATGATGTACCTTACTAGAGTCACCTTTCTTAAGGTCTTTGGTATGGCCTTTTCATTTAGTGCTTTCCTCTGGCTTCCTTAGCCCTCCCCTTATACATCCCTTTTTCATCATTCACTTATTAAAAAAAAAAAAAGCAACAGCTTCTTGTAATTCTGAATTCCCAGTCTGCCTCCTGGCCATGGAGTTAATGATTCAGCCAGAGGTACCTCACTCCCATGCCTGAGAGATGAACTGGGTTTCAGAGTTCCCACACGACACCTACTGATGGAACACTGACTTTTGCAGAGAGCACACCTGGTATTCGATGCACAGATCTTTGCTCATTTTATTCATCAAAATTAGGAGAACCAGACTGTGAATCAGAGCTCTACCTGCAAGCACGAGTACACTTTTGGTGTTAGAAAAAGTCTGTTTTCAACTAAAGCCTTGAAGTTCCTGCTGAAGCTGCCTTAATTTAAAAATCAAAGTTTATTTGTAAGACTCATCTCTGATTATATTTTTTTTTCAAGTTTGGAAATAGTTTATTTATCCTCATCTCACAAAGCTGTGAAGTAGATCCTGTAGCCATGGTAATATTTATTCTTGTTGCTGAAAGCATGTTCATGTGTTCTGTATCATGTTATATTCACGTGGTTTGTACCTCAAGGCATTTGTTTTGTTTTTTTCTTTTAGAGGACAAAGCAAAACTGAATCCCAGGATTTCTGTGGTGTCCAGCATCTTTGGGCAGACAAACCTCAGCTCTATGAGAGAGGTGAACTGGACTTGTCCACTGCAATTCTTAAATTCATACTCTAAGGAGTATTTATTATTTGTAATATAATGTATTTATGATTTTAAGAAAAATATATTGAACTTTTAAAGTTCTGAGTAGAAGCACCCCTTCAAACATATCATTAACATGAACCTCAGAAAAAAAAAGTCCTGAGCTCTATAAACACTCCATCCTTCTCAATATTTTCAATTAACGGAGGGCTTGGAGATGGTTTTGTTTTCCAGTTCATGGCTGTAGTACTTTCTGTTACGGAAGGGCACAGAGCCCTGGTTCAGTTTTGTCCTTTGTGCATTAGATAATCACAAGAAAGCCTTTTTCCTTCCATTTATGGTGTGGAAAGTGTTTCTCTGTGTACTGCACTGCATGTGATAGCTGTCTCCATGGTTGACATTTGCACTTTAATAAACTCAGAGATGAAAAGAGATAAAAGCAACAAATCCTTCAGATTTCCTTACTGCACAGTCCCTTTCTGCAGGCTGGGGGTGGCTGGTGGAGTTTCCCTCTGGAGATCCTTGCACATCCCAGCTGCAGGACCACAGCTGCCCTCAGGGCTTGGTGGGGGCAAAGGGGCAGGGGGTGGAGTGAAAATATCTATGTAAGTAATTTCAACAACTTCCCCAACCCAAAATCCATGCCACAGCCATGTGTTTACCCTTGCTCCTTACAGCAAGGGGTCAAGAGAGAGAATAATTTTAAGACTTGATGCAAAAATAACCTTTCACTGCAGAAAAAGTGTTGGGGACAAAACTGAGCACCTGTTTCCTCTGTGCCTGTGATGCAGGAGGATGTAGCTCCAGTTCAAGCACACAGCTGCAGGGAATGCTCCAGATTTATCTCTATCCTATCCCCTTTTTACACAATTTCAGTTCATCAGACTCATCAGCTCACAGCTGTTACCATGATTATTTCCCCTTTGAGGAGAAACGTGGAGGAACACAGCTTAACACTCATATGAGAATTATTTGAAGTTTTGATGTGGTTAGGATGTACCAATAAGACCATAAAAGAGGAAAAAACAAAACAAAAAAAAAGGATGAGTTTAATTTCCTGACCAATCTCTTGACCTAAATATAGCCAACCTGTGGTTTAATTGAGGAAATCTAAGTTGCTGTATCTAAAACATTTTTGTATTATCTGGAGTCAGCCCATAGCAAGCTCTTTTCTTCTTTGCATGCACTGGAATATGTCCATGAGGAAAAAAAAGTATTTCTAAGGGTATTGCAAGGCATCCTTGCATTAAATCAGCTGCCTCTGGCAGTGCAGAAGTTTGTGTTTCACAGGGATTTGGGGCACGACCCCACAAGGACTGCGTGTCACCTCACTGGGATTGGGGCCACATCACATCTGTCACAGGATACAGGGGGAGATTCCTAAAAACACCTCTCTTTAAAATATGGAAAACTTGTTAAATAACTTCCTTGGGAGGCAAAAAAGAGTTTGCACATGTGGCTAATGTAGGATTTGCCCACAGTGCTTACAGAGGGGTGATGAACAGACTTCAGGAGCTGTGAGCGAGTGCTGGCAGTGGGGAGGATGAGGAAGGAGTGGAGGAAGGAGGTGCTTTCTTCAAGGCTTCAATCCTAAACATCACCATGGGAAAAAAAACAAAACCAAAATCTGTGGAGAAACCATCTCCAGAACTTCCCTGAGGCCAAATCCCTGCAAAGAGATGGAGGTGAAGGGCACAGAGCACGTCCCAGCCTGTGCCAAAGCCAAACATGCACTCCAGCTCCCCAAACTCTCCCTCTCCACCAGAAAAACCCAAATATTTGGGCTGGCAGGGCTGCAAAGCTGCGCATGCTTACAGGGGAGTGCTTTATTTATTTATTTAATTTTTTTTTTTTGCTGCAAGGATGGATGCAGGCCAATGCACTTAATAGTAACCACATGGTAAAATAAATAATGCCTGTATAGACTTAAAAGTAAATGTTAAATATTTGCTCTGGTTTTTTTACTGATGTCTCCTATTCCAGCTTTGAAATGGCCCTGTGGCAAACAACACTTTTATTTTTCTTAAGCCTGGAACATTTAATAATTTCTAATTAAAACATCTTACATTTTTAGGATATTTATGAGCAAACTGATATGGGCTCCTAAAATGTGCCAGGAAGGAGTAAAAGCTGCACACTACAGTCAGATTTAAGGGTTTATTTTCTTTCAAAGCCATGTAAAAACTTTATCCACATTTTTTTCGCTTTTGAAAAGGTATCTACTGAATACCTGGAGGAGAAGCCATTAGCAATTTATATTTCTCTTCCTACATTTAGGAGCATTTTTCTGGAAATAAGTAACCATCCTCCAGACCCACAGTGGAGAGAACAGCCTGAACACAGGGGCAACTGTTGGGTAATTCCCTGTTGCTCTGAGTCCTTGGGAGCCAGGAGTCAGCCTTTACATATCTGGGATGCCTAAGTTAGCTTAAAAAAATAAAGTAAAATTTGACTGAATGCTTTATTTACTCTTTTTTTCATATTTTCTTTTGCAAAGAAATGAGTCAACTTTTCCACGATTTTATACATTCAACACAGCAAGAGTGGTGATACCTACTGCTTCTCCCAATACTTTTTAAGACCAAAACCAGTCCCAACTTACATGGTTTGCTTTTTAAAGAGCAAATATTTTGGGGAAACTTGAAATTCTGAGAGCAATGAGATAAAATGTATAATCCTTTTTCTTAAAATGCAGAAATATAATGGCTATTTCAGAGCTGACCCACAAGGTACTCCAAAAAGTGAAAAATATTGAAAATAATTAATAATCAGTGAAGACATAGTCTAAATAGCAGGGAAAATAAAAAAAAAGAATAAAAAAGAAAAAAAGAAGAAGAAGAAGGAAACATCTCTTGCACATTAAATAGTGTAAAAACCCCCAACTTTATTTACATTCCCATCATCACCCCACAGCTGACCAATGTGGGCTGTCACGGATGCAGGAAGCACAAAGAGACCTTCAGGGATGCTCCAGGGGTGAGCAGCTCTCAGGGCAGTTAGTACTGTCTCAAAGAAAGGAAAAAAAAAAGAACTTTTCCCAGCAAGGGCCACCTGGGTAAGAGGAGGCTCATTTGTATGAATTATGCATGAGCATGCAGGGAAATGCTGCAGCAGGGAATTTAAGGGTGTGTTTTGGCAAGGCACACGGAGTGGCCCATGTTTGCAGCAGATGTGGATTAATATGGCATATCTGAAGGCAAGTCAGGAATCTCCAATTTATACAAGTCATGACTGGCTGGGGCTTTTTTTAGCTGCAGTTGGCCTGGAAACTTGTCCAGCAGCAGAGCAAAACTGGAAATACTTATTTAATATTTAATACTGGCTGTTTACATTAACTCCCCATGCCTTCAGAAGTTTTTAAGCACATTTCTCCAGCTATCCCCACACAGGAAAGAGAGGAAAACACGCATCACAATAAATAAAAACCTGACTTTACCTGAAGCTCAAGTGCTCCACCAGAACGTAGCCATCTGAGGGAAGAGGAAAAATGATTAAAAGGATTAAAATCTGGGCAAGGGGGCCGAGCATGGAGGTTTTGGGGGGTGGTTTGGGAGGTGGTGGTTTGGGAGGTGGTGGTTTGGGAGGTGGTTTGGATGGTGGTGGTTTGGGAGGTGGTGGTTTGGGAGGTGGTGGTTTGGGAGGTGGTTTGTCCCCAGGGCTGGCTGCAGACTCACATCTGCCCTGAGCGTTGCGGCAGATGACGGCGTGGCCGTGCGGGGCGGCGATGACATCCAGATGTTCGCCAGCTGTGAGCGGCAGGTCGGCGTGCCGCCGGCTGGGCACCGAGCGCTGGGCCCGGGCCCTGCTGAGCACACGGATCTCCTGCTGGAACTGTGGGACAGGGAGCAAACAGCACTGCTGGGGGCCCACCTGTAGCTGTTGGTTAGGGTGTTACCCCTACACAAGGCACACAGCTACGTGTGACACACAGCTACAGAGACATTTATTGACAGCACGACTCGTATTTTTACAGCATGTTCTGCAGAGCTAAGACAAGACAGTTGTTGCCCCTGTGTCAGCTTTCTGATTATTGATTGAGTCTTTTTACATTTTCCCACACTCTTTCTTGTAAACAACAAGTGTTTTGCATTCCTCTTTGGAAGAAAAGAGGATTGGTGGGTTGGTGATGAAGCCTACCAAGGTCAGAAGGTCTTACCATCACTGCCCAATCCTTGACCATGGTTGGAATTCTATAAATACTCTCACTGTGTAAATAAAGTTCCCTTTTCCTGCTCATCTGGTCAGAGTCAGGTGTGTGCTGTGTTCCCTCTCTCTTGTGTGAATCACCAGCACCCAC
Source organism: Toxostoma redivivum (assembly GCA_013397375.1). Classification (NCBI taxonomy): domain Eukaryota; kingdom Metazoa; phylum Chordata; class Aves; order Passeriformes; family Mimidae; genus Toxostoma; species Toxostoma redivivum. Next base: position 708,162 of record VXBI01002468.1, read on the forward strand.
AGACAGGAGCTCATTGCATAATTGAGAAGATGCCTCTGGGACCTGTACTTCAGGATGAGTCCCACAGCCTGCATCAGGTGTCAATCTAATGTTGCTAATTCCATTCTATTTTGACCAAGTTATCATCCTGGGTGAAAGTCTCCCTAACTGAAGCTGAACAAGCTATCAGCCTGGGAACGGAGCTGAGAGAACAGGAGGAACTCCAGGCTGAGAATGAGTTTCCAGGCTGTGATTTTCCTAGATCTCTAACAGTGTGTCCACACTCATGGGGTGGGTTTTTTTGTTAATTTTATATTTACATGTATCTCTGTGTGTTGGTTGAAGCGATTGAGGCTGAATACATAAACCTGAGACCCTGGCAAAGCAGGCACTGTGACAATGCTCATTAGCACATTCCAAAGTAAATCTTATTCCTAGCCCTGATTCTCGGTTGGTTTGAGACCTTTGCAATAAAAGGTTCGAGTCCCTTAGGACTGGACCTTTGCCCTCAGGTATTCCCTATGTATTGTGAACCCAATCCCCTGACCCTTGTCTTTGGTTCCTGCCTATCCTTGGAAAACATGGCTTTTGGAAACTGCTTCATGGACCACGTGGATTAAAGGATATCCTGGCAGACCATTGCACCCATCCCTTCATTATTCACAGCCATGCTATCACCCAGCTAAGCTGTCACAAAGGGGAGAATCCCCCAGGGTCAGGACATCTGTGTACACAAACAACAGGATGGGAATGCTGGAGCAGCTGTTTTGAAGCTTTGTTCCATCAGTCTCATTTTACAGAATCAAGCAGGAGAGATGGAGCAGCTTCAGCTGCTATAACGGCAGATGGAGTTTTCTTTGTTACAAACTCTTTTAACAACTTTTTAGCCAATAGCAGAATATTAAAAGCTGACAAGCATTTGCTCAGGCCAATTAGTAAAGCCACATGTACAGCTTGCTTTGAACAATGTTTGCTTGTAATAGCTTAAAACAATGGATAAAACTTCATTATTAAGTTTACACATTTCTACTGTCTTGCTTAACATATTTTCCTGAGGCCTATCTCTACACAGCTCACAGCCCTATTGTTTCTTATCCTTGCATCTTCAGCATTCTTGCATTTCTCCATCCTGAGATTTGCTTTCACACAGCTTTCTGAGAGTTTTATACCTTTTCTATTTCACACACAGCATTTATTCTACATCTGTGTGCAACCTCTGTAAGGGCAGCAGGGAGGGAGGGAGAGGGAGGAAAGATTTCAGGATGGGTTGTGAGGCTTTGGGGAGAAGGAGGGAGAAAAACCCCCAGCAATGCCCCTGATGAAGATGCAGGTTAGGGGAGAGGGCAACAGGTGAGTGGGACTGAACCTAAAACAGAGAGTGGGCTACCTAAAACAAGCTAGACAGATTTAAGGGAATAAAAGTAGGTATTTATTGAAAGCCTTCAATAGGCACACCTTGGGCAGCCAGAAGCCTCCCAGAGGCCACTCCCAATGGTCATGAGTTTTTCAGACAATTATGACTTTGGTCCACCTACATATCAGAGGTTAATCCTCCAATTCCAGTTTCAGCTAATGAAGTCATTTACCCGCAGTTTGCTCCCCCTCAATTCACTTTTGTTTGTACTTTGCAGGGCCTGAGGCAGTAAGGTGAATATCAGGCTTAGAGGGATTGTTTTGTCCGACCAAAATGTGAAGACAGTTAACTAACATTTTACATGGAGTTTGGAGTTATGCACTAATGCAGTACAGGATTTGAAAAATATAAAAGCTAAATCCTAAGGCATCAGGACAACTTTCCCAGCACAGCTGAGGACCAAGGAGGTTTCCACCAGGTGTCTTTTAAGCAAACCACAGGGCTGCTTTTCTCCTCTGGAAACCCCAGATTAGGAGAGAAGGCAACAGGTCAGGGAACAATTTTCCCAGCATGGCTAAGGACCAACAAAAATGTGTATTTTAAACAAGGCACAGAGCTGCTTTCCTCCCCTGACACAGATAGAAAGAGACTCACCATAAATGTCTCTCTAAAGAACTTCTCTTCTTCGTCCATCTTCTTTTCTTCACTGCTCTTCTTGAATTTGAAGATATTCCTGTAACAAGAGAACACACACACACACATGCATTTCTGAGCTCTATTTAAATAACTCCTGGCACATCTGAAATTGCAACCAGAGCCTAATTCCAGCCTTGTCTGCAAGGAACCCTTGGAATAGTAAAGCATGTTGTTCATATCCCTATTTCTCAAAAAAGGATGAAGAGACAACTCAAATTTGTTAGGCACAACTTGAGCCATTTTGTATCTCCATTTGGGATAATTTTTTTTTGATCTGTAAGCAGCGTGGGAACAAATAAACTCTGTATTGAGTGTTTCAAATCAGCCCCGTTCTTATGGAAGTCAACAATCTGCTTTTCCCCCAGCAGTTTCTCTCCTTCTGGTTCTATTTATACTCAGAAATAAAGGGTCCCCAGATCACTCTCATCCTGAGTCATTTATGCAAGTGGGGTTTAACATAGCTCTCCAGATTTTCTCTGGGTTTTTTAGCACATGGAGGAGAAAGTCTCCCAAGCAGACATTTATATGGCACTGTAAATTGGAAAACAAGTTCTTATAACCCACTTAAAGGGAATGGGGCATTCCCTGCATATGGGGATGCCACTCTCTCTGGTACACGAAATTACAGCTGTAGCATTCATTTTAAAACTAAGACAGGAAACAAACACCAAACAAACCACCCATTTGTAACAAATTACTAATCCTTGGCTCATTTTGATGCACTTAAAATTAAAGAGGAAAGGAAACAAGAGCTGAAATTAGGGACTTTTAAGCTGTGAAGAGATTCCTCCTTAGGCAGGACCTAAGGTCTCTAAGGGAAAGTTGAAATTGCATGGGCTCCCTGATGGTCTGTAAAGTTACACCTGTGACTTTGCACAGCACTACCAGTGGTGTTTGAGCAGCCCCATGCAGGAATTCTGTGGTGAGAGCCTGAGAAATGGGTCTCTGATTTACATCTGAAGTCCCAGGTATTAGGTCATGAAAAAGGTCATTGTGATGCACATTTTTGTGATCTAAAATGGAAAGGAAATCTCCCACTTCCATGTGAATTTTTACAGCATCAGTAACCAAAAAACAATTTTAAATTGCTTTTATGCACAAATGGCGCAGCAAGAGTCAATGCAATCAGCCCAAATAATCAATACTTTAAAATACAAGGCTCTTGCCAAAATCATGGAATCTTAGAATGGCTTCACCCCTGCCATGGGCAGGGATACCTTTCACCATCCCAGGCTGATCCAAGCCCTGTCCAACCTGGCCTTGGACACTCCCAGGGATCCAGGGGCGACCACAGCTTCTCTGGGCAACCTGAGCCAGGGCCTCATCACCCTCACAGGGAGGAATTCCTTCCAAAAATCTAATCTAAATCTACTAAAATAGCAAAAAGGAGCCAAATATATGGCAAGTAACAACTTCTGGCTCAGCTCAGTGGAAAGTCATGACAAGACTCAGGATAAGACCTTTGGGTATCCTCCTCTTATGCTCAGTTCAGATCCAAGAGTTTGTTTCACCCTTGGGATATTTTCTACAAAGATTCCTGAACTCTGGCTTCAAAGGGAAAGGACCATCAACCAACACAAAATATCTGTGCAATCAGGGACATCTTGCTCCTGAAACCACTCAAGAGATGTGTACAAATTCAGACAAAATGGGAACACAGTGGGAATCCAGACCTTTCCACATCATCAGTGCTTTTCCTTTTATCCTTGTACTCCTTCACCATTCGAAGTTTTGGCATCCAGGCTTTGCCCTTCTCCTCCTTCCCTCTGAGAGGAACAGACAGGCAGGAATTCAGGATTTTCCCAGCAGAACATGTCCCCTCCCCAGCCCCATGTGACTAGAGAGCTGTGATCTTTCCCTGTCTCCTCCCACAGCACTGAAATGCAAACACTTGCTGTGATTTCCACCAGCACGTGCAGCCACCACAGTCATCTGGCAGCAAGACACCAGGACATGCTGTTCCCATTAAAAGCAATTTTTCTGACAAGGAGCCTGCCAGGACGGGGCTGATAATGGGGTCTGGGAGAAGGAGTTTTCCTTCCTTAGGAAAAAGATCTGATTTTTCATGTGTTTCAGGGAGCTGCTCTCTCCTTTCCACGTCTCTGGCACTAACTGGGTAACGGTGAGGAAATATGCTGCCAAATTAAACACACACAGGGAGGGCACCTGGACTGTCTCCAGAGGACTGAATCCCAACCAGCTCACGACCCTCAGTGGGTTTTGTGCCAGGTTTGTGGCAGGAGGAAAATCTCTTTGGGTTAAGGACAACCCCAGGACAGGGCACCCTCCTCACCTGGTGTCTCTCTGCCCCACCTCGACATCATCATACACATTGTCCTCCTGGGAGACAGCTGCTGTCAATCCAAATGCAGGACAGAAATGATTAGGAGATGTCACTCTGAGCCTGCTATTCCAAATAATCTGGTGCAGGGGAAAATTTGGGCTGCTGCTCTTCACTCGACCCAAAGGGGCCAAGGAAATGCAAAAGGAGCCTCGAGGCTCCCAAACACCCAGCAAAGGTCCAGCACAAGGAATGCTTGGGTTGGTTAATTGTGCTTATGGGCAGTTTTCTGCATGGGTTTGGCCATCCAGTTCCACAGATAGAAGAGCAGCATCAGCAAAGCCCCATCTTTGCACTGCAGCCAGCCCAGGCAGGGTTCCCAACACAAGGATTTGGGTATGCTCACTCCAGACCCTCCTCAAGGTTGAGGATTTATCCACCCCATGTATGTAAAGGATGACCTTGACCCTCCAAAAGTCAGGAATAAAGAGTTGTACAAAGAGCTGCTGGAGAGCCATGGCTCACACAGCACTGCCAGCCTGGGAGCAGTGGTTCTGCAGGGTCTGTTTCACTCATTTCCTTCCTGGATAAATCCAGATCTGCACAGGAATGCTCTTCTTTAAAGCAAAACCACCCAAAAATGAGCAAAACCCCCACCCTCAAAAGAAACAAAATCTCTATCAAGTCTTCAAAGCTACAATACATGATTTTCAGAAAGGCACAATGCACCCAGCTGACTGTACAAAATATTTGTCTCTTCAAACACACACAAATCCCCAGGAGTCAGGTACAGGCATGTGCTTACCTAAATTTGGTACTGAAAGGGAAACCAGTCTGTGGATAGAAAAAAGGCTTTTAGAAACAAATCTGCACATCATCAATGCCCAAAAAGCCACAAGGTGCCCCAAAAAGCTGTCAGTGATGCTGCTGAAGGGACAGACAGGTCGAGGTGCATGAGCTCCATGGTACCAACAGCATTTCACAAAAAGATATGCCTTGCTAAATAAGCATTTCCATCCTGACAGCAGTAAGAGCCATGTGCTCATCAAGGAGGAAAGATCTACTCTGCATCCAAAGAACAACCCAAACTCCTGCTGCCCTTCTCAACAGCAAGGGGGTTGCTGGACAGCTGGAATTTTTAGTCAGTAGTAATCCCTTCCTGAAAGTCTGCCAGCATCAGGGGTTGTCCAGGAATTCAAAGGTGACCATGTCTGTAGATATCTAAGATGATTTCAGGAGCTTCAAGGTTCTTTGAGACAGTAGAATGGCACAAAACCTGGGGGGTCTTTCCCTATAATGATATTTATATTTGAAGGAGCCACTGCAGGGCATCTCATGTGAAAAGATTTGTAAGGAAAACAAATCTTCCTTACATAAAAGAGGAAAGAGGAAAGGTTGAAGCTGTAATTTCCAAAGAAATAAGAAAAGGCAGCATTTTCCTGGAGTTCAGGCACCATGCTCAGGGTGAGGCACTCACTGGCAGCAGTGGAGGAATCGTTCGGCAGGTTCTGCACACTTGAGGAAAAGGCAATTTCCCTGGAAACTTATTGACAGTTCTGAATATTAGAGCACCCAAAAAGGGCACTGTAGGAAGTTACACAATGTCCTCTACCCTGATAGAATGAAAACTCACTGTTAAACCTATTCAGCAGATGCTCTTGCCAGCTGGGCTCTGAATGGAACTTGGAATAAAACACCTCAGCAGCAAGGCTGTCCCTAATGCTGGCTCCCAGGTCAAGGCAGCAGGTATCACCTTTCTACATCCCCTTGTGCACCTTGTGTCATGCTGAGGCATCAAAAAGGTACCAAAGGCAGCAGAAAATCTGTGAAAACCTGGAAACTGCTGTAGGACCAGCTCCTGGAGATTCCTGATGCCAGAGGTTCTGGAGAAGCTGCACAGATGGACCACTGGCCACATCTGCCATAGTAGCTCCCTGTGAGTTGATAGAAGCACTTTTGGCCTAAGTTTCCACCCCCCCCCCCAAAAAAAAAATCTGTATTCCTTACTCCTGGACCTCCTGCTCTCAAATAATTGCCAGGAGGAATGCTCAGGTTTGAAGGGGGAAAGGTGGGATCACCAACATTTTCTTCTTACCTTAGGTTGTCCTTGAGCCTGAAATTGTTCAGCTTCAACTTTTCTATATTAAACAGGTTTCGAAATCTCTTTTGTTTTTCTGTTCTGTCCAAAAGAGAAACAGGTTTTAAATTAAAAGAGACACGAGGTGCAGAAGAGACCCAGAGTTCCTGTGGCAGGGAAAGGAAGGGCAGCACACCCTGGACCTCAGCTCAGAAGAAGAATTGAAGTGTAAACAGCATCATATGGATGACAGCCTCACTGGGATAAGCACCAGCACAGCAAAAGGTGCTTAATTATCAAGTCCAAGCTCATATCTTTGCTTAGCTTTAAACTTTTCTGTGTTAATTGAAGTTGCTCTCCTCTGACCCAACAACTAGAGGGTGATCCAGGTTTCTTTGGAGTGAAAATTCCTGAGGAAAGGGCAGCATTACCCAGACCATGAAAGGAGATACCAAGGGCACCTTCTGAGCCACCCTCCATCACACATTTCTACTGTGTGTGTCCTTGAGGAGAATGGTCCATGGCACACACTGCTCTCTGAAGTGTACAAAAGGCTGCAAATCTACACAGCAATTTTCTTGTAAAGTATCTGCAAGCAACCAAGATCCTCCCCTGGGGGTCATTACCCCTGCACAAGGGCCATTAAAAACCCTTTATGTGTCTCAGCACACTTAATCCTGCACGCGGGATCAATAGAGAGATCACAGAAAGGCTGGTTTGGGGATTAAGACTCTGACCTCTCAATTTGGTCCCAAATGGTCTTGAAATTCCTTTGCAGCTTCAGCAAGAGAGTTTAATTTCGGCACCCATGTGCAGAGGGGCAAAGAAAGGCACAGATGTGGTGCCCAGGGGATGTGCAGGACCCATCTGGGAACATGATTCCCTCTGGATGGAGAAGCTGGTGCACCCCACCACACACAGACAGTTTGCAGAGAAATGACACTTCCTTCTTCTAATAACCACCCTGTCACCTCCAGGGGTTCAGCTTTTCCCTTTTTCCTTCCTCTCTGTCACACACAGCCTCTCCATCCTCATGGAAGCTGGGCTGGGATGCAGATGCAGACCAGTGCAAGCCTCCCATCCCTAAGGGAAGAGCAGATGTACAGCAACACCTGATTATTACATATATTCCTCCCACACTGCTCCTCAGGAGAGAGCCACCAGATGCACTCCAAGCAATTGTGTGCCACACATGCCTTTCCCAAAGGCTGCCTCTATTCCTGACAAAGGCAACTTTTTACTGCAGGAGGGCAGGGAACCACACAAAGCACAGCTAAACTTCACATTACACCTCTTAATCCATTTGGGAAGCTCAGGCAGCGCATAAACCCGAGGCTGCAAAACTCATTGGTTTCATAACACACCCCGTGGAGCAAATATCTTGAGAGGCTACATAACAAAGAGCAGGCTGCAGGTCAGTTAGAGCACATCAGGTTCTTCTCCAGCCTCCTGTGATCTCAAATGTGAGCATTTTGTCCTGTTTTGCAGGGACAATTTGTCCCTTGAGCACACACAAAAAAGGTGCCAATTCTCAGCTGCAGCTGAGCAACACTTTTGATCAAGAGAAGCCAAGTGAGGCTGTCCTGTGTGCTTGATGCAGGAAGAGCAGGACTTCCAAAGGATGGAGGGTGTTACAGGAAGAAAATTCCCCCTCACTGCTCTGGGATTTAATTTTGGTAATGACTTTTTGTTCCCTAAGTGTTAGCCAAAGGGGAAAGAGGGAGGAAGAAGGGAAGAAACTCACCCACACAACAACTTTTCTGCAGTTGAGCAGTTGAGTCAGAAAAAAAAAAAAACAAGGCTTCCATCCAATACCTGGCATGTGAGATCAAGGCTGAATGGTCAGAATTTCAAAATACAGGCTAAGAAATTGCAACTTACTCTGTTTTTGCTGGGTTATCACCCCCAATCTCAACATCTTCATATGTTTCCTCGTAGCTGTTTCCTGAAACTTAAAACCAAGGCATGCCATTAAGACAAGCCCTGCTCAGTAGCAATAAGGTGAGTTTGCTGGACAAATTGCACCCAGACCTTTTACACTTTCCTCTTACAGAGGCTTCAGGGCTGCTCCAATGAATTCCATGCTAGACATGTATGCTACTCCCACCGGTTTTATGGGAATTCAGAGCAACCCCACCAGAAGGAGACACTGCAGATGCTGAAAGTGAAACCAAACCATTCCCAGCATCTCCCAGGGACCAGCCCAAATTAAAAGCAGCTTCTGCTGGAGCTTCCCCACTTACTGCTGTCTGAAGTGAAGGAACTTGATGCATCTGAGCCGTGGCTGCAGGAAGACACAAGTGTGACATGGGGGTTTGCTGCAGGAGAGGTTTGGAATGGCATTTCATAGACACAGGCACTGCAAGAGCCCAGGTCACACTCACAGCCTGTCCTGCAGCTCCTCAACATCATCATAGATGTCCTCTGGTGCCTGCAGACTCTGCCAAGGGCTTTGGTCCAAGGCTGCTCCTTCTGCCTTTGGAGCACCAACACCCAAGCTGGGCCCTGGGAATGAGAAAGGATCTTGGCTTTAGGAGCTTTTCTGAGGAACTTCTCTCAGAGAAAGGACAGCTAGTAAGGAACAGAATAAATAAGAGCCTACATATATATATATATATATATTCATTCCAGGAGTCCAGGAAATTCTCTGCTCCGAGACACTTCAAGAAACAGAAGCAAACAATTTTCAAAGTTTCTTAGCCTTAAAGCTTTTAAAAGTCATAAAAATATTTTATGTTTAAAAAACTTAAAATGTCTGTCCATTTTTTTTTTCAATTGTGACAACTCTGACCCAAATCTTCCTCACCTAAAAGCATCCAAGAGATTATTCTTGGATCTCCAGAGAAGTGATTGGAGGGAAAGCTGGCGTGGTTGGTGGAAATGTTAAAATCCAAATAATGAAGCAGTCCATTGGAATACACTTGTAAATCAACATCGTGGAAAGGATCCAAGGAGGATGAGCATCCCTGAGATGGATTTCACTGGGGGCTGGAATCAAGCCTGGGAGTTGCAGCTCATGAGGTTAGAAACAGATTATTGCTAGAGAACTCTTAGGTGGCAATGTTAAAACCTTGAGATTGATTTAAGAGAGTTGGAGCAATGCAGAAATCCAGCCACACAAATAAAAGCTGACAGTGTTTGTAAATGAACACGGGGAATGTGCATGGCCAGGCTGGGCAGGGCTTGGAGCAATTTGAGTGGAAGGTGTCCAGGTTTTCCATGATGGAATGAGAGGATCTTTTAGGTCCCTCCAACCCAAACCATTCTGTTTCATGCAGTAAATCTTGCTGGACACAGACACTACCTCAATATGGCCCAGCTAAAGACCAAAACTTCTGCAAAACATCCAAATTCAGAAAAGCAGGCAGGGGTGGACCAAACAATTCTCCAAACCAGCCTCTCTGTTGAAGCAGGAGGCTCAGCAGGAGTACTTTGAAAAAAAAATCCCAACAGAAATTACCTCCAGCTGTTCAAAGGTCAAGCAAACCAGCAAGATCTTTTACAGAAACAGACACCAACCACACCAGAAAATTATTATTAGGTGATTTAAAATAATAAAAAAAAGAAATACCTGAGAACCACACCAATAAAAATAACCACAGTCACAGCCAATTTACACTTTCTCCTTCACTCTCCTGGTCTGTCCACAGAGCCCAACAGAGCTACTTCTCTCTTTCATCTTTGAAATGCTGCCATATCACACCAGTGGCTTGCAGAGCCTTTGCAGAATAGGAGCCATGAACATTCAGAGCTGAAGTGGCCAAGCTGTGCTTACAGAGGGGAGGGGGTTTGGTTTGATTGTGCAGCTGAGGTGGCTCTCAGCAGCTCTGGTCACTGCCCCAGAGTATCCTGGCAGGAGGAGCCCAGAGTCAGCCTGGCATCACGAGGAGATGGAGCAAGGAGCCATCAGACAGAGGGAGACTTCAGCCTCTCATCCTGCTTATTTCTACCCCAGGCCTTAGCCAGCCCCTTTCCTGAGACTCCATAAATTCTGAGGAGCAGAGGAGATGGATTTCAGCTCTCACGGATAAGGGCAATCTGCTAGAAAAACAAACACCTTGGCTGGAGTTATGCAGATGGTTAACCAACTTAGGAAGCTATTTGCACAGCCAAAATAAATTATTCAGGCCAGAATACAAATGCTCATGCAACCTTTTGCCCTGGTTTAACTAAATCGCTTCAAGAGTTGCATCCAAATTTAACATTATTTCCCATATGGAAGAGACATTTGGGCAGCAGATGGGGCTGGGGATTGAGGGAACACTCAGTGGTGCAATGAGATACTCACAGTGCTCTGCTCTGTCTTTTGCCAGCCCTGGTGGGGTTGGATATGTTGCACTTTGGGGACTGGTGACATCCTGCTTCCCTTGCAGAACCTTCAGCCCAGCTCTGGCACCTGCCCTGGCATGGCTGGTGGGAGACATGTGCTCATCTCCACCTGCCTGGGATCAGACATTTGGTTTGGTCAATGCAGTCCTTAGAAGCAGCTTTCAAACATGTATTTATATCATATGTCCATCAGAATATCAATTATCTGTGGACTTGAAACACTTTCACCCCCTTCTCCATCAACCTTTCAGGCTGAAGCATTTGAGTGATGAACAAGCAAAAGAGAAGGTGAAAATCCCCTGGGATTAAGGGCTCAAGTTTCAACTGTTTCACAAAGAGATGTAGGATAGAAGGAGAAGAGACATCCTACAGTAATTATTAAAATTAACCTCAAGGATACAATACCTTGAAAACTTTGTTCTCTTCCACTTTCGTTCTTTCATGACTTGGTTTTCCTTCTTTTTCATCCTCTGTTAGAGCTCTTTCTGGACTGAAATGTTCAGAAATGAGAGACACTCAGCACACAGACACTTCAGCAGGCACATGGCCTTGTGACAGTGTCCAAATAAGTACCTTATTTTCCCTCTGAATGAGGGAGATGCCCAAAGGACCACCAGTAAAATAAGGGCAAATCCAAATCTAAAGGCCAGTGGTCACTCAGGGATACTACAAATCACTCTTGGAAGTGAGACAAATTAATATGATTGTTCCCTTATAACAGGAAAGGACAAAATAGATCCATTTGTGGTGGCACCTGGATCACAGAGTGTACCTCTCACCACACTGTTTGAGATTTAGGGAAGAAGAAACAGCAACAGGATGCAGGACTTGATTTATTCCCAGCATCACAACATTTCCCACAAAGGTGACCCCTTTTTACAACATTTCAATCACCACCAAAAAACCCAGCCTTCAGACAGTGACCATAAAAACACACCACAGGGAGCTCAAAGTGTGACATTTGTAGGGTGAAATTCAGAATGGACCTTGCCTTGTCTTGGACCCAGAATCAGTTTGAGAGCCTCATAACTCTCCCTGTTTACACTGTTCAGGTTTCAGTAGGAATAGACAGTGTAATTTTTACAATCTCCCCTCCATATACGCTTTAGAATGAAAACAATCTTAGAAACTGTAAGTGCTGGCATAGAAAAGCATCATCTATGCTGTCCTGGTCATGAAATATATTAAATGTCTTTCTATTTACTGAGTGTTACAATATTCAATTCCTAACCTGAATCATTTGTGGGGCTAGAATAAGTTTGAGAGAGAGGAAAGGAAATTACCTGGATTTGGCAAATGGAAAAATCTTCTGTTTCTAGAATAAAGAAGAGGAAAGCCTTCAGCCACTGTGCTTTTCTAAGCTGTCAAACTTTCATACAAGGCCTCAACTGTCAACCAGCATTTGAAGAAATATTTCTTTAGAAAGCCCAGAAGTATTTTATATTTGGAATAGTCATCAGACAAGGATATTTCATCTACTTTGCAGGACAGGGAATACACATATTGACAAACTATACAGGGATAATAAAACAGTGCAAGGGTTGGATCAATGAAGCTACTGGCCAGCATGGAAGCTATTACAGAAAGGAGAGCTTGCAGAGGAGGAGGAAGTTTTTAAAATGTAAATAAAGATTTCCCAGCCTGCCATAAAATGAGACTCCAGCCAAGCCAGAGAACCTCTCTGCAAATCACACAGAGATAAATATACTTGGAAAGCTGTGCTATTTCCCAGGCAGTCTGATGGCTTTGCAAGCCAGGACTTGAAAGTGGAGCCTGTCATTTTACAAAGAGTAGTTTCCCTGTTTGAGCAGGGCCAGAGCTAATGGCCAGGACATGGACATCATCTCCTGGCATGAGCTGAGGTGAGCTCTCAGCTGGGCTCAGCCAAGCAGGACTTCTCTAGAATTCAGTTTTACATCTTCACAGAGGGATTACCAGCACCAGCTCACCCTTGGCAGGAAACTCCAGAACATTCCAGTAGATTTTTTTTCTCCAAAAATTCACATTCTTGATATTGGTGTTTCATACTTGGTCTACCACCAACATCCATCCAGTTGGTGTTATCACTTCCTTACATTTCTGCAGTGGAAGTCAAGAGAACTGACTTTGCCCACTGGTGTGTTTGGGAATCTCATTAGTCTTTGTGTTCCCTCTACAATCTCTTATTTATTTTTTGAGAGTCTTCACAGACAACACAGACAACAGAGAAATTCTTGGCAGGTAAGAAAAACAGATATTAGAAGTTTTCAAGACACTTACCTTGTGTTTTTGAGGCTCTGCCTTAGGTACTAGGGAAGATATTTATGAACAGATATTAATTTTTAGTCCATGTTAAAGTCACTGCACTTTTAGGTGCAAAACTCAGCTTCAGCTGGGGTGCTCAGCATCCAGGCACACATTCACCATGGACATTCACCATGCCCTACAGCCCCTTCCCTCTGCTATTTGAGGCTTCTGCAGCACCAAGCCTGACTGGCCACATTTTCCAGGGATCTGTGAAATCCCAGGGGGCTGTGGCAGTGCTCTCCTTGGCTCCCTTCCCACTGGGAGACAAAATCCATGCATGTGGCAGAAAAAACCTGCTCAAAAGAGGCAACACTGGAAAATGTAAAAGCAGAGCAGTGGCACCTTAGATGGAGAAAATTATACTGGGAAAAAAATATTGATGGACCTGGGAAAGTCTTGTAGTCTGTGCCCTTCTGTTCCCAAGAAGCTGGGGTTTGCCTCACTATCTTCTTTTTATTCTCCTCTACATGGGTGATGTCTTATATTCCCCACTGAGTTTTACTATAAGCATTTACAAGCATTACTTTATCATTTATCCCCCAAATTTTACCTTTTTGTCATTGTCCCAGAGCCCTCACACTGCATAGGGGGACAGGACAGTCATACTTGTTTTCCCAGACCTCTGTGAAGCTGCTTTTCTCAACAAGAAACTCTATTATTTCCTATTTTAAAGGCTTTTTTCCCCCTCAGCTAGCACATAATTCACCTCACAGTCCTGCCTTTCAAAGTACCTTCAATGACACCCAAGGTTGTGGTGTCCTCAGACTGATTCAGGTACATCGGGGGTTCTTCATAATTATTCTGCTCTTCAAGTTGAGCACTGAGAAGATGAAAAAGAGAGAAAAGATATTTTTTTTCCTATCCCTTTTAATAGCATGAAAAAAAATCAATCTTAAGGACAAGGAAATCAAGTGCTTTGATAGTGAGCCTACAAAAAAAGCAAAGTGAAATTAGGAATTCCTTGGAGGGAGAGGAAACCTGTGGCAGATGAAGGGAACCTTCCCCCCAGCTCCACACTCCCAGTGCTTGTCCTTTGGGAGGCCAGGCTGTGTTTAGAGGGCTCAAAGCACATCAGGAGATTTCCTACCAGGGTTAGAGTCTCTTGCCTATACCAATCCCTCAAGCAGAAACAGAACAAAAAACAAACAAAACAAAACACAACAAACCCCACAAAGACAAAAACAAAACAAAAATTTAAAAAAAAAGAAATCAGAGCACAGCATTTTCCAAGCCTACTCAGGTACTTTGAAACTGATACCAATTTTGGCATTTTAGGAATGTGCCAGGAAGCAGCAAACAAGACACAGCTTGTAGCACACGTGGGGGACAGGGTAAGGTGGGGAGAGAGCACCAGGAAGAATCCTAGCAGGAACTTCCTTCTCCTGACTCAAAGCCTGTAAAAAAACCTCAGGGAGGGTCTGTTTCTCCTGGAATCACCCTGCTGTCACAACTCAGCTTCAGCAGAGGAAGGACTAAGGGCAAAGCAGAACACCAAGAAACTCAAGGTGCACTTAGACAGCAGTGAAATCAGAGAAAGGAACAGCCCCTGGAGTCAAGCAGAAGGCTGTGCTGCTGGCAGGGGCTGCCCCAGCCCCCCAGGGTCCCCTGCAGCCCCCCAGCACTGGGGACACTGCCTCACTGCTCCCACTCTCTGTTTGTCCCCACACAAACCATCTGGGCTCAAGAAAAATCAGCACAACAAACTATGGCAAGGTCTCTAACAGACCAGACTTCATTCCAGGTGAGGCTTCGAGGAGGGGAATTCCTGTCCCCAAAGTGCTGTTATTTTGCTTTTATGCCAAAGCTATTTAATTCATTTCCCCTGTTATCACACAGTTAATATTTAACAAGTGACCTACTGTAAAGTCCACATCACAAGTGTTGGAGCAAGACAGCTAATCCTGCTGCATTACATGGCTAGAACAGCTCCCAGCAGTGCAGGACAGCTTTGGAGGAGGTTATTTCCTGACCAGTTCTCTTCTGACAAGTACAGGTTAAAAGTTAACAGCAGCCCACGCTGGCAGGAACACCTCATGATGTCAAGAACAACTTGCTGTCCATAGCTGGAGGAGTTGTTTGGGCACAGAAAGTATTTTAAGAATTCCCCTCTCTTTGCTTTGGTTCAGCTGTTCCATTTCCCCTTTTCACAACTATAACAAAACATGTGTATGAATATTTCCCTCCACTTTTGCTGCTCTTGTACAAAACCCAGGCTGCTGCACAACCACTCATGACAAGTCAGGGACCAGAAAAAGTCAGGATCTCCCTGCATACAAATGAATTGTATCTTCAAGATTTTTGAGCTGTTTCAGACAAACTCAAGTGATTTTGGACCACGACTCAATAAAAACCTCGGTTCAGCATGTGGAGGCAGCTGAAGGGCTGGGCTGGTGAGGGAGGGCAGTGGCTCCTGTGCCCCCAGCTCCTGTGCTGGCTGCACAAACACAGGATCACAGGAATACAAATTCCTTTGCTGCTGCCAAAGAAACCCCCAACACCTGCTGGTTATGCCAGGGCTTTGTTTCAGCAACAGTTTTCAAAAGCATTTATTTTCCAAAAACACAAAACTTGAGTACACAGCAAATAGGAAGCAAAAAACACACAGGAGGTGATGACTGTGCAGCTAAAGCAGCGGCAGCTTCAGTTCTGCTTCCCACCAGCTAAAGCAGACCTAAAGACACATGGACATGGCACTCCACGAGGCTTTAAGAGCCCACAAGGGAAAAGAGGGGTGAAGTTTTCTCCATTAGGAGAGGATCATCCCAGCCAGCTTTGAGCTTGCCATGCAGGTTCACACAATCACAGAAT
Source organism: Toxostoma redivivum (assembly GCA_013397375.1). Taxonomy (NCBI): domain Eukaryota; kingdom Metazoa; phylum Chordata; class Aves; order Passeriformes; family Mimidae; genus Toxostoma; species Toxostoma redivivum. Next base: position 723,972 of record VXBI01002468.1, read on the forward strand.
CCTAGAATGGGCTGGGTTGGAAGGAACCCTAAAGAGGATCCAGCTCCAAACCCTCCCTCTCCCACTAGGAGGGACCAGGCTGCTCAGGATCCCATCCAACCTGGCCTTGCACACTTCCACTTCCTTGAACAACCCCTGGAACAAGCTGCTGCCTCCAGGAGTGGGACATTCCCTCCTGGCTGAATGGGAAATGGGATGGGCATGTTCCCATCACCTTGTCTCTCCCCAGGCTCACCTTTCAGGGGTCAGGTAATCCTCTTCTCCAGCAGCTGCACACAAAGACACAGAGGATTAGTGTTGGAAAGCAAGCTCACAGAGCACATGGGAGGTGTGACAGGGACAGCCCTTCCTGGTGCACACAAAGGCAGGAGTGACACAGGACTGCAGCACAAACTGGGGATGTGGCTCTTTTAATATGCCATTATTATTTCACATTTCCAGGCAACTACCTCAGGCCTTCTAGAGATAGATAATATTGGGAGAGCATGGAGATGATGGCAAATAAATGTAACTAGTTCCCCCCATCAGATTAATATATTCAGAAAAGGCAAGTAGGCTAGAAAAGACTTTCAGCAAAAAACTCTCCCTCTCATTCTTATCAAAGCCAGGGCACACCAATAAGCACTGGCACTGCAAAGCCAAAGAGACTTTAGCAGAGCCCTTACAAAAGCAGCTCCCTTTGAATTAATCAAAAGTTGTGCCTAAAGATCTGGCTATAATTAAGGCTGTATCTATAAAGAAACACCACTTAGCAGCATAATAAGTGGTGCAGAATATTCTATTATACAACATCAATAGGGTTTTATTATGGGAAACTGAACTTTTGCATTTCTTGATGTAGAAACACTTAACGACATTGCCCTCTGTTGTATTTAAAACAGAAGTGGGGGGGATTAGCAGACTATTTTCTAACAATTTTATTGTGCCTTCCCACAGTTGTGTGCTCCAGAGTGAAGGCATTTCCCATTGAGGAGGAGCGATAAAGATCAGCCCAGCTCTCAGGCAGCTGCTGCTGCTTTACAGCCAGCTGTAAACTGCTCTCAGCACGCTGCACTTGGGAGGGAAGCAGGATTCTGAGCATGGGATGGCGTCCAGCCTGGAAAACCAGATCCCTTTTCCAGATTAACAGCAAAAAATCGGCCCCACTGAAACTGCTGGGCTCCTATTAATGTTTGAGGAAGAAGTTATAAACAAGTAACAAAGTCTGATTTCTGTGCGCTGGAAATCGCGGCCGTGCAGATGTCAATAAACTGCACCTTTTAATTCATTTTCTATAGAACAGATCTAGGGGAGAAAACACTAAATATCTCTTACTTGTTTCATTTCCTCTGTGGACCAAAGGCATGGTGCTTTGGAAAGCACTGAGATCAACCTTTGGGGGTCTTGGAGGCTTCCTAGGGGCAGGACCCAGGGATTCAGCTGCAGGGAGAGGTTTGATCCTTGGCCACTTGTTCCCAGGGCTGTAAGACCATTTTCCTGCTCCAGGCTGGCAGAAGGGAGGCTCTGATTCTGCTCCAGAGAAGAACAAGGACAGGCAGCAATTAGCCCTGATTTAAGCAAAAATCCATGTAGGATCATTAGTTGTTGCACTGACATTTCTAACTGGCTCTGCCTCCTCCCAGTTTCAGTGTCCCCATCACACAACAAGTCTCTCACCAGAACCGCAGAATAAATGGAAATCCCCATTTTTACAGATTTTTACCATGAGAACCATGCTGGGGCTCAGCTCTCAACAGCTCCCTTCCTCTGGATTATAAAATACCAGCCCAATTTTCTGTGCTGGTAGCAGTTTAATCCACCAGGATTTAGGGCCGTGGCTGTTTGCTCAGTCCAGGTGAAGTGGCTTTCCAGGGTAAACAAAGACTTAAGGTTTTCAGTGTCCTGTCACCCAGTCACGTCAGCAAGGGGAACTTCACAGCCTCTGAGTTTCCCAGCACCAGTTTCTCTAAGAAATATCTTCTCAGATCTTAAATATGACCTTTTGCAAAGCTGGGAGGGTGCAGGGAGGGGGATTCAGGTTTAAGCTCTTTTAATTAGAATGAAATTGTCTTTGCAGAGCAGCCAAGCCTTTCACATCTGTGTGAAGTCACATTTACCTTGGGATTGCAAATGCCCAAAGCTCACCAAAACCAAGATAGTCTCCTGTCCTCAGTTTTCACACTACTCTCAAAATCTGGACAATTTCTTAGAGTGAGTTTTTTAAAACTTTGGTTGGATGTGGAGAATCCTCCCCTTATCCAAGCAGAGCAGCAGTTTGAGACCCATTTCTTATCTCCAGGACCTCCAGAGCAAGAACAGAGCATTCCAATGGGCCACTTTGAGGGTCCCAACCCTCAGGAGCTTTTCTCTCCTGCTGCTGTGTCCTGCACTTCCAGATCACCTACACACTCCTACATTTCTATATTCAGAGTTGAGATTACACCTCACCATACCTTTCTGGAGCTGAGGTGGCTCTCTTGGTGCCACCACACGCTCATCCCCTGCTCCATCAGAGCTCCTGTGTCCTCTGGGAGCCTGAGGAAGAGCTCTCCCAGTGCCATGCAGAACATCCTTCCTCTGGGCACGCCAGTCCAGCACAGGGGAGCTGCCAGGAGCTGCCATCCTGTCCCTGCCTGGTGCAGCAGCAGCTGAGTTTGCTGCCCGCTGGGCTGGGACTCTTGGGCTTGAATTCTCCTTACGGGATAAAGTCTCTTCCCAGATCTGTAGGACATGCTGGAAAGAATCCCGGAGCTGTGGGTCCTCTGGAGTTGTGTGGCTTGGTCCTTGGTGGTCAGTGCCACAGGACAGCTTTTCTGAGCTGCTCCTGGGGGAGCTCAGCCCTTTCTCCACGGTGCTGCCCTTGTGCCCTTTGCTGTGCCCCTGTGCCAAGGGGCTGTGCTGGGTCAGCACAGGGGGCTGGCAGGTGGCATGGGCAGGTTTGGACACCTTCACCTCTCTCTTGGTCAGGGGCAGAGGGCTGGATGTGGTGTTCCCTGCAGAGCCAGGCTTGGGGGGGATCTCCATGGGAGGTTTCTGCCCCTTGCTGGCCAAGTCGGAGTCATTCTGGAATTTTGCTCGGAGGGCTTTGAAGTCAGTCACACCTTCCTGGGTGAGGGGAGAGAGGAGAGCACAGAACAGCTGCTTACAGAGGTGGCAACAGGCAATTTAAACAATCATGCTTTTTCAGAGAGAAACAGGCTGCACACTCAACCTTGGTCACCAACGATATGCTGATCCTGGCGAAAATTTAAAAGCAGTGCAGGAGAATTTGCTCTTTCAAAGGATCCTCCAAAGGCTTACAAATCACTGCTGGTGAAGACAAAAGAGATGAAAATAGGGGGGAAATGCAGGAGCACAGCACAGAAACCAGGCAGGACCAGTGTGGCCAGGGGAAATGCCTCCTTCTCCCCAGTGTCACCCAGTGATGGAGAATTTCCCTCGGGAGGATCTGGCAAACACTGACTTGAATGTTAGAGCTTTCCTGGCAGAGGTGCTGCAATGGTGTTTATGCACCTGCTGGGTATGAAAGCTGCACTTTATTTTCAGTACACAAGCAGCAAACAGGGGAGAGGCCAGTACTGCTCCAGAGATGCCCAGTCCACCCCCATCCTCCTTGAGAAAACTCCACCATGAGAGAAGCACTAAATATCCTCCTTGGTGCTGCACTCCTAATGACCCTTGAGACAAAATTCTCCTCCTCCTGAGCTGCTTCAGCTCAGGGCCCCCAAGGCTCTTTGGATGCTTCTGCCCTTGCCTTTAGTGCCTCTCCAGGAAGCAGAGCACAGATAACCCAAACACGTGGTACACAAAGACATCAAGAGCATCTCCCAGTGCAGGGGATGGATGCTGGCCATGACCCTCAATTCCTCTCCCACACAGTTACCAGACCCCAGGTTCTTGAAGAAAAGGAGCAAATCAGTGACAGTGCAGTTTAAAAGGGCACTTAAAGAACACTTTGTTTCAGTCCCTCACTCCCCTGTGTCCCACCATCCCACACTGGAGAAAAGGGACCACAATTTTTTGCCTGCAGTGCCATGGCTTAAATTCAGCCCTGAACTGAACTAGGGAGAAAATATGAAGAAAAATTTATGAGCTACTTAAGTCCTTGAACTGCTCTATAACTTTTTATATGCCATGATTACATTAGGTGCTCTGCTCTGGCAGCTTAGTTCAGTGCAAGGCTTCACGAGAACCTGTCTAATGAGGAAATTGGAAAAAATTATCTAGGACAGAACTTCGTTATTCTGAAAAAAGCCTCAGCCTTAAGTGTTAAGACAGAACAGATGAATAGCATACTGAGGTTTTATTGCATTTAATTGCACAATTTATTAAACACTGACAATTTCTCTTGAATAACCCCTTTCACTGACTTTATTACTTTCACAGGGTAGTACATGATGTAAAGAACCAGCCCTTGGGGGAGAGGTTTGAATTGCTCCAATTATATTTCATATTAGTGGTCAGCAGCCTGATGCTGTGTGAGCTGCCCAGACAGGCTAATCTAGCAGTGAGCCATGGCAATGGGAGCTTCCAGAGGCACACGGAGGATTAATCAGATTCTGGGGGGGAAAAAACAACAAAAAAAAAATCCCACATGCACCCAATCCCTGCAGCAATGCCAGAGAGGAAATAAAGCAGTGCCCTAATGCCATTGCAGGGAGCTGCTGCAGCAGTGGTTGAGGAGTTCAGCACTGTTTACCTCCCCGGCTGATTTTCTTCATTGGAGCAAACAGTTCCTCATCAGTGCCCTCAGAGACAAAGAAAGGAGAAAGGAAAAAGTACCTGCTTGTCTCAGTGTGCCCCAGGCGAGGCAGACACGGGGTTTTTGGTCAGGCCTCTCGCTGGCACTGGCTGTGACAGGCACTAAGTTTAATTGAAGTGGGATGGATACGAGCTTTCCTTCTCCCCCTCAAATTGTTATTCTTCTTGCCTTGAAACAAGTGATTTGCCTAATTAAGAGGGAGATTATCTGTGCTCAGTGCCCCTCACTAGGTTCCCCTAGAGTGCAGCCTGATGGGATGCTCAAGGGAAGCAGGGACAAGTACAGCCCCCAGCCAAATACAGAGAACTGCTGGGGTGGATGGGGTTAAATTGCACCCCATGGTCTCCTCCTGCACACCCACACCCAGCTGGGCAATCCATCCCTCCCCAAAAAGCTCCTGTAAGTGCTGTTTCCTTGCACAGGGCTGAGCTTAGCCAGACCCTCCGAGGTGCAGTGAGTTCTCCTGGTCTCTGCAGGGATGATTCTCCATCAGAGCTGGGGCTGTTTCAAACCACAAACCCATCCAAGCACCTTCAGCTGGCCCAGGGAGATGCTCAGCTTGAACACGGTGCTGAGCAGGTCACAGGCAGGACACACAGGGGGTCCCGGTGTCCCAGGGAGGGTTCAGGTCCCCTGAAAATCACACCAGCTGACAAGCAGGGAGAATGCACTCATGAATTCAAGGGCCTGCCAAAAGCTCACAATGTGTATTACAGCTACATCTGGCCAAATAATTGACTGTGAATAATACTACATTTGGCAAAAGCCCATGCAAGATGAGAGGGGATGAGAGAAAAAAGGAAACAAACTTCCACTGGGTGGAAAGCTGTGAGCATTAAGGAGTCAGGGGACAGCAGCATTACACAGTCAGGGGGCAGTGAAACTTTCCATATTTTCTCCCTATAAATAAAGTGTTCTTCTAACATCAAGATCAGTCTAGGAAGCAGAATAAAGCTCAGCTTAAGCCTATGATAAGGGTGCCTTTTAGAAGGAGCAGCAGCAGGAGGTTTGTGCTGATACCTTGGACTAACCAAAAGGAATCTGAATTGCTGAATCCCAGAATGGTTGGGATTGCAACAGACTTTAAAGATCAACTTGTTCCACCCCCCTGCCATGAGCAGGGACACTGACCAGTTTGTTCACAGCCCCATCCAACCTGGCCTTGGACACTTCCAGGGATGGGGCAGCCACAGCTTCTCTGGGCACCCTGTGCCACTCTCTAAGTGAAGAAGTTCTTCCTAATATCTGATCTAACCCTGCCCTCTTTCAGCTTGAAGCCATTCCCCCTTATCCTGTCATTCCAGGGCTGTGTCAAAAGTCTCTTTCCAGCTCCCCTGTAGCCCCTTCAGGTACTGAAATGCTGCAATAATTTCACCCCAAAGCCTTCCCTTCTCAATTAATTAACTAAATCAACCTAATTCTCATTATTTTCCTGAAGCTGCTTTTCTAAAATGAATCAACACAGGCAGACAAACCCCATTCAGGACATGGCACACCAGACAGCCGAGAGGAAGCACTGCCTGTTCCCCTCCTGGAATTTTTCTGGGTTACTCCAATCTTTATCTTGATTCCCAAGGCAGCTGTGGTGGGTAAATGTTTAATCTGTGCTGCCCTCTGCCCTGGCGTGGTGCTGGAGCCAAGCCCAGGCACCCGGGGCAGGCTGAGGAGAGCTGAGATACCATCGGCTCATTAACCCGCCAGCTTCTCCCAAAATAAATAAATAACCCCCAAACCGACTTTTCGTTCCGTTTAGAGGCACAGCAGCAGCTGGTGTCAGAGTGAGAGGGGAAGAAAGGCGGTGGGAGCCCCTGTTTTGGGGCAGCAAAGCAGAATCTGTGCGGTCAGCACAGAGAGCAGGAGCAGGGATGGGAGCACACCTCACTCCAGGATAAACTGCTCCTGCTCCATGGAGAGAACAGCCCCCAGCTATGAACCAGCAGCAGAAAACCCAGCAGAAATGCTTCCCCCGGCCAGGTGAAGGAGAGGCAGAGACCCAGCAGTTACCAGCTCCATCCCTGGCTGCTCCATCCCATGGCAGCTCCAGCGGCTCAGCCCAGCACGGTCCGGGTGCTCAGCTGCTCTGCGCTGCAGCCACGCCAGGTGAGGCGGAGCCAGCCCTGAGCACACCTGGGCTGGGCTGGCTCTGCCCCCGGGGCGGGGAGAGCCTCACCTGGGCGGGGAGAGCCTCACCTGGACAGGGCTGAGCCACATCTGGGCAGGGAGAGCCTCACCTGGGCAGGGCTGAACCTCACCTGGGCAGGGCTGAGCCTCGCCTGGGCAGGGAGAGCCTCACCTGGGCAAGGCTGAGCCTCACCTGGGCAGGGCTGAGCCACACCTGGGCAGGGAGAGCCTCACCTGGGCGGGGAGAGCCTCACCTGGGCAGGGCTGAGCCTCACCTGGGCAGGGCTGAGCCACACCTGGGCGGGGAGAGCCTCACCTGGGCAGGGCTGAGCCACATCTGGGCAGGGAGAGCCTCACCTGGGCAGGGCTGAACCTCACCTGGGCAGGGCTGAGCCTCACCTGGGCAGGGAGAACCTCACCTGGGCAGGGCTGAGCCACACCTAGGTGGGGAGAGCCTCACCTGGGCGGGGAGAGCCTCACCTGGGCAGGGCTGAGCCACACCTGGCAGGGCTGAGCCTCACCTGGCAAGGCTGAGCCTCACCTGGGCTCCCTGAACCACCAGTGCCAGCCTCGGGACACTGGGCATGGGAAAGGTGTGGCAAAGGCAGAGATCAGGTTTGGTTTGCTTTTTGAGGGATATCATGTCCATGTCTGTGGAAGTTTATCGAATCTTGGAGTGGTTCCAACCCCCCCAGTGTGTTCTCAGGTCTCTTCTCACACCTGGGGCAAGCAAAACTGAGCAGACATGAGGAGCCCCATGATGTCCAGCAGTAATTCTTACCCTAAATTTTAGGTCTCCCCACCCTTCTGCACCATGCTCTACCCCACAGCGATGCCAGAGATCTCAGGGTGATTAAACAGACATTTCCCCAGAGGAACCAAGTGTTTCCTTCCTCTCCATCATCCTTGCTGCAGCTCTCACACATTCCCTGGTGAAGCAGCTCCTCTCCATGCAGAGCTGTTCCTCAGGGTCCTAAGGACAGCCCAGTTAAATCAGGGCAAACAAGACTTCTCCTATCACTGGGTATTTCTGCCCTGGAGAACACACTGGAAGTATCTGTCCAAACACTGAGCCCATATTTTTACAGAACATGTCTCCCAGGAAAAGCAAGGCTGGTTAGCTTGGCAAGAGGAGAGCTGGGAGCCCCAGGACTTCCTTCTTCCCTCTGTAGCTGGTCAAATATTATTTAATCTCTCTCTGAGAAGTGCTTGGTGTTTTCCTTGGAGCGGGGACAGCTGCTGCACGGAGCCTGGGTGCTGGTGGCATTCAGAGGTGTTGATGGGGCTTGGGAGGGCAGGAAGGCACAGACACCCTGAGCAATACTCATGAGCTGACCCTAATTCACACACCAAGACTCAGCCCCTCTCCTATAGATCAGTCCCAATAAGATGCCTGGAAAAGAAAGAAGAGACCTTAAAAATCATCCAATTCCAACCCCCTGCCATGGGCAGGGACACCTTCCACCATCCCAGGTTGCTCCAAGCCCTGTTCAACCTGGCCTGGAACACTTCCAGGGTTGGGGCAAGCACAGCTTCTCTGGGCATCCTGTGCCTCACCACTTTACAGGGAAAATTTTTTTCCTAATAAACCTGCCCTAATAAACCTGCCCTTTTTCAGTTTGAAGCCATTCCCCTCTGTCCCAGCCCCCTCTGCACATTGGCATTGAGCAAATCCCTGCCCTGAGCATCCCTAATGCCTTCAGGAACTGGCCCTGCTTTCCAGAAATGTGAGGGGAGCTGAAAAATAACAGGAAGAGAAATTGAGGAAAAGAAAAAAGGCTTATTTGTCAGAGACATGACTGGAAGCATGAGTCTGGTTCCTCACCACATGAAAAGCCCTGCTGCTGCTTGGAGGTCCTGGAGAAGAAAGAGGGATCCTGCTGAGCTGGAAGCTGGCAGGGAAGTCTCCCAGGGCAGTGCTGGAGTCTCAGTGTGATGGGAATCAATGCCAGCTTTGTCCACAGGTAGCTGGGGAGGATTTATGACCCGCCCAGTCACACCATGAATTAAAGCACTGTTGGAGAACCAGGAGGTTCTGACTTCAGAGCTGCAGTCCTGAGAAAAAGGCCAGGGTAGATTCCTCTATATGCACTCTAAAACGAAAGTAAAATGCCAAAAGTTTCTTTAAAACATGCATTTTGTGAGTGCTAGCCCCGTGGAACCCCCCTAGCCCCACCAGGGGTGCCATAAATCACACTGGGCTACAACTGCACAGGGAGCACGGGGCAGCCGTGCTGCTGGGAACATCAAACACTGCACAAGTGAAACCAAATCTTTTTTTTTTTGATGTGCCAGAAAAACAGAGTGACCCTCTCCTACAGGCAGGAGCTTGGGCTTTGCTCTGGGATTGCATCTCAAAGGCACCAACCCAGGATGGGAATTCCCAGGCACAGCCCCAGTGGGAATAAACCCAAACACCACTACTGAGGGCAGCAGCCCCAAACACTCCCTGCACATGCACAGCCTCCCCAGAACAAACCATTTCAGCCTGTTTAAAAGTTTTAAATTTCATTTCTTTGGTTTTTTTTTTTTTCCCTGCAGTGAAACATTTAGTACATTATGTATTTGCATCAGTATGAAGGCTAAATTTTCCCTGAATTATTCTTTTCATCTATTTAGTGGACTGGTGGAGTTTGTATATAAGTCTGTTATAGATGTTTGGGATTTTTTTTTTCCAACTTTTTTATCCTTTTTGGATTTTACAGAGGTGCTACTAGAAGCCAAGAACAGCAGCAGATCTTGGGAATATGCTTTATTCTTAATATTTCAGCTTTTTAGAAAGGTAGGGTGATATGACTGGTGAAGATGAGACAAATTTTGGGGCAATCCAGTATTTTTTGGAAGATAACAAGATTTAGGTATTGCCCATGACATAACTGGTGATAACATTAGCCCAGAGTCAAGATATTTTAGATGGGGATGGTCTGACAAGTTGTTTTCCTTTGTCACAGCTACTCGTCCCACATGTGGGACAACACTGGGAAAAGGCAGTAGGGTCCATATCTCTGAAAAAAAACCCACTTCAAAACCCCCAAAAATGGGGGAAATGGAAAACAGGGCACAGCCTTGTGCTAGGGAAGGATTCGGCTCTGTTTTAATGCCTGCCCCAACCTGGCTCCCTGCACATCTTGTAGAATTCTAGAATGGTTTGGGTTGGAAGGGAGCTAAAGATCACGTAATTCCCACCCCCTGCCATGGGCTGGAATCTCCTCCTTTTCCTGCCACAGGTCATATCGTGGTTTTCCAGCAGAGGGGGAAATAGGATCACTTGTTCCACCATCGAGCTGCTTGCTCTGTCTCTCGTTGCTGGCAGGAGGGAGGGATTTAGGAACATGCAGCATTATTGATCCTTGCATTCCAAAAGCCAGCAGCTGCTGTGGCTGGACAGGACAAGCGTTGTTTGGGAGCCCATGGAGGACCCCACACAGCTCCATCAAAAGTTTTAAGATCAGCCCCATCAAAAAACTGTAGGACTCAAGAGAATGAATTTTAAAGGCTTACAAAGGGTCAGGTATTTTATCTGTCCAAGCCACAGGGTTATCTCTGCAGTATGGTCCTGATCCTACACTTAAGTGCACACTTTTTTTAAGTAATATAAACCATGTAATCCCTTGTGTGTTTAAAGCTAAGTGTTTACTCTGGTGGAAGATACTTTATCAGAGCAGTTCTGGGCTCAGTAGCACCAAATGAGGACAGGCAGGTCCAGCACCCGGGCTGTGGTCATCTGCTGCTCCTTTTCCACATTTCTCCACAGCCACTCTCAGTAACTGAGAGAAGAGCTCAATGCTGCATGGAGAATTTAAGGTGGGGATGAAAACCAGAGGAAATGAGGTGCAGAAGTGGTGCAGAGAGGAATAGTGTGGTGGTGAGAGGCTGGGCAGCAGCACTGCTGTCCCCTCTGACACCAGTGATGAGCAGGGTGAGGCACAGCCTTTTCCTGCTGTAATGAAACCTTCCAAACTGCAGCAACATCATCACAGCCTCTGCTCTGCAGGGTGAGGGCTGGATCCCAGAAATGTGAAGTTTTTGAGCTTTCTGTGCTTCCTGGCACAGACCCCCTTGAGAACACTGCTCTGGACCTGAAACCTTGGAGAAGACTTGTAAATATGAATGAGTTAGAAATCACAAATGCGTAGTGGGTTAGATGTGTGTGTTTTCACTGGGTGATGGGTTTGAAATTTGAGGATTTTACAGTATAGTGGTAGATATGGGACAAGATGGAGAATTTTGGGTGCTGTCTTTTCTTCTTATTCATCTTCTTCTCTTTCTTCATGGAACTCAAGTAGTTACATTTGAATTGGTCAGTTGAAAGCCACTCTAAGGGTCATGGGAATCTATTATTGGGTCAAAAGTATAAATAATGTAGGTGTAAAACTTGTATTGGTGTGTTTAGCTTTAAAAGGCCTTGAAGCAGTCTCAGTTGTAGCCATTTTTCCTACTTCTAGCAAGCAGCTAGAGGTACTGTTGTACTTTCTGTAATTTCTGATAAGATATAATAAACATCCAAGCCTGAACACGAGAAATTGTCTCAAGTGCCTTTCTAATAATCCTGGCTCCAAACAGAAACAGACAAGACTGATGACAAAGCACTAATTAGTGGTGCAAAGTCCAGCTCACTCCTACAGGTGAGCTGTGCCAAACACCTTGTCCATCTTCATGCTTCTACTCAGGTGTCTTACTTGCTCTACAATAGAAGCCATCTCTGAATCTAAATCCTTCTCCTGATGACATCTGCGCTGAGATTCTGATTTTTGGAGTTCAGAGATGAAGACCTTGGCAGCCAGCTTGGCTTCCTTGGCAAAACAGAAGATCTCTTACCAAGCTGCTGTGCAGAGAAGGAGAGGATGAGCTGAGAAAAGCCCATGTGTGCTGCAAAAGCACGTGTGAAACAGCAAACTTGCCAAGGGCAGAGCTCCAACTGCAAGGCACAGCTTCTCGATCTTGCCATAGCTCTGTATAACCTCTGCACATTGCCACAATCTCTATACTGCTCAAAAAACCCCCACCACCCCAGAATAAAAGGCTGTCTGCTCTGCCCTTTTCCCTGGTGAACCACGAGGGAGCAAACAGCAAGGGCAGGTGTCAGTCACATCAGACTTTGTGGGCAGGATGGCTCCAATAGAATGAAAAAGAACAGGAATTAATATCTAAAGGCCTCTGCCTTTAGATGTTCATGGGCTTCAAGTAGGAACAAAATTCAGATTTAAAGTATTGTGTGAATAACTACTACAAAAAATATAAACAGAATATTGGCATAAAAAAGGATGAATTTTTAAACATAACTGTAACCCCTGCAGCAAAAGCTATATGAATATACTAAAAATAAAAATCCAGATATGAAGAAGGAACAAATGCAAATTGCAGGATGACAATAACATTATGTTATATCCATTATAACTTCACCCTAGGGCTAGGCTTGTGCAGCCAGCCATATTGCCCACAGGCTGCTCAGGTGATACCTAAAAGATCAATGCACTCTTCAGGCAGAAATTAATTCCCTTTGTTGGGCCAAACACATTTGAAATGGAGGCTTTTTTGAAGTGGAACAAAATCCTGTGTTACTATTATGGTGTTTGTTTACACAGAGTTAATCTGCCCTGGTTTTAGCTAAGTAAGAGTTGTGAGTGAGGAATGGTGTGTCTTTAATTAAAGGGTTCTTCAGTGTCAGGGAAAGAGCTCAGTGGTGGCAACAGCCACAAAGTGATGGTGTGAGCTCACTGCCCACCCAGCCTGCTCACAGCCCTTTTTCCATGCTCCTGAAGGTGACTGCATCACCATGGACAGCACAGCCAGCACTGCAAGCCAGAGGTGCAGAGACTTAATTTGGGTTTGGAGTGAAGGATCCACCACACACATTTTAGACACGTTCAATCCAAAACCTTCTAAATGGAACCATAGCTCTATATCTATATCTGCACCTATATTTATATATGTATCTGTATCTCACTTTTGGAACCTAACCCCTCTGAGAAAGGTTCTTGAATTTCCCCTCTAAGGTGGAGTGCCTTGCTGGCTGCTTAAATCTCTCCTGCACGCCTCTCCCCCAGACGACCTCACCTCTCAGTGAGAAATTGGTGTTGTGCCTGATTGCACAAACCAGCCCAGCCTTTTACCTGGGAGATGTGCCACAAATAACTTCCATTATATATAGGGAGTGTTTCTGATGCTGCGATCAGAAAAAAAAAAAGAAAAGAAAAAAAAAAAAGAAGATATAATGCTTTGACAGCCTGGCTTAGATGCTGAGGAGGCACTTGGCTGTGCAAAACACCATTTGTATCATAGGACAGCCCAGGTTTGGATGGAAACCAGTGGGGTGCATCCCCACCAGACCTCTATAAGCATGGCCAGAACCTTTTTATGTCCTTCTGCCTTAGCAGCCACCTGCACAGAGGCTGTGATGTGTAACAGGGAGGGGAGGGAGGGGATCGCCTCGGGCCAGTTACATTTCCCTACTTTTTCTCCCAGGCAAAAGCAATTTAGGTTTAATAGTATATTAAAAAAGTATTAAACCCCTTATTGGAGTTCTTCTTGCACAGGCAGAGAGGAGAAGGACTTTCTGAGCCCATCTGCAGTGCATTAGTAGGTAAAGGATTGCATTAAGGTACTCCCGAAGGTCACAGAAGGGCACTGCTCATTCCATTCCAATTCAGTTTACCCCTGTGCTACATTTCTTAGTGTTTAGCAAAGACAAGCCCCGGGGTCACTCTGAACTTTAATTACATGAAAATAACTTGCTAAGAGGTCCTTTCATTTTGATAATTTACAATACCAGCTACTGAAATGAGCTTTGCAATTGATTTGGGAAGTACACAAAATGACACTTCCAGCCCAGACTTTTGTGGACACAGGACAATTCACTGTCTGTTTAAAAGCTATAATAACCCCAGACCAGACCTTCCTGCAATAATTACACTTTCTCTTGAATTTATTGAGGTTCAAACTTCCAGTTGTCTGCTGGGAACACTTCATTTATGCACGAAGCATCTCAGCCCACTTGTGCAGAAGAAAAAGCAGGGAGAAACAGGCACTGATTTGACCACACAAGTCTCCATAGATCTCTGACTCTTTTTAAAACTGATACTTAATGAAGATACAGATTCCTTGAGCATTTTTGGGCCTGCCCAGGGCCCTTAGGGGCATTTTGGAGGCAGTGAAAGCTTGAAGAAGCAGCTACGAGGCAACTTGGGCTGTGACCAAGTGTCTCCCATGGCCATTTTTATTTTCTTCTAACATGAGAAAACTAAATATGGTCATCCTGTGACTATTACCTTAAAAATAAATAACCTGTGGTGTTCTTGCTTTCTGTGGCATTGCTTTCCTACACTTGTGAACGTCCACTAAGATGCCACCCAGCTAAAAGCATTAGAGCCACCACGAGCAGATGGGCATGGCCACAACAATTTCAGATGTAGGGGACATCTTCCTCCCCCCAAATCACTTCAGAAAAGAAGGAATTCGATTTTCACGTTGCAGTGGCTGTGTAGGGCCATCCAAAATCCAGGTGATATCTCACATCAGCTTCAGAGGTGGGGAACTGCCTCGGGGGCTGGCAAGGGGAGGAAGCTGAACTGACATTTCCTTCATGTACACATTCCTCATAACACAATTTTGTGCTAATCTTCAATTTGCTGTACTGGGAAGCTTTTCTGTGGTCAGCAACCAGACACATCAAAATTACAGTGAAGTCACTGTGGGAAATAACACGACTTTCCTCCTCCTTCAAATTAAAAGAAGGGTGCAGGGTGAATAAGGAGCACCTTGCTGCAATAGGACTTGATTGACTTTAATGTGGAAACAGTTGCTCAGTTTAATATATTTCCTTGCCAGAAAACCAGGAATTTGTTTCCAAAAGGGCAAAGGCCTCTGGGATGTGTCCTGATTCTTTGTGATTCGATCTGTGCTGCTGTCAATGATTTACTGCAGCATTTTGGAGCCTGGTGGGCTCCACGCTCCTTCCAGCACTCCTGAAAACTTAAAAGCTTTGCTTTGCAGCTGGTCTGTAGCAAACATTGCCATATGGCAGAGCAATGTGGTGGAGCCTGGCTCAGCTCTGTGCCCTGATCCTGTCTGTGTTCCCCCTGCCTCTAACACCAGCCACGGCGTGCAGGGAGCTCCAGGTGTTGCCTCCCCACAGGTAAGTCTGCTCCCTTCCCCACATTTCCATACAGGAATTACCAGCATGTCCATCAGCACATCAAGTTTTGTCCTGACTTGAGTCATGTGCACAAAGCTACCAGGGGAAAAAANGCTGTCCAAAGCCCAGCCAGGCATTGTAATTCCTGCTTAAAGGAATGTTTGCACAACAGTTTTCCTTTTACAGATGACAATTAAGCCTTCTTAAACTTCCTTACCAAAATTACCAGCCTGGGTTTGGGCACTTGAAATGAATTCTCTATAGAGGATGATTTATGAGTTAATATTTTTCATATTCTTTTGCATTATAATTTTTTTACACTCGACAACATGAAGCTAACAAGTGCATGTGAATAACCCGGTTTTCAGTCCAAGCCAGATCCTCATACCTCTCTTTTTTTCCCCCATGAACAATATTATTAACTTAAACAAGTGTCACTTGGGCTTTGAGGGAAAGGAATAAACAAGTTACATTTTTTCTAAAGCTATAGTGTCATGATAGGAAATGAGTGGATTTTTTTTTTCTACAGCTATTAATTTCAAGCTTGTTGTAAAGGCAAATATGATTTAGGAGGATCAAAAAAAGGTATCAGTGATAATTGGAACATGGAGACAAGGAGAAGACGGAAAGGAAAAAAAACTGTGGTAGTGATACACTTAATTATGAAGGCTTATTCTGATAATCCCTTTTGAAAATGAACAAAGACGAGATTTTTGATGTTTGATGAACTTATCAAACAAGGCAGAATAATGAAGAGGTAAATGTAAAATCCAATCGAAGGTGAGCCAATTAAGCACTTTGCAAAGTGCTGAAGGATGCAGCCCACAAATCCTCATGTCAGAGCAAAAAGGCATCAATACCTGCATGTCCTCCAGCTCTGGGTTCACCTGCAGACTCCTGGGTTTTCATCTCACACACAGATCTGCACCACAGGCTCCCTTCCCGAGCTTTCATTCAGTAAATCTCCCTTCCCCAGCCTGTGATGAATCCCCCATGAGCTACATACCTCTGCTAATTATCAATATTTCTCTTTGGACTGCAGTCTTGTAAGTAAAACAGACTGCTCATTAGTTAATCGCCAAAATAATAATAAAAATAATAATGTTCTGACTCAGAATAAACCCTCAAAATGCTTCCAAGGCTGTGGCAGATATAGGGTTGTATTTGCATGTCCCAGATTGCTCCTCAAGACCAAGAAATGGCTCAAACAAATGAAGGTTTTAGGAGCAAAGACAGAACTAGAGATTGTAATGATTGGGCTGGGAGGCAGGAGCAGTATTTTCTGGCTGTTGTGTAGTGATGTGCAGAGACTCTGATCCAAGAGCCACTACAACACCATGCCTCTGCCCCTTTCTCCTTTCATAATACTCCTTTAGTTATTTTCTTCTTCTCAGAGTTTGTGTATTTTGCTTTAGAAATACTCAACCAAGAAATTCTTAGCCAAGGTCCTGTGTACCTTGTTCTCTCAGCACTGTTGGTGCAGCCATTCTCACCCCTCCACAAAGCCCATGGAAACCAGGATCTGATTTCACACTTGCCAGGAAAAATCCTGGCCATGAGTTCTCACTGGTGTAAAGAAAGTGACATCAAAACAGGCTCAGCAGTGATAAACATCCCTGCTCCTGGAGACTGTGATGTGCTTCTGAAAAGAAAGGCAAAAAATCAGCTTTTCTTTAAAACCTGTCTCTTCATGACATTCCTTCTATTTACTCAGGATGGTTTAGTCATATATATATATATATATTTAATTGCAATCTACCTATTGGAAAGGGCAAAGATGTCTTGGGAGAGCAGAATCCCAAGACAAAATCCTCAGGTACTGCACCTGCGGGCCCTGCTCAATTCTGATGGTGAATACTTGGATGGGACATCTTGGGATGCTTCCCATTTCCTACAAACCAGCTTCCTGGTGGAAAAACACACACACAGAGATCATTTCCCCCCTTCCAGCCTTCACCCCTGTCAAAACACAGCTTCAAAGACCTCAGACCACTCTTTCTTCTCCTCCCTAGAAGAAGCAGCAGAGATGTTAATTCTCCAGCTCCTGTTGACTGTCAGCTGAGCCAGTGGTCAGGATGGACTGATTGCTTCCCTTGCCAAGAGAAAAAAGTAAGGATCCACTGTAATGTATTCATTTATCTTCAGATGTGTCTGTGATGAGGATGTACACACATTAATTATATATATTATACATATTCATCATCCTGAAGCATCCAGTAAGCTCATCCAAATATGATGGAAATGCTCCTCTGCTGGAGAGGCTCTTATTTACCCTGGTGTAAACTGGGGAATAAATTCATTCGAGGCAGCAGAACAGGAAAAGCAAAATCAAGGCAAATGGTGGAAGAATCAGGCCAGAATACTTGCCTCAGAGTTTCTTCATTTTCTGTCTCAGATTTAATTAAGTATCCCCTGATTCTTAATGCAAGTGAAAAGAAATTAAAAGCAGCCTTCATGCATCAGCTGCTGTTCTCATATTTTTATATCCTTTCACATATGTCTTCATAGTTTGAGAATTTATTTTCAAATACCTGACATAATTCAGCTTTCTACTGAGTTTATCTTATCCCTACCTTTTTTGTTCCTGTGCTTATAGACAGTATATTATCAGTAAATAATATGGCTTTTCTCCCTTCCTTTTTTTTCCCCTTTCCTAGTTTAAAGAGCAGCAATTCTCATTAATAATCCATCAGAAATGTTGCAGGATCAGTGTTGTAATTAGTGTCTGTGTCCATCTGAGCCTGGTGCATTGCAGGACAAAGCATATGCAGCTGGAAAAATGCCATATTTTTCCAAGGTATAAAATAGAGATATTTTTAAAGCAGCCATTCCACCCCCCTCTAAGTTCACACGTATGAACTCCAGGCAAATCTGAGCTCCCAACTCTCTGCTGACTCCCCTGCCTTTGCCATGTACGAAATCTTCAAGCCACACACACACATAAAAATAGGAATACACATAGGAATGATAGTTGTGCTTGCTGTATGGCCTGTGCAGGGCATGCCTGGGGGTTACACCTGGCTGTGTCTCTGTGCAGCACCGGTACCGGCGGCTGGTGCGCCCAGCAGAGTTCGGAGGGCAACGCTGTGCAGGGCACCTCTGGGATGAGCAAGCCTGCCAAGCTGGGACAACGTGCACAGGGCCAGCAGGGTGTGGGCAGGACTTCCAGTGTGAGGAAACAGGTGAGTGAGCCAGGCACAAAGCCCTGCCAGAGAGGTTTTGGTCCTGGGGGTATCAGTCCCCTGCCCCAGGCAGCAGGAGGGTGAACCAGCAGGAAATTTCCCCTCTTCAGTGTTTCCAGTGTTTCTCCCCCATGCTTTTACAGAAATCCATTCATGTTACACTCAGATTTGGGTAGGAAAGAAGGCTGTGTGACATGGAGAATGTGAATTTTTCAGTGGAACAAAGAGAGGAGGAATATTCTGCTCCAACTGCTGTGCTGTGTGCTCACACAACGCGCTGCTTCTCCCCTGCAAGAGACAGAGTTCAATCATCAATCCAACCAGCAATCTGTTGGGGTGATTTAGTTATTTTTAGCCACCTCCAGCTCTGAGGATTAGGATATAAAATGGCTGTTCTCTGAAACTTTGACTAGCCTTGACAGATTTTTTTTGTTTCTACACAAATGGCTCAAACTTCCTTCCTGAGCATTTAACGAAAATTCTGTTGAAATTTGGAGCCACAGGTCAGCTCTGTGAGCAGCTCATCAGCTGGAGCAGGTTATCATCACTCAACTGGGGTAAATTAAACAGTGCCAGTTCCCTCCTCAAGGCTTTCTCCACGCTCCCAGAAACAAATCCCTTCCACATTGGATATTTGCAGGGATGGCATTCTTGCACTTAATTATTGCATTAAACTCCCCAAATGCCTCCTGCAATGGGAAGAGGAAAACTTGCATTTTAATAAAATGGAGTTGACTTCCTTAAGCCAAGGGGTGAAACTGTTCCTATAGCAACTTTCCAAGGGTGTGATTTTAGAAAATAAAGTCAGGACAGCGAGGTGACCTCTCCTCGATTCCCACCTGCTAGAAGCTCTGGGAGTGGCCAGCTTGGACTCTGTGCTGTGTTCAAGTCCCAGAAGCTTGGAAAAGCAAATTCCTCATGGAATAACTGCGTGTTTAACACCCAGCATGACTTCCTGTGGCCCTGAGATGGGGGTGAAAACCAGCACAGTGAGTGCAAGCTGCCAGCCAGGATTTCTGGAGGGATAAGGCATCGCCTGCATCTGTGCACTTTAGGGCGCTGCATTAAACGGCATCTCGTGTGCAACGGGGACAGAGACTGCAGAGATGGGTCTGATGAGGATAACTGTGAGGATGAAGATACTGAAAACCCTTGTGCACATCTGCTCCCAATCCCAGGGGTGGAAAAAATAGTCCAAGGGTGAGTAATTAATCAATAGCTGCTGCTCTCGCAATCAAAACAGGATTATGTTTCTTATATTGCTCTTCCTTAGTAATAGCGGTGATCCGTGAATTGATAGGGCTGTACAAAACCCAGAGGGGAGGTGCTGTCCCATGTGACCATGGGTAGCAATGAGGGTTCATTCCAGCTTTTATTTCAAATTCTGCCTCAGATCTATTGCCTGACCACAGTGCTTGTGCTGCCCTTCTTATACTCCTGAAAAAATAGATCCCAGTTATCTCACAGCTTTCTCCAGTTGTTAAAAGTAATAGACTAAAGCAAACAGCAGACTTTGGAGATGCAGCACCCTGCTGGCATTCATCCCTCAGATTTAACTCCAGGATTTAGGACTTCAGAGCACAGATTCAAGGCAGAGAGCCTGAGCTCCACATGAGTATATGTAAATACTCCTACCCACAAAAAGTGTTTCCTTGTTCAGTCTAAAGTTTTGATTAGGTAATAGAGGCAAAAGAGAAATCCAGAATAAAATGAAACTGAAAGGGAAATTGTGACACTGACATTCTTGTTAAAAACCTTGTATTTTAACCAAGCTACTGCTCAGTTTCCCTTGGAGAACATGGCCCTGCGAGTGGCAGAGGGATTGGAATGAGTTGATTTTTAAGGTCCCTCCCAGCCCAAAGCATTCTAGGATTTTATGAACATGGAGCCAGCCACTGTGTAACTTCCCCATCAGCTCAATCCAACATTCTCTGGAGTCCATGAGATAAATATCTCTCTGGGCCAGGGACTGGGAGAGTCCATCAAAAGTTTTACAAGGCATGCATTAATTTTCACTGAGAACCCTGTTTAATTCTGTTCTCTGAAGTGTTTCTCCTGCAGAACACACAAAAGCAAAGGCATTTGCTATCTTAGTCCTAAAGATGGTTCCCTGTTGAGAAGAGCAGTGCTGCTGTCTAGTTTAAATAACGCTTTCACTTTGGGCCACAGAATTACATGGAATACTAACTAATAGGAGGGATTTCAGAGGGCAGCAGCTGTGAGGGCTGGAGAGCAAGAAGAAGGAGGAATAAGGAAATAATAAGTGACAGACTTGGCAAAGCACAGCCTTCATGTCTAGGGAGGGTGTTAAGTACCCTGAGAAACGGGACCATTATTAAAAAGAAAGAGATGAAATTAAGATAGAAAATAATTGCAGAGTATGCCAGGAAGCACTTTGTGACAATGAGATGCATTAGGCACAAGAGGAACCTGGAGGAATTCCAGGACTTTGGGACTTTCATAGCTGTACTTGCTGGGAGGGGCTGGGCAACTTCTCTGATTTCTTCCATTTCTCTCACATGTGAGTCAAAGCTAATGCCTTGGAAATAAAATGGCTGTTTGTCTCAGAGACAGCAATGAGATAAACCCAACCCAGCTTTAAGTTCTATTCCAGCTCCTCAGGAGGCCTGAGCATAGATAACCTGTAGTATCAGGAGAACCTGTGACAGCGAATGAGGAAATAAAACCAGTAAATTACTTCAGTAATTTCCTGAATGCTACTTCTCCCCAAGATACAACATCCTGACAGAGGAAGGGAGACAGAACATTTACGACCCTGGGTATTTTGGGGGGCTCTGTGAGTACGTGTACAACGGGGAGTGGAGGGAGCTGCAGTACGACGCCGCCTGCGAGCGCCTGCACTACGGCCACGACGAGAAGTATTTCCGCAAGCCCTACAACTTCCACCTGTACCAGTTCCTGGTGAGTGCCCCAGGAGGACAAATCTAGCTGCCATTTCCCCAGCAGAAAGCTAAATTTCCCACAAGGGTATCAGGCACATTCTACTTGTAGGTTGTCTTTAAGGTACCTCAACAGACAGTGTCAATGCTGGTTCATCAAGGAATTCATGTGGTTTATCACCCAGGCATCCCCACTGCTTCCTCTGGCCCAGGCAGAGCCAACAGAAAGGTGTTTTCTCTAAATTCTGCCATTAGTGAGCTGTAGAGTTTGCACAAGGCTTCAGTCTCTCTAGGGATGGAGCTGGCCATGTGTAAAATGGTAACAATGCTGCTGGTTCAATCTTTGGAGTATTTTAAGTCTGTGACATGGCTCCAAGGGGCATAAATCTGAATTCTGAGGGAGACAGGGATCCTGAAACCCATCACTGTGGATCACAACACCCACAGTCCATGAGGTCACATCTGATGTTGGACACTGATCCAAGCAGAGCAAGGATTCAGTTTGGATTTCCCACATCATAAGTGGGTGCCTTGGCCCCACTGTTCAACATTTATCCTGTTTTTTGACATGAATGAGTGAAAACACATTATTCCTGGGAAATATTACTCAATGCTGGGAGTAGCTTTCTCCCATCAGGCAGAATCCCTTAGTTCCCAGTTTGAACATTGGGGCTGGCTTTTTACAGAGCTGGCAAATGGCACAGCCCCAACTCAACAGAGCTGCTCGATTCCACGTGCCAGCAAAGTAGAGCTGTCAAGGAAAAGGTCACTTCTCCAAAACACAGGCAAAACAATGTTTGTTTTCTAGCCTTGCCATTGTAAATAGATGTTGAATTTTTCTTTTGCTAAATAAATTCATCCAGAAGCAGGCTGGAGAGAAAAAAATGCAGTCCGAATCATTAGGATTTGGCAGAGCTGTAAAGAACTGGAAGGAGGGTTTTATAATGGGAAGTGTCAGGCTGTCTTAATAGGTACCATTACCAGCTCTAGCTTTGAGTGGCTAAACACAAACCTCTCCCCTGCTTGGAGATGGATGAAGCAAAATGCTTGGCTTTATCCACATTTCTCACATATTTCCAAATGAAATGGCACAGGACTTAATTCCTTATTCTGCATTCACTGAAGTCAGTGCTGGTGCTGTTGGGAGCATCATGGGCTTTAAGAGAGGTATTCCTTCAAGAAATAGAGATTAAAAAGGAAGGGAAGCACCTGAAAAATTAATGTCTGCTCCTTTCATTTTAGGCTCATGCTGATTCTGGATTTGCTTTTGAGTTTTACGACAATTCAAAGGACCTGCTTGACGCCCTTAAAAGTGATACATCCAAAAGATTGGGCTTCACCATTGGACTTGGGCCTGGTAGTGGAGCTTTCATGGTAAACCTGGGCCCCATTTTATCAGGTGGCAAAGGATCCCTGAAGAATTTCACACAATATGATGCAAAGGTAAAAAAAAAAAGCAAATCAGTGATGCATCTGCTCCAGTCGCATCATCTGTGCCTCGCATGGTCTGGCTGTAACTTATGTCAGTTTATTCTCTCAATTGCATTTTTTAACACAGGGTAATTGTACCTTAATTTGTTCATGTAATTGCAAGTGTATGATCGTTAGTAATCCTGTTTGCTGTTCTTGGTATGTCTTAGCAAACAGGGAGGGGAATAAAATTGAATTACGGAGTGCCACGGCACATGTCATCTCACCCCATCCTGTTTCATGGCTACATTAAGCACATAAATAAAAAAATGCTTAAAAGTGACGATGAGGGAGGAGGGAATACCAAGATGCTGATCAAAACAATTATCTCAAGGAATGATCTCTGCTAGCAAATATATCTTGCTCAAATTAATACAAGCTGCCTTGTGATGGGGAAATAGGCTACTTTTTACAGGAGGTTAAAATACCACACTGAAAAAATAGTACCTGATAATAGGGTGTGCTTCTCACAGGGGGTTTACATCATGGACTGGCTGTGATGACCTCTTTCCAATCTAATAACATGAGTGCTGGTATTTCCCACATTTACCGTGCCCCATCTCCACTTCTCTCCAGGCTGCTGACAGAAAACAATAAAGAAGAATTACTTTGATGGTGTTCTGAGTTAAAATGCCCTTAAAAGCTGTTTGAAATGAGCACCATTATAGTATTTACTGTGCCCTTGTCCAGACTCACATGATGTTTGCAGCTAAATGATGATCAGTTATTGGAGGAATCATTTAAGGGGCTGCTCATGTTGCAGTGGAGATTTGCCCAAAGCAATGGCAAATACAGAGGTGGAGCCTTGGAGCTGGTGGTATATCCAGGAAATTCTCCCTCCCTCAGCATCTTCCTGGCCAGGGAATCTCTCTTCTGCTGGGCTGGGCTTAACCCTTGTGCTTTGTCACTCACTGAGTTTGTAAAAAAAGCAAAAAGAGAATAAACAGTAAAGGAAACCAGAAAAAGAAATTGCAGAAACAGAGAATGGAGAGGAATCGTGTAGAGCTCAACTCTGGTCATATTCACACATCAATAAAACCCCTGTAGTATCCAACCCCCCCAAGGCCCTCCACCTCTATAGCACATCAGAAAGAGACTTTAAAAAAAGAACTTAAATTTCATTTAAAATTGAGCTTGTTTTCATACTTACACTGACAGTCAGAGACTCAGGCTTTTCCCTGCAAGCCTAAAGCCTAGAAATTCACCTGTTTAAATTAATGTTGCCTGCAAGTCCTGTTTTCTTTACCTGCAGGATGTTGGATTCATTAGGGGTGTGACCAAGGTGCAGACAGCCCGCTTCAAGATGAGAAGGGACAACATTGTTTTGGATGAAGATGTGCTGCTCTCCCTGCAGGACCTCCCAGACACCTACAACTATGGCATGTATGCCAAATTCATCAACGACTACGGCACCCACTTCATGACATCTGGCACCATGGGGGGTGTCTTTGAGTACATCCTCGTCGTCAATAAGGAGGAAATGAGAAGAAAAGGTCAGAAAAATCAAAATGTATTCTCTGTTCTCAGCTTTCTGCTTTAAACCTGGCATTTCCAACCTGGTAGCACTACTGGCCACATGGCTTGGGTGTCACCAAATGTGCTTCCTGCTCTGATTTCAGAAATACCTGGGTGAGGGTTTGGTCATTGAGGAAGGAACCTGAGCCTAATTTTCTCCATTTTTTTCAGTGCCACTTGCTAATCTTCTCCTATTTCTTGTCATCTTCGTTCACCATGAATGCTTGAAGGCTGCAAATCCACCCAGAGCTCAGCCCTCTCACATTTCAGCCTGTTCATAGCAAGGGCTGCAGTTTTCTGTAAATAGAAATATCACACTGCACTTGGCAATACCTCTGCCACTTTACTCTGCTTAGTGTCACATCTGGAGACTAACAGACCCCTGTTAGCTCCAGTTCTCAACAAATTGGAGTGTATGAGGCTGGAGAGCCCTACCTCTAAATCTCAGTTAGATAAAACACCCACTGCAGATGCTGAGAGTGTGAGAATTGCCATTGCTAACAAGTCAAAAGTGTAACATTTTTCCTAATCAAAAACATGGGATGCAGAACAATAATGTGGGATTTTAGCTCAATAACCAGGTTGTCAACTTTTCTAAAGGTGTCAGCAATGCAATAGATGCCATTTCCCCTAAGGGCCACCACTCTGCTGTGCTGAGGGTGCCACTGCCTTGGTGCTCCAGGCCAGACAGTGATGCAGAAGGAAATTGTGATCTTGGACAACAGGTGCAAATTGCTGTAATTTCAGTAATTTCAATCATTTTCATGGTTCTGCCTGTGGTCTGAAATGGTTTGGTCTCATCAGCATTAGGATAACTATGCACTCCATATTGCACATTAACCATGCCAAATTTTCCACAAGAAATTACTGATTGAGAGAGTTTTCATCAAGTTCCTGAACCTCTAATGTTTGGAAACATGATGCCTCTTCAAATTACTTCTTCACTTTGAAGGGTGAGTGATATAGAAGTGAACAAGGTCTTGGCAAGCAAGTCTTCAGGAAGCAGACTGCCAATTTCAGAGGAAGAATTAATCAAAAGCATGTGGAGGAAGGCTATTATTTTGCTTTATCTTGTGCTTGCTGTGTATGTAAAGAGATTTACTGCTACAAGATGATTATCTTAGGAAAGAAGGATGCTGAAGTCCAGCAAAAGACAAAAATGTGGCCCAGTACAGATGCAATTTTCATTCTAATGCAGCAGAATTCTGTAATTTTAATCTAATCCAGGCTCTGCCAGAAAGTGCAGCCTTACCAAGCCAGCAGTGCTCTGTGTCACACAAGAGTGACCCAGAAGGACCCACCTGCAGTGTCTGATATGCCACTGTCTGGAAGCATTTACTAAAAAAACCCCTGATTTCTCTAATGTTGATCACAGCCATGCTTGGAGGCTGTGTTTGCAAGAGGATTATCCTCCTTCCCTGAGGAATGGTTAGGATCAGGATATAAGTGCTCAAGTCTTAAAATTAGAGCTTGCTAAGATGAGTCTGAAGCTCTGCAGATGCATCACTGAGTCCCCACAGGGCTGAGCATGGCACTGCTTTAGATCAACCACTGCATCCTGAGAGCCCACCCAGCCCACCAGACTGTCTGCTAAATGCTCTGAAACACAGAATATTCACTTCTTTATAGAGCAGTGACTAAAGCACAAACTCAGGAAAAAGATCCCTTGGCTGAGTCCTCCCTAAATGAGACACAGCTTAGGTGGTCACTGAGCATCTGGCTCAGCACAGAGCATTTAGGAAACCTGAATTTTGAAAATGAAGTCACCTTCTCTGTGTAGATATCACACCTCACTGCAGAGCTTAGGGCTGCAGTTTTGCTGCCAGACCCATTCCCAGCTTTCAGGCTGCAAGGGCTGATATGGATGTGGTCACGAGTGAAATAAATACATATGTCAGAACGAGGTCCCTCGTTGCTCTGCCATCAATATTTTTCATTACTTGTTTTTAAAATAGATTGTTATGGTTCTATTATTTAGCAGAAAACAGTATAATGTGCTCACACATTACAAGAACATTTATGGGAGGAACATTACGCGCGGAGTAAATTAGGAAGAGTCTTCATATATTCTGATTAATTCAAAATGCAGCAGTAAATCTTATCACTCCAGCACATTTAACTATCACAAATTATATCATATAAAAAAAAAAACACACAACCTATCAGGGCTCCCCCCTCAAGTGCCAATATTTACTGAGGCCACCCTTTTGCAGTGATAACCACTTTTCATTTATCAAGCCCTGATCTTGCCACAGCCAATAGTGAATGGTATCGACAGCCCCTCACTGAACATAATTACTCAACGGGAACCATGGCAAATCAATTAATCAGGGTGTTCCTCAAGTTTAATTTTATGGCACTCCAGCACCAAGATAAGCAATCACTCATGTTGCTTTGGGTGAATGAACTTTACCCACTGTGTTTACAACTGTTGAACAGTTTAGTACGAGTAATTGAGTGCTGCTCGTTTAATCTTTCTCAAGGGCCCAGTTTTGCAGTGGGATGCAGCTCCCACTCCAGTCTGGAGCACGTTTCAGCTCTCACCAGGTTGAAGCCAGGACCTGCACCCCTTTTCTCAGGATGCTGAGTGCCTAAGCAGGGTTTGGATCCAGCTAAGGAGCAGATCTGTGCCCCAGGAGTGAGCGTCTGTAGAAGGTGATAACAAGTTTGCAGGTGACACCCCAGAGGGACCTGGACAAGCTCTGGGCCCATGGGGACATCATGAGATCAAAAAGGGCACGTGCAGGTGAAGAGAGGGGATTCTGCCCCTCTGGTGAGACCCCACCTGCAGTGCTGCTTCCAGCTCTGGGGTCCCCAGCACAGGAAAGACTTGGAACTGTTGGGGCAAGTCCAGAGGAGGCCACAAGGCTGATTAGAGGAGTGGAGAACCTTGCCTGTGTGAAAAGGCTGCAGGAAATTTAGGTTGTTCAGCCTAGACATGAAAAGGCTCCAGAGAGACCTCACTGCAACCTTCCAGTACTTAAAAGGAACATCAGAGAGAAAGGTTTTAATCAGGGGCTGTTGTGATAAGACAAGGGGTGATGGTTTTCCACCAAAAGAGAGTCAATGGAGATTAAAGTAGAACTTTTTTACAATAGGGTTGGTGAAACACTGGCACAAGTTGCCTGGAAGGTTTTACTCAGGGGCTGTTGTGATAGGACAAGGGGTGATGGTTTCCCACCAAAAGAGGGTCAATGTAGATTAAAGAAGAAGCTTTTTCACAGTGGTGAAACACTGGCACAAGTTGCCTGGAGAGGTGGTGGATGCCCATCCCTGGACACATTCAAGGCCAGGGTGGATGGGGCTCTGAATAAACTTGTGTAATTGAAGATATCCCTGCCCATGAGGGAGAGGGGCTGGACCAGATGGCCCTTAAAGGCTTCTTTTAATCAAAACCATTTCATAATTCTACAAAAGCAGAGCCATGAGTGTTTCAGCAATATTTTAAACACAAGCAAGGCAAGGCTCTGCTCCCCAGGGCTGAGGTGAGGCTGTTCAGCAGATGATGCTCCAGGCTGGGACTTGGACAGAGGTTTAAGCTTCAGACCATTAAACCACAACACACAAACCCCACTGACCTCTGTGCCTCCTTTCAAATCCAGGGTATTGATTACCAGGCTCCTTTGGAAAACACTTTAAGATCCTCTGACAAAAAGAGCAATATAAAAGTTACCTATCACTTACAATACCTGCATTTACTGAAATCAATGGACTTTTTAACTACTACAGAGCCTTATATTTGCAGTACACTGAAGTGCTTACATAAAACCAGGCTGTATGAAATATGCACATTGCTTACCTTGGTGAAACCACCTCATTAGTTCCCTTCTCCCCTCTGCAGTCTCTTCATGGCTCTCCAGTTACATATTTTCATGATGTATGTGGTGGTGCTGGCAGCAGCAGGCAGGAAAGCTCTGGCAGCTCTCAGCACACAGACCTTTTCTAAGTTACTCCTTAAGGTGCTGCTTAAGCCATTACAGCTGGGTCAGGATCCTGAATTTAGGAAAATTAGTGAGGATCTCCTGATTTCAGCTGCTGTTCCTGGCTTTGCCACAGTTATGAGTTAGTCTTTAAAAAAAACAAAGGTTTGTTGTTAAATATATAGATCAGGCAGGGACATTTGTGCCTGAAGCCTTAAGATTTTTACTTTCTTCTAATATTTTCTAAGGAAACAATTTTTATACCTATTAATGATAGGCCCAGTATACCTCAATAAAATGTTGGGGTCTTCCACTGTCCTCTGCCCAGAATAGCTTTTTACTTCAAAATAACTGAATCTTTTCTTCAATAACAGATAAAAGTAGGAGAATGAACATCACTGAATTTACCTGTCTACTTTCTGGTTTGCAGCCATCAGCTCTGAGGAGATAAGTGCCTGTGCTGGCCTGTCCCTTGGCATTACAGCCAGCAAGGAGCAACTGGGTCTGGGTACAACTCTGACATTCACTGACTGCAAAAACAAAGGATTCCTGAAAACTGGTACAGCTGCAGGGCAGGGGTCTGTGGAGGCTCTTGGGTCACTTGTTTTGGTCACTTGGGCACAGAGATTCGTGTAGGGTCACACAAGGTGGGAGGAAGGGAGCCCTGGTGCCATCCCCGAGACAAGCGGGGCCACAGAAATTTTTGGGTCCATGTCTTCAGGAGAATTGATCCCTCTTAAAAGAGCAGGAATTAATGTAGCAATACCTGGATGAGAAACAGAGGTTGTGGGGTGGCTGGAAGGCTGCAGTCCTCAGCAGTAACAGACTGGGCATGCATGGCAGCTAAAAAAACCAAAATTTACTCTAGAAAGTACTCAAAGAGGGTAGAACCCCCAGATTTGTACATTCCACCATGAGCTATAGACAGTGCCCATGTCCTGTGCACAAACCAAGGCTGGAGGAGTGCAGGCTCTTCAGGTCTTACCAGCTTAGAGGATTTGGGATGCCCAACTTGTCACCTTGTGATAAGGTGGCAGGGCTCACCCCAGGAGCAGGGAGCACTGAGCTGACATCAGTCCCAGCAGGCAGCTCCCTGATAGCCCCCTGCAAGGCTGATCTCATCTCCTTTCAGCAGTTTCTGGGGCCTGGGTGGAAGCAGCAGTGAATAACACCTGTGCAATTCAACTTTGCAGATGCTGAGAGCCACAGTGCAGTTGTGGAAGATATTATTCCTCGGGTTAGAGGGGGAGATACCTCTTACAGTGGAGGGCTCCTGAACAATTGGGATGGCAAAATGTATCGTCACTGGGGCAGGTCATTAAAATATAATCCTGCTGTTATTGATTTCCAGGTAAGGCTTTTCTGCAGTTGCAGAAACTCTGCTGCTCCAAGGAATGAAAGTGTAGTCGAGCAGATCATTTCGTATTTTTATTGTGATCCCATCACAGAACAAGATTAAATGTAATGGGCCACTGATCTGGTAACCTCTTATTCATTTCACAATGGGGAGTACATCTCCCACTGACTGCATCCACAGGGAGATGGACAAGGAGCTTAATGCTGGATTAGTGCCAGGTTAAGTTTCTGATGTGTTCCCCAACAGCTTCACAATGAATTGCAGCTGTATTCATCCCTAGTATTCTCCCTCCTGTATAAGCAGGGGGCTGGGGAAGGTGTTTGGTTACCCAGCAAAAGCTCTGCATGGACAGCCCCCCTCCAGGAGTTCTCTGGGCAGGGAATTCCTGGCTACATTGCTAGGTGGGTCCTGTCTTTCTCCACACTCCAAAAAAGAAGGTCTGTGGCCATAAAAATCAGCAAGGCTCCAGTCTCCCTTTTGTTTCACTGCATGCCCCATAAAATGGGAAGATGACTGAAACATCTTATAGGGCTTCTGGGGAGGGAGAGGAGATGGGTGCAAGCAGAGGGGATGGAAAGGGACAGAGAAGAGCAACCCTACAAATAATCCAGGGCAGAGCTGGCAGAGGCATGGGGAATGGCCACAACTCCTCAGCTGTGGTCAGCAGGACCACAAGTACCCCAAGATGCCAAGATCACCAGTCTGCTCCAGGAGAAGCTGTGGAATGTGGAGGAATGATCTCTGTCATGGCAGGGACATGCTGCTATTTCTATCCCTCATGTCCTCATTTGAAAGCAGGTCTGAAAGCTCTGACAGGGAGTGGGAGAAGGGAAAACGGGTTTGGGAATTATTTGTGTATTGGCAGGGCACGAAGGACTGTGCAAGCCTTCCTGGGCAGCCCCTGGTGGCAGAAAGATCTGATAACACAGAAGTGCTTTCAGTTCCAGCTGCAGGTTACTCACCTTTTTGCATAAGTTCCCATCAATTCTGGGCAAATTTTTCTGCACTTTTCCAGTAAAGCATGTGCTGACCTCTCTGTTGGCTGCTCCAGAGCTGAGCAGTCACCCTGCAGCCAGAGCTGCCACTTCAGCAGCTCTTATCTGCAGCCCCCTCAGTTTGTCAAACAGGCTTGTACAAATTTGTCTAAGAGCTCTTCCCAAAGCCCAGCTGATCCTGATCCTCCCCACAAACCCCTGTCACAGTGCCTTGTACAGTGAGCTGACACCCAGGTCTTTGGAATAAATTCCTGGCCTAGACAGAGAGTGTTTGCACAGGTGCATCAATGGGTAAATGCAAATAAGTGCCTTCAGTCCCAAGTTTTTAGCTTTAATACTCATTGAATATTAATATTCAGTTGGGCAAGTTATAATTTCTGCCCAAACTGGACTATTTTTGCTGACTGGTATATAAGAACTGTATTTTGCTGCTGGAAAATATGATGAGTGAGTTACATTCCCAAAGCTGTAGATGACAGTATTATTTCACTACATCAAAGGGCAGAAAATATATAGGCAAAATTCCTCTTTCTCAGCAGTTACTGGATATTTCATGATCTGGTCACTGCAAGTGATAGGATGGCAATAAATTTTGATGAAACCCTCTGTCCAAAGCTCTTACCAAAACATTTTCTTCAAAAAGGCAAAAAGCATGCAAGGATCTCAGGGATTGTAACAGCACTAAGAAATCAGTCAAAAAAACTCCAGGCTTACTGGGGTGTTTTAATTTATCATTCAAATCCATACTAAAACTCCAAAGCATGTCCAGAAAAGCCAATCCCACACAAACCTCCAAGATGAGGAAGGTTTTGGAACGCTGGTTCCTCACTGGGGCAGCAACACATTTGCATGATGTACATGCAGCTGTCGAGGAAGACAAATTAGTTTTTCCCGAGTCCTGAATTTATCCAGCAATGTCACAGCATCCCAGTTGATGCCCAGCTTGAAATTGTTTCCATGCCATCCATCTCCATCCCCCTGCAGCTGCAGCCCATCCATGAAATCCTGCGCAGGAGCAACCTGGGCCACCTGGAGAGCAAGAGGCAGCACCTGAAGAGGGCTCTGGATGAGTTCCTGCTGGAGTTCAGCCCCTGCCGCTGTGGGCAGTGCCACAACAACGGGGAGCCCATCCTGGTGGGTGACACCTGCTCCTGCCACTGCCGCCCTGGCTACAGGGGCCCTGCCTGCGAGCAGGGCAAGCGCCCAGGTGAGAGCCCAGCCTGGGGGAAAGGCAGCCAAAGGGATGGATTTCCCCTTCCAGGGGCTAAACTAGCAGTTCCTGGCATCCACACGTGGATCCCACCTTCCCCTCTCTGGTTTGTTGCTGGGTTATGCTGAGCAACCCTGTGAGAGAACAGCTCAGGAGAGGGGAATGGCTTTAAATTGGAAAAGAGCAGGGTTGGGATGCCTTGGGTTTTAGCTTTTATATTTTTCAGAATCTCTGCTGCTTAGTGTGTAACTCTGAAACTTCATATTAGGTATTAAGTTCTCTTCACAGGGGAGTGACAAAACAATTCCTTTCTAGCTAGAGAATCAAGGAGAACTGGTACCCAAAAAGTCACAAACAACAGCAAAGGGAAAGGGGGCAAGCCGGGGCTGAGACTTCATAGCCTGGGGCTGTGGTTGGATAACTGACCCCAACATGTAGATGAACCAAAACTTATAAAAGTGTAAAACTCGTGATCAGGATCCACCTTGGATTTGATTTGGGTGTAGCCCTAGCTGGGCTTTTGCACTGCCCAAGGTGAATCCTTTCAATGAATTCCTATTTTATTCCTTTTGCTCTGTCTAGTCTCTATTCCAGGCAACAGTTAGATTAGGTATGATGATAAAAATCTTCCCTGTGAGGGTGGTGAGACCCTGGCACAGGCTGCCCCATCCCAGGCACTGTCCAAGGCCAGGTTGGACAGGGCTTGGAGCAGCCTGGGATAGTGCATGGTGTCCCTGCCCATGGCAGAGGGGTTGGAATGAGATGTTCCCTTCCAAACCATTCTATAATTTATTATTACTGTAAATAGAGTAGTGGAAATGAGGGTGTGTTTAAACGCTGGATTAAATCCAGGAAATCCTCTGGAGGGCTCATGGCATCCCACTAAGGATGGTTACTCCAAGGAGGAGAGCACAAACCTCGGCAGGCAGGGAGGGCAGGGAAGGGAAAGGCTCAGGTGAAGCAACTACTCACACAATGTGCCACCAAAAAAGCCATTTTAGTAAAAAACTACTACACTTCCAGATTTCCCACCCCTTCCCAGGATGCATTTTGACTAGAGTGTCTATTTTGGGGTGAAAAAATATGTTTTTCCTAAGTGACAGGCTTATATTTATGTTTTCTTTGTCACTTTCTATACTACCCAAAAAATTTAAGTGGGTAGCAAAAAAAGCTGAGGTCGGAACAGGCTCTTCTATTTCCAAAAAAGTTGCAGTTCTCACTGGATATTTTTGTCCTGATTCATGATGATAAAAAAAAAAATCTAAATCGCAGCACATGAAGCTGGCAGAAAAATCCATCTTCCACCAGGCAGAGCTCCAGGCCTTCGACCGTGGGCTCATCACTGGGGTCTCACCAGTGGAAAATCAAAGCTGTGATGAGATAAGGAGTTGGAGCAGAGCTGGGGAGATGGTTTGTGAGGCTGAATGCCAAAGCTTTGCTTCAGTGAGTGCAAAGTGGGTTTCTTTAAAAAGCTCAGGTTCTTTAAGTTGTCTCCAAATCTCAAGAATTTTCTTTGGAAGCCCAGGACCTGCCACCAAAGCAGAGCACTGGACCAGCCAGCCCTGTGCCCCTTGATTTTAGCAACAGTGGGGACAGGCACACTTCTAACTCATGGGCAGTTTTTAGTTTCAAATTTTCAACTCCAGAGCTCATTTAAAACCAAACGAATGTTTTGTTTTTTTAAAAGCACAATGTCCCAGCAGATGGAAAGTGCAGCTTCCCAGCCAGCACTGAGAGCACACACATCCATTTGTGCTGTCTGGATTAATAAAGTGCCCAAGCCAGGCATGAAGGCCAGATGAGTAAATAAAAAACGACAGTAAATGACAGCCATCAAGCATTGCCATCATTCAGGAGCACAGCCATAATCCATAGTATCGACCACTCCTGACAACTCAGTCTGTACTGTAATGAAAAAGCTTTGGAATGACCCATCTCCAAAAGATTTTCACATCCCCATGGTGTTAGGGGATTGTTGTCCCTTGGTCAGAGGTGAGGAAGCTGCTGCAGAGAGAGCTGTGAGCTGTGCTTTGGGAAAGGAAAACCAAGGCAGAGGGTTTCAGATGAGATGGGTAAGGAACAGTGGTTGGTGTTTGGGTGATGCTGATTCACCTGCTCTGTGCCTTGATCTTAGCCTGGGCATAGAGCAGGGACTCCAAACACAGAGAAGTTTCAGCCAGACCTGAAATCCTTTTTTTTCTCTTGTTGTTCCCTTTCCTCTGCGTGTCCCCAGGTGGTGATGTGGACGGGCACTGGAGCTGCTGGTCAGGCTGGTCCCCGTGCCAGGCAGGGACATCGCAGCGCAGCCGGCACTGCTCCAACCCTTCCCCCCAGCACGGAGGGCAGCCCTGTGCTGGCAAAAACCTCCAGAGCAGAGCCTGCTGAACCCCCAGCTGCCTGATGGGCTGCTTGGATCCTGGCCTGGGCTGTGAATACTCCAGGGCTGTGATGGAATTACCCCTGCGAGAAATAATCCACCGGCGATGCGTTTCTACATGCGCTGCGTTCACTGTGAAAACCTGAACAACTGCTCCCAAAATGCAGTGAGATTCCAGGGATTCCTGGGAGGGGGGAAACTGGGGAAAAGCTGGCAAGCACTGGGGAAAAAAATCCGGGGGAAATATGACTCTAAATGGCCAAAAAAACCCCAAAAATCATGCTAAAAATGGCCTTGGGAGCCCTAAAATCTGCACTGAAACACCCAAAAGTGGCCCCAAACCTGGCGAGATTCCAGAGATTCCTGGGTGGGGGGAAAACCTGGAAAAAGGCTGGGGAAAAAATACAGGGGAAATCTGACTTTAAATGGCTCAAAATACACCCTAAAATCGCACTAAAAATGGCCAAAAAATTCCTAAAATCTGCGCTAAAAAACTCAAAAATGGTCCCAAAACCCAGTGAGATTCCAGGGATTTCTGAAGAAAAAACCAGTGTAAAAAAATCTAGAGAAAATCGCATGTTTAATGGCCAACCCCCCCCAAAAATCATACTAAAAATGGCCATAAAAGTCCTAAAATTTGCACTAAAACACCCCAAATCGACCACAATTCCAAGGATTTCTGGGAAAAATATTGGGAAACAACTCCTTAAAAAAAAAAAAAAACCAACAAAATCTCCCAAATAGTGCTAAAATTGGTCACTGGACACCTGGTGGTTTTGCCCCAGCAGTGCCCAGCATCGCTGCTGCAGCTCAGGAGATGGCAGAGAATCCACCCAAAGGAGGGGGAGCTGCTGGGTGACCACAGGGCTACAGCATGTCATGAAATAAATTCACTGTGAGCATTTCCATAACTGAGCTTGACTCTCAGGGAGTTTCTGTCTTTTCCTTTGGGAATCACAGGAGGGAAAGCTCACGATCTATGCAGTTGGTATTGACATATGTACCAGGAAACTTTTGTAAGTTGGCACTGTCAGATTTGTAAGTCCAGCATATTGGCCAGGGCTGCATTTGCAGCAAAGCCATATGCTGCTCTGCATGGAGAAGGCCTCAGCCTAAAGATGCTGTGAAGCATCCTTGCAACATGTAAGCCCAAGCTGATGAGGAATTTTAAATAAATAAATGAAGCAATAAATAGAGAGGCTCGAACGCAAGCCTTGGGCAGAGGATGTTCCCACACAAGAAAGGCTCTTCCTCTGTAAGATCAGTGATGAATTGACTATTAGCACGCAGGCATTTTATCTCCCAGGCACACAGAGCCTGAGAAGATGCTAACAGGCTGCTTGATTTAAGGGGCTTTTTTGAATGTGGGACGTAAATCTCAGCACAAGAATGCACACAGTATTGAACTGTGTCCAGAGACCACAGCCAGAGCCTGCAGCTCCCTCTTCTTAATGAACTGCCACAAAAACCTGGGATGGAAGGAAGGCAAATGGCACTTCATTTTACTGAGCTTTTCATTGCAGGGGGAGAAGGAGGGGAAAAAAGCCCTGAGAAGGAATCAGGCATTATGAACAACAACAGCACCAAAACCTCAAAGCACAAAGCAGCCCTTCTGTAGGCATTTGAATGGAGAGAGGGGGTAGAAAGGAATCGTAGTTTAGTGAAAGAAATTGCCCAGGTGCTTGGGAATGCTTGTTTTTCAACTGTGTGTCAGTGGGGATTTACAGGCTGACACTCAGCTGATGTAAATCAGTGTTGCTCCTTCACTGCAGCTGATTTATGGCACCTGAAGACCTGGCCCCATATTTTCTTTTGTGGGCATGTTTGCCAAAGGCCAATTCTTTCACCACTTTTTTTGTTGTTTGTAAATGAAACTGCGGGCTGAAAACAACAAACCACTGATGTCTCAAACCCTGAGATGGATTGTTCTGTGAAAAATCCCTTTCCTGGGGGGCAAAGCTGTGGCCTTTTGGGCCAACCTTGCTATCCAGGTGAAGGAGCTGTTCACCCAGAGAGGAATTTGCTCCCAAGGACTTGGATTTGATGTCTTGTGTGTTAGGAAATGCAGCAGCATGAAGCACCCATGGATCAGTGTGACTTAGACATCCAAAGGAATGTGAAATGGAGGATCACAACAGGTGATTTAATGAATGCTGTTTGGCCAGGTTATGTGGAAACATGAGACAGGACCAGTTACCAAGGACACCAAGGACCAGTTTGGCTCACAAGCAATTCTTACCTTTACATCAGCTTTTTAAGACTCAGGAAAATGCCTGCAAGTAAATGAGTACAAAGTCACCTCAGTCAGAAAACCAAGTGTGCTTCTGTTTGACCAGAGGGGAGAAATTAATGAACAGAAAGATCTGATGCCTTGGAGGCTGGGAAAAGATGAGGCCTGCAGGAAAACAACCTGCATCCTCAGCTTTTAGAGGTGTTTCTAGAAGGGTAAATCACAAAAGAACCGCAAAAAAAAAAAATCCAAGTGATTAAAGAAACTGCATGCAAAATCCCACCATGAAACATATAAATAAGAGCAGAAAAGCTGTGTTTTACCTGCAGTTCATTCTCATCACACACCTCACAGCCCAAGGCACTGAGACACAAACCCAAGGGCTTCCTCCAAACACCAAAGGCAGGTGGGTAGTGCCCCTCTCCTCCCCCTCCACCCCAGGGCTCAAACATCCACATCTGAAACCCAGGAGCAGCCAAGCTGAAGTCAGAAGAAAGGAAGACACTGCCTATAAGGCCTAGGGGATTAAAAAAAAAAAAAAGAAAAAAAAAAAAGATTATGAGCAATTACACATTTACAATGGCAGTGGAAGAAGCTAATATATCTCATGCTGAAGTGGGCAGCAGGAGAGTTGTGCAAGATGAGATAAGCAGCAAAAATGTACGTTTCTTAGTTAAACTAAAAGCTTAGAGGGTACAATAAAACACTGCAGTTCCACCCAGGTTTTAATGAATGGATTTTCCCCTCTTGCACACTGACATACATTTGATATAGTTATTTATCCTATATATTTCTGGCAGCATATTTCCCAGGAGACCTTGTTTATCTCGCTCATGAGCACATGATGGATGCATGGCGCTTTGGATAAATGGTATCACAATCAGATATTTTTAAGGATATAGGCAAACTGGGTTATTAACAAAGGAAGGGCAGAGAGGAACCAGCACGCAGAAGAAAATAGGAAATGATTGATGACAATACACCTGAGGTTGCAAGGTGTAGGCTCCAGATAACCAGCTAGCAGAAGAGGAGATAAGGGCAGTGCTTGAGACAGAGCTGTTTTCTACCTCAGGGTCAATGTCACATCAGCTGCCCCAATGCCTGAGTCCCTCTGAGCCTGGGAGTTCACAGCAGGCAAAAATTCCTTGGAAGGAGCAGCTCAAAACTTGTTGCCTTCCCTTTTCATACAGGCACAGGAAGATATAAAACACTTAATCCACCAGAAAAACCTGAAACAAAAAGAATTCCAGGTTCTGGTGAGTTTGGGGAGGGACTGGTGGTGGTGCTGCCCTATCATGTCCACCACAGTGGGACCTGTGGTGCTGCACTACAAATAAAAATATTTGTTGATAATGGCAATCATTACTGTATTCAGCTCTAGCTTTTTGATTTACAGAAACAGGAGGTATTAAAATGGGATATAAAAGGAAGATCAATCTGCAGGCATGATTTGACCTGCAATCTGGCAGTTGTGTTGGGTGCTCACTTCAACCACCAGGGTAAAAGCAGGAGTCTGAAACTGGGGATTGCTAACACCTCTGCATGGCCTTTCTGGGTTGCTTTCAACAAAACATCCCAATGTGGGAGAGAACCTGGGCAGGAACAACTACATCCATCTGAGAGGGGAGAAACAGCAGCATGATGAAGTTATTTAGCAATGCTGAGTTCTCCCAGCCTGGATGATTTTCCAGCCTCACAGGTGAAGTGTCTGTGTGGAATGACACAACAGGGAGCACATGAATCCAGGTTGGAAAACAGTCCAGTTTGCCACTGCAAGATTCCAGCTGGTTTTATCCTGGGAAATCTGGATGAGGCAATGACAACTCACTTGGAATCCCCTTCTGGGAGCTCCCAGAGCTCCAGCAGCAATGTCTTCAAGCAGGGCGGTGCAAATAAATAACAACCCCTCCATGTTTATCCTCTTCTTTTCCTGAAGAAAGCATGTGAAAATACAACATGGGATGTAGGAGAGCCCAGTGAGATGTGTCTCTTAAGCAGAAGAATGGCTGGAGCAGCAGCAGCAGTGCTGAACACATGCACAGCCTCCTGCAGCCTTCCTGAGCCTCACTCGTGGGTTATTAATCTCAACTTACACAGGGAGTCAGAGTTAGGAACACCAGTAAAAGATGGTACCAAAATTTAATGCCAACCAAAATGAAACAATAAAAGCTTCAGCATAGTATTTTTTATTACCCTCCAGGTTATAATAAATCATTAGTTAGGCGAATCAAAGCACAAAATCACAAGGACAAGATCAAGTTATGTCCTTTATGGGAGGCTTCTAAGCCTACAGGCTGAATATTCAGCCACTGCTGAACTCATACTTCAGTCAGACTATGCTGATCATCTTGATGACTGTCAAACCTCTCCTCTCTTCCTCCAAAAAAAAAAAAAACCCAACTCAAATATACAAACTTAGGTACTGTCATCAGTTCAGAAATCTGTTTTTCTGGTTTGGGAATGACAGTC
Source organism: Toxostoma redivivum (assembly GCA_013397375.1). Classification (NCBI taxonomy): domain Eukaryota; kingdom Metazoa; phylum Chordata; class Aves; order Passeriformes; family Mimidae; genus Toxostoma; species Toxostoma redivivum. The sequence continues at coordinate 762,593 of VXBI01002468.1, forward strand.
CCAAGTCAGGTCACTACACTTGGCTGTCCTTGCCACAGCAATGAGGAGAGGCACCACTGCTGTGTGTTTAACCAGCCTGATGATCAGGAAAGGTGGTTAAATTTACAAAAGCCACTTGACTCATCTGAGAAATGTTCTTAATCAGATTACACCGATGATTCTCAAGAAGGGCAGGCAATGACACTGCAGTTTTTGTCCTCAGAAGTGAACCATGCCCAGGGTCCTTCCCTCCAGAGCTTCTACAGAGCCCCTGCAAAAACCTTGGAGGAATATCCTACTTCACGCAAGCACTGACCTCTTTGACCATGACCCAGAAAAAAATCTGGAATTGGCAAATTTCCATCACACAAAAGATATTGCAGCTACATGGTGGAAAAGGGAAATGTTTTGGGTTGGCAGCTAAATGATGAAGCCCATAATGAGCACAGAGCCCTCTTGTTTTACATATGCAATGTGCTCTGCCTTTCTTCAAGCTGTCACAGGAGCCCTGTCGATAAGTGTGGAGGCGGCATGAGGGCTACAACTAAATGCATGTTCCATTGTTCAGGTGTCAGGGAGCCTGAGCTGCTCTCACAGGAATTACATTCAGACAACGTCAGTCTGAAAGGAAAGGAATGGGGGATACCAGCCCACCATCACCAGGTCTGCTAAAATACCCTCACAAGAAGAGTTTGACCTTGCAGATGTTAGAAGACTCACAACACTCATGAACAACTTAGCACTGGTGGAATTGCCTTTTGGAGAAAAACTGGTGCTGGTTATTTTTGCAGCAGGCCCAACCAAATGTCTTTGCAAAAATCATTTACCACCAGCAAAGCTGTAGGAAGTCCCTGGAAGGATGCAGGCTCGTGAAATGGTGCACAGTGTTTTAAGGTTCCTCTGTTGTTAGACCTGGACTGTGATGCACAGCTCCAGGGATGGTAATGACAGGCAAACCAGTTTGTCTCTTTTCATAGTGAACTCCCTCCAAGTCCCACCCTGGGTGGACCCAGCAGCAGCTGGAATACTGGATTTCATGGGATCAGATTTATTAACCAGACCTTGTCTGGGGCAAACACAGCTACTAAGGGCAGAAGGACCTCAGGGGATGTGCAGACAGCTTTTTCCAAATGTTCCATGTGTCCCAGGGAAGCTGTGGCTGCCCCATCCCTGGAATTGTCCAAGGCCAGGTTGGACAGGGCTTGGAGCAACCTGGGATGGTGGAAGGTGTCCCTGCCCGTGGCAGGGGTGGGAACAATACAATAAATTGGGAAAGCAGGGTAGTGAGGCACAGTAGCTCTAAATGTCACGTTAGATACTGTTGTGCTCATTGAGATTTAGGCTTTAATGTGCTGGATTTTGCTCCACATGACACAGCTGCCTTCACAGAAGCTGTGCATCAGTGCACATCCTGCTGCACGTAAGATCAAAGTGTCTCTTCTTATCTCAAAGGAACCTTCAACAACAAGACAGTACAATTTGAAATCACGCAGCTACCAAATACAGATAGAGATAAAGCTTGTCTCATTTAGCCCATTGCAGTAAAAACAGGGAAAAGGCAAAATATTGAGGTCAGCAAGCACATTCAATCCCATGAGACAACTGCACATCCAAAGGTGTGGTTCCTAACACCCTCCCAGCTCCCAGGGCCTTCTGAAATGTTTCTGATTCAGATGAGACCCATGGGCAGAGAGAGGCCAACTCAGAAATCCAGGGAGGTGATGTCTTCCCAAGCAGTCTGCCAAGTGCCCATCAGTTCTGTGGGAGTTCCTATGGGCTCCCTCTAGCAGAGAACTGTCTCAGAGTCTGGCCCTGAGCACGAGGAGCCACCATTCTGTGGGGCAGGGTTGTTGCACTGTCTCCTTCTTGTCCTCTGACCTCCTGAGCATGGGGACCAGCTGGCCCAGCACCCCCAGTTTCCATTAATAGCAGCATCTGGGAAAAAAAAAAAAAACAACAACAACAAAGTTGGAAAGGACCTTCAGAAACATGAACAAGCAGCTCTTTCCATGGGAAGAGCTGTCAGCTCCCATGAATTGTATTTGAATACAAACAGCTCTGCCCCTGTCCCCATCACTTACAATATACTGGAGTCATTAACAATGAGTGATTGTTTCAGAGATGTTAATTCTCTGTTCAGCATTTCTGGTGTCTGTTCAAACTACACTTCAGGAAGACATGAAAGGGGGGGAAAAAGGCAATTAGCTTTTTACTTGCTTGAAGGATGTTTCTCTCTTTGTCTTAGTCCAAGCCTAGATGGGAAACAGATCAACTAAACTCAGCCACATTTCGAGGTGGTAGGGGCAGTGTTAGCACTTCAGTGAACAACAGCTTGACTATTCAGCTTTCCCTCCATTGCTTTTCCTATTACACTGATTCTTCTGGACCCTGAGCATGTGAGTGACATAAATTCAAAATGCTGAGAATCATGGAGGCAACACATAAAAGGAGGAAATGGGAGCGAGAAATGAAGTTACAGTGTTGACAAATGGATGGATGTAAGCTTTGGGAGGGCTGGATGTGACTATGAGTGTGAAAAACAGACTGAAGTGTCAGTGACTCCACCATTCAAGGCTCCATGTACTGCCTTAGAAATACCCAAAACTTGACCCCCTGTACAGTGAAATCTTGGCTTAAAGTGCATTTCAGCCTGGCTCAGTCTGGACACAGCCATGCAGAATGAGTACTGGGTAAGGCTGTAAACAAAGCCAGTGATAAATGCAGTGCATCAAATTGTGGGCTGGTGCCAGAGCTCTGGGTGCCTGGGATCTGGTATTATTTAGCATCTAAATTAATGAGCTGGAAGAAGTAAACAAAATGATTAAATTCATAGATGATCCTAAACTAGAAGGAGTTAAGAACATCAGTCAGGAGACAGCAGATACATAAAGTGACCAAGAAGCATTAATAAATGCTTCAAAACAACATAATAAGATTTTAAGATTAAAATGCATGGTAGCAGATCTGGGGGAGAACAGTTTGCAACATGCTGGCTTTATCAAAGGGAAAAACTTAGGAAACAGAGCTGTTTCCTAAGGAGGAGACCTGAAGCTTTCCAGGGATTGTGAACTAGGCAGGAATTCCTATTTTGATACAATTGCAAGGCATGTACATGGAAAAATAAAACCTCCTCCGGAGGGGACAGGAATTCAGAAGAGGGCAGGGAAAAGACATCTATCCCCTTGGCTGGGGCACAACTGGGTGCACTGGGCTGGGCAGACTGGGGACAGCCAGGGCTGGCACCACTGCCCATCCATCAATTGCCATCCCTGGGCACTGCTGACTGAGCTGGGATTGTCTCCCGGGGCGGGGTCCCTCTCACCTTTCCTGCTGCTGATCTCACAGGCAGAGCCTCTGTAGCCGAGGGGACACAGGCACTCACACTCTGTTCCTGAAAGCAAGCACAGATGGGGGAATTACAGACCTGCAGCCACATTTCCCAGCAGGCACCCCTCCTCTCCAGCAGCACTTCATCTTCTGGGAGGAAGGACAGTGGGTGAAATGTCATCATTTTTCTCCTGTGCTGAAGGGATCAATACCAATAGAGAGGGCAGCTGTGACTGCCCTGCATCCCCTCTCACCTCCCCACACATTTGTTCCTGCCCTGCAGCTCAACCTCTCACTGCTGCAATCCCACAAGCCAGGGGACCACAGAGTCCTGCTGCTCCTCTCCAAAAGAGATCACAGAATCCTGGAATGGTTTGGGTTGGGAGGGACCCTAAAGCTCATCTCACCCCACCCCCTGCCATGGGCAGGGACACCTTCCACCATCCCAGATTGCTCCAAGCCCTGTCCAGCCTGGCCTTGGACACTTCCAGGGGCAGCCACAGCTTCTCTGGGCACCCTGTGCCAGGGCCTCCCCACCCTGACATCCAGGAATTCCTTCCTAACATCTCATCTAACCCTGCCCTCCCTGCAGCTCCCTCTGGACTCACTCCAGCAGCTCCATGTGTGAGTATTTGGGATTTCAGACCCAGCACTGCAGGTGGGGTCCCTGGAGAGAGCTCTTGGTAAAGGTGATAAAGAACAAACTGCAGCATCAAGAAAGAGCAGCCAGAACAGGAATATCTTAACGTGGCTTTGTGGCAGAGGAAAAGCCCAATATCCCTGCTCAGGGATGCACATCCCATGTCAGGGACCTGGAGAAGAGCTCCCACCTAGGAAAATACATGGTCATTTAAAACCTTTGCTGGGAAGATCTAAAATTAAATACTAACATGGACTCAGCTCCTACAAAGTTATTGAAACAAAGGTCACCATGAGACAAATGCCTGAAGTGCTACAATCAGCTGGCTGGTACCTGAAGTGATCGTTTCTGCATTAGATACAATTTGATGATAACAATTCTAACGATAATTCTCATCAGGACTTTTGCAGATGCAGATTGGAATTAGGCACTTGACAAAATGGTCCCTTTGTTAGAAGCTCTCATCACGTTATATATCTCCTGTTTAGGCAGAGCAGTTTTCATTTAATTTGATTATTTCTCCCCTTCATTTTTTAAATCACAGCCTGCTTACAGAGGAGGACAGCTTCTATCAGAAACAGGGGGAGGTGGTGGTGGTGATTCCTGTGCTTGGCACTTATTTGGTGCTTTTCATCTTCAAAACCCTTTCACAAACACTAATTAATGCTGAGACAGTAGTCACTTCTCCAGGAGGATGGAAGCAATCTTAAAAGCAAAAGGAGGAGACTTAAAGATCAAGTCAAAGATTTTTTTTTAAATGCATAATTGAGAAGCAACAAATTCTCCTGTAAAACTGATATGGATAATGGATACAGATACAGATAATGGTCACTCCCATGACAAAGCCACATCCCTTGACTTTACTGTACTTACCAGGTCTCCACAAACAGAGCAACTTTAAAAACACAGAGTAATTCCCTGATAAAGAAATGACAGGACAAACTAAAGAGCAGCTTGCTTGCCCCGTGCTCCCCACAAATTCCCAACTGATTTCAAGCAGGAGGATGGAAAAGAGGAGCAGGAGCCTGTACCTCTGAGGAAGGGGATGCCATTCCCAAGGCACGGAGCACATTGACAGGAGCTGCTCTCCAGCTGGAACTCATCCAGAGCCCTGCGCAGATTCTCCTTGATTTTCATGGAATCAGCCACGTCAGAGGGAGTCACCAGCTCATACAGTGGCTCTGCCTAAGGGGAGGGGAGAAACTCCATTAATTCCCAAGCTCAGAACACTGTGAACATCCCAAGGCTCCGTGGTGGGGGAAATGGAGGCTGTGTGGCACCATCTCCAGGTTTCCCATTTCTATTCACTAAAACCTTATGAACAACAAGGCCACAATGTCAGGAATACTCCCAGGGATAAGGGATACTCCCCTTGGTTTCCAACAGCAGAGCAGCTGGAAATGTGTAACAAAATCCAGCAGCCAATCCGTTGGATAAGAAACAGGCTAAGTTGCACAGGAGTTTCATTAAATCCTTTCTCATCCATTTTTCTGGTACAGACATTTGTAGATCAGATTTGTTTAAACTTACATTTTCTAAGTGATCTCTATCTAGGTTAAAGTGGGGTGTCAATAGTGCCAGTCACCCACTCCTGCCAGTGGGATGATACTTCCATGTGCCATCAGTGGATCAGTCCCAAATTCCCATCCTCACTGCAGAGATGCAGGCCACACACAGGAAGCATGAAAGATCACCCTCCTGCTATCACAGGCTCAAACTGCAAGAACTGAAGAATGTTCCAATAAAAAAAAAAAAAGCTCATTTCCTGCTGCTGTACATCCACTCTTCATCAATTATCTGTGATCCATACTTTGCTTTTTGAATTCAGACCATACAAATGAGGAAATACACTAAGAGTGACCTGCCAAGTCTCTCCAGCAGATGATTTATGAACTGATTTGCTTTAGTTTTCCCTAACTAAGCATTCTTGGGCTGACATTTAGTCACACTCCACTGGTACTTTTGATCTTCAAGCCCCACAGGGATATTGGTATGGAAATGAAGATACCAAATCCAAATTACATCCGCCTGAGGTTTTTCACTGGGCAGCCTGGTCAGTGATGCCAGGCAAGACAAAGAACACCTCAGTTCCTCAAGGGAGGTTTTTCTGTGTGGGGGATTTGGTGCAGAGGGCTGCATTTCTCTGGTCTCCTGCTCTGAGACCTCCCAGTGCATTTCTGGAAGGCCAATGCAGAGCACACCAGGGGCTGCAGCAAGTGCCAGATGGGTACTGGCTGTATTTCCAAATTCCTGATTTTTGCTTGCTTCACCTTTTTAGAATTCACCTCTTTCTTGAGAAACAACTCCCTTTTACAAATATAAAGATTTTTGCCTAAAATTAAATTTTACAGTGAAAAACAACTATAAATCAACTTCCACCTCTACCAGTCCAAACTCCTGTTTAAAAGGATGTTCTCTTCCCCCTTTGTACTATTCACTCATTTTGACATTAAAGATGATGAGGCAGAATTGCTACACACTTCTGCTTGCTTTTTTGCATTTATAAAACTCTCCAGGATCAAAAATCCTTGGCTCTTCAAAGCCCAACTCCTGTTTTTCAGGTTCAGCTAAGCTGCACAAACACCACCATGCACAATGAACCACCTGACCTTCTGAACCAGAAAGAATGGTCATTGCTGCTCACAGAAATTGATAAGCATCAAGGAAATAGAATATTTTTTAGAATCTTATAGAATATATGCTGCCAGATACAGTTTTTGGTAAGCTATATATTGATAGAACAGAAGGTGGATCTGCCTGGCAGGCAGCAAGAAATGCTATCTGCACAGCCAAGTTAAAGGGTTAAAGCTGTTTACTTTGTGTATTTCCAACCACAGTCCCTTTAGAGCATCACACCTTTGCATTTCTGAACTCACTTAGAGAAGCTACACTGCAGTAGGGTCTGTTATTCCTGTTTTGGTTTTTTTTCTCTAAATCCTGTTTATTTAAACACAGAGCTCTCCAAGGTGCTCATGTGGGGGTGGAGGCAGTGGAGGGGGCAGTACCTTCAGCTTGATGATCTCAGGGTTGTACTGCACAGCATCTCCCCACTGCTGCAGGAGCTGGGCCGTGGGCAGGTCCTTGTGTGCCAGCCTGGTGATCTCCTCGCTCGCCCCGCCGCGCACCAGCGCCACAAAATCCTCCACCAGCTCCTTCCTGGCTGTGCTGTCTGCAAAAATGCACCCAGGAAAGAGCCCAGCTCTGCCCAGGCTGGGTCTCTGTGGGCTGCAGTTATCAGCTAACAGCAAAAACGCTCCCATGCAGGGCCCATCCCACTCAGAGGTTAAAGGAAAAACCCCACTGCAGGGGAGTGTTGCTCACCTGGTTTACTGCAAAGTGTGTCCTGTGTCCCTCCTGCTCCCTTGCAGGAATTCCCCATCCTGCACCCTGCATCCCTCCCCTAAATTCCTTCCCCATGGTTTTAAGCTCACAGGTCCTTCCACAGCCCCATGCTTCTCACCACCAGGAATATCCCCTGTTCTCCTCCGTGTATTTCCAGGTGCACACCTGGAAATGCATTGTATTTCCTCCCATGCACATCCCCAGCTCCCCACAACACCATCACCTCCCTGTTCTCCCCATCAGGATGCAAAAAGAGGAGTGCTGGGCTGCCCTGCTGAGAGCTGGGGGCTGGTATTTGACACAGCACTGCCCAGGTGGGTAATGGTTGATCTGCCCCTGCTTCTCCTTGGGATGCTGAGCAGGTATTTACTCCCTTCACAGAAAATTCTGGAAAAACCCCAAGCTCTGAGACATTTCCCCCTCTGTTAAGCCTGGCTGGGGTTAGCCAGCAGACTCAAAAGTGGCTGTGAGGGAGTGGGGAAATATTTCAGGCAGGCAAGATCACAAAATCTTCCTTTCACTATGACAAAGAAATGAAATGGCAGAAGTGTTTCATGCTTACCTCGAATCTCTTTCAAAAGGGTTTCACAGGCACCTGTATTTACTCCAAGCCCCACAGAGATTTTAACAAGATTCACAGCAATGTTAAAGCCCCTCTGTGTACATTCGTGGGCATCACTCAGAGAAAAACCTTAAATACACAAAAATTGTAATGTTTTAATACAACTGTTTCATGTTGTATGTCCATTTACACAGAACATGAGAGTTGAGAAGTATTTTTTCTTCAGGAAAAGAAAAAAAAGATATGATGAAAATTATTTTTGGATTTTTTTTTTATGCTTAACAGAACTATATGAAATGAAATCTCTATGTTTTACAGAACTCTGAAGCCAAGTGGAAATGCAAGGTGAATGCTGGAAGAGGAGGATTTTAGTCACCCACCCAGCTGTACTGGTTATGCAGAGCTGCAGTGGGTAGGAAAATAGTGGATATCTAATCACAGACTACCCACCACCCCTCCCCATCCCCAGGATCCAGGTTTTCAAGAGGAATAGATGAAATAGCTTCTCCTCCTTTTACCAGCTCACATCTCCAATTCTCTGCTTCCTGAAGAGCCTTAAGTGCTTCATGGAAATTTAGGTTGAATATCAGGAAACATTTCTCCACCAGAAGAGTTATCAAGCCCTGGAAGAAGTTTCCCAGGGCAAGGGTGGAGTCACCAACCCCAGAGGGATTCACAGGACATGTGGGTGTGACACTTGGGGACCTGGTTTAGTGGTGGCCTTGGCAGTGCTGGGTTAACAATGGAGTCCATGATCTTAGAGAGCTTTTCCAACCTAAAGGATTTCGTGATTCTAAGATGTGGCAGATTGGATTCTGTGTGAGAGCAGAGCAAGTACCAACCATGTCACACAGTGTGTGACACCAGATCTGCAAAAGATTTCAGTTCCAGCACAGACTGTACAAATATAACGAGGGATTTGAAGGGAAAAACCTGAACTCTCAGATTGGACCTACAAAACCCTGCTGAGAACTTAGAGCCCAGTTCAGCACTTGTGTGAAAACCTTGTTATTGCTGCAGGATCCTGATCTGGGTCGCCAGACACTGAGCATTTTGGTGCAAACAATAATACATTTAGTTCAAACAAATGTGGCTTGTGAGGGGTCCACAACAGCTCAGAACAACAGCAACATCTCAGCAACAGCTGAGAAATTGGGAAACTCTGTTAGGATTTGAATACCCAAAATGTGAGTCTAAATTCTGTCCCTCTCTGACTCCAGGGTAAGGAACACAGCAGAAGAACAAACAGAGTATTGCACAAAGCAGAGCCCAGTAAATGCCTCTGCAAACAGACAGCAGAGGCAGTTCCTCACTCCCCTGCCAATGAATAAATAATTGAGAGTGCAGCTATTGATTAATGTCACACTGCTCGCTCTGTCCTACACAACAATCATCATTTCTCACAACAAAGGGAGCCAGAGCCAAAGAGCAGGAGCAATGTCAGGCACAGGAGTCACCCAGCAAATTATTTACTGTTTCCTACATGCTGGAAAAGCTCTCAAGGCTAAAGGTGTTTCAAAACTGCCATTTAGAAGGCAGTGGAAAAAGAAGTTGGGTTAAGGTTTTCAAAGCTAACAGAAGTGCTAGGATCCACGACTCTCATTCATCTCAACATCTTGTCAGCCTTTAAAATGTGTTGTCTAAAATACCTGCCACAGGGCCTTTCTTTGTGAACTAAATCCAGCCCATGATGTTGGGCATGCTTTGAAAACCTCTTTACTCACTGCCAGCAGCACCTCTACTCCCACATTTCCTGCAGGATTTCTTTGAGATGCTGTTCACTCCTCCTCCCATCATCTCCCTCTCCTGCCCTCAGATCTGAGCCATCCCTGTGTGGCAGCAGAGAGCTTTTCCCACCCAAAATCCAGCCCCAAAGCTCCTTCAGATGCACACACCCGCCTTGCGGAGCTCCTCGCTGTTCAGGACCAAGGTGTACTCATAGATGCCTCCAAGGGTGGCCTCCTGGACGAAGTGTGTCCCAAAATCCCTGTAGAGCTCCCGGTATTCCCCGTAGCTGTAATCCGTGGGGAGCTGCCGGAGCCGCTGCAGGAACTCGTGGTGCAGCATCAGGGCTCGGGGCTTCAGCTTGTAAACACCAACAGCCAGCTCAGAACGGGCATGGATGAACTTGCTGGACTGCAGGGAAGGAGGAGAACCCAGCAGCAGTGAGGGATGGCATTCCCATGGATCATGGATTTGTTATTTGCGGTTAAACAATCAGCGCTGGTCGGGTTTATTAATTTCACTGTTTGTGACTGGAAATCTTGTAACTGGAAATCTTATAATTGGAAACCTCCTAACTGGGCTAGTTAATACTTTACTGGGGTAAAGTATTTAGCCCCAAACAAATACACTCAGTGTTCACAGAGCACTGTCCTCCTATCTCCATCTAGAATGGTCGCTTTCTACTAGAAAGGTGAAATGTGTCATGTAAACATTCAGTATAGAAGTTCTAGAGCATTCCATCTAGCACTTCATCATTCACTTTACTACTTCTAGTAGTAAAAGCTTCTGAGAGTCAGGCCATGACTGGGACTCAGGAAAAGGCAGGGTCCAGGTTCTGATGTGGCACATCCAGAATGCAAGGACACCTCAGCATCCTGCAGGACTGCTTTACCCCTAATAAAACTTTATCTCTCACAAGCTCTCTCCTGAAAAGTTCTGACATCTGAAATCATTATTTGTATGGGAAATGGTCATTCTCTGGCTGAGCCAGATTCATATTTGTATTTCATAGAATATGCCCTTATCAAAACTGAAAGGCAAGAAGAAAAACACAAACATTCTCACACACACATACACGTATTTATATATCTCTGTGTAGATATGTAAACATGGGTAATTTTTTTCTCTCCCCTTCCTGGCATAAAAGTCTGGAACAGAAAATGTCTTCCATTATGTTCAAAGGACTTAGTGTTCAGTTGTCTGGGCCAGCAGGACAAGCACATCAGGCAGGGATCAGTAGAGAAAGCTGCAGCTTAAATAATAAAATCAGGACTTAATATCTAGTTTCCTTATGGATATCTGTTGCAAATGCTTCTCATCAACCTCTGATATTGTTGTGAGAAATTCAACTTTGCAGGAAGCAAATGCAAGGAATACTTTGCCACTCCTGAGTACACTTTATACTGAAAGGAGACTCAGATTGGTGATACTATTAAACTACTGATATGAGCTACCTTTGTTTATGGCAATAACAGATGAAAAAAATAAATCAAATTATGGCAGTCATAAGAGTTATAGATTCAAGTTGAACAGGTTTCTTAGTTTCTGTCGTTCACTACAAACACTCCAAGGTGGATGCCCAGCAGGGCAGTGGACAGACCACACTGAGAATCAGAGAACATCCACAGCTGAAGGGACCCACAAGGATCACTGAGTCCTCTCAACAAGTTGTGGCTGATTTCAAAGGTCACGCAGCCCAGATGCCAGCTGAGAGCTGAATGGAAAAGCTCCTGGAGGCTGCAGACTCACAGGAAGGCACTGTGGGGGTAGTCAAGACTTGAACAAATGGTAGAATCCAGCTGGGGAAAGGATTTAATTTATCCCAGTCCTGGCTGCTGACCTGAGGAGGAGCCTCAAACCAACACACACACACATACACACACTTACAGGGAACATGTTAACAGGGAATTAAGTGGAGCAGTGCTTACACTGGAAGAAAATCTTTTCATCCTCTGCATGAACTTCTTGAACCTCATGTCATTTGAACTGTAACCAAATTGAAACACTCCTGGTATTATTACACCGATGCTGAAGCTTGACTTCGAAGCTTTTGCCTTCAGGACACTGCTTTCATAATTTGAGTAGGAGTCATATTCAGTCATTGTAAATTCATATTTGCCTTTGGTCTAAACAGAAAGGAAAAACAACACATCTCATTTCCTGCACAGTGATTGTACACCTCAAGCATGGGGAAGGAATGCAGACACAAATATACTTGTGAATTAATGCTTGCACTTTGAAGATGAAAAGCCTTATATAATTGCAAAGCACTATTATTATTAGCACAGGTACTTCAAGAATACTTGATTTACAGCAGCAGGAAAGCTCCTATCTCCTCCATACTGCAAGGTCCTCAGGCTTTCACTTAATATGTCAATCTTATGCAAAGAAGGTGAAATCTTAAACACAAGCATCAATTAAAGTACAAATTCTAAAAAGAAAAGGTTTCCTAGTGGGCAGCACTCAAAAACATCAAGTCATCAGGAGCACTAAGGTCAAATATATAATATTTGAAATGCAGCTTTGATGGATGACAGGAACAAGTTTTCACACAAAGCATGTGGTGTGTTCAGCATCATGGAGTGTGTGGGGTACTGAGGATGTTCCAGAATAGGGTAAAAATCAGCCTGACCCTATTGTGTGTCAAGAATTCAGTGATTTTTTAACAAAATGATGCAGCAATGAAGCTTTGGGCACTAAATCCATTGGGATATGTGTGTGTAAGTTGATTTGCAGGCACATCTGGCACATACCTCTGGTGTGTAGCTCTCTATGTTGTACGGCTTCCTGAACCTGGTGTCTGTGATGTAATGGGGAGAACATCCCCCAGCATAGTACCTGTGGTCAAGGACCAACCCTTCCAAGCTGTTTGTGAAGATATTCAACCTACAGGTGAAGCAGAACAGCAATATTTTATGGTTCCATCAATTCAGAGCTAAACACTAAATGCCTTGGCTGAGAAAGGCAAAAGGTTGTTTGATTTGGCCACAGGCTGTTTCACATTTCTTTATTTTGAAACCCCAAAAGAAAACTCAGCCTCTTTCACTGTCCAACCAACCCAGGTGCTGCAGAAGAACCTGACTGATGAGAAAGCAGAAGACAGAGTTGAATTTTGACCCTTGATCAATATAAATGTCAATTTTCATCCCCCAGCTGTGAATGACACCAGTGTTACTGCCACCAGCACTGGCAGCTTTGTGGCCTTTACTGGAACTCTCCAGGAAGAGCAGAACAAACAGCACCAGCCAAACCCCCACCCCGCCAGGCTGCTCAGCCTGAGCATCCCCAAATATCCACAGCATCCATCAGAACCTGCAGAGACACGTTTGCCAGTCCATGCCATCAATCCAAGCTTATTTTTAATTCACACTTCTTCATTCTGGTTTATCAGCCAAAATCTTTGCCAGGTCGGTCAAGGGTCAAACAGAGGTCAGTGGATGATAAAAAAAAATTGTTGGGGAACAAGAAAAGAGCAGCAGCTCAAGTAATCCTTGAAACCACAGGGAGTTTTCCTTTGATTTCATCGGGTGATGGACAGAAACCTTAACCTGTCTGCTCTAAGAAAGGATGCAGCACTGCAGTTTGTGGAGATGAGGAGATTAAACCCCAGCACTTGCTTTTCCCATTACTGCTGGTGGGATGAAACTTCATCAAAAAAACCCCACGAAAAAACTATCAGCGCTCCAAGACTCTGTTGGATCTGCCTCTCCTGATTTTGGGGAGAGAGGCTTGCATGATAATGACTCTGAAGCTGTAAAAATATTAACTCTCATTTTAGAACAATCTGGAAAAAAAAGGGAAGTCCACTAAAAGCAAATTACTGAGCAATTGTAGCTTCAAAGAGATGAGAAGCATGTTCCTATAATTGTCCAACATTATTTTTAATTTTGATTAAACTCAGAAGTACAAAGCATTAGCAATGACATGTGCAGCAGCCATATCTCCAGAGAATGACGAGAAAATTATATTTTTTCCTTGCAATATGATTTTCCTTTTTTTTTTTTTAATGTAAAAAGCAATTTTTTCCCTGCAGAATAAGGAAAAATAACCCCTCTTTTCACACGGCCTGATCTTATAGAAAGCTGTCACAATCTTAGCCTGCAAAAATGGAATCAATTCAGACTTAGATTTTAATCCTCATGGAGCTGCTAATATGCAGGTTTACCCTACCCCACTCACACAAAGCACAGAAATTCCACCACCTCCCATGTCATGGAAGAAATCAAATAAATTTGAACACCTTTCCCCCTCTCCACCAAACCAACACAGGGTGTAAGGATACAAACACAAGGAATCATGGAATGATTTGGGCTAGGAGGGATCTTTAAAGGTCATTTAGTCCCACCCCCTGGCATGGGCAGGGACACTTTCCACTATCCCAGGCTGTTCCAAGCCCCATCCAACCCGGCTTTGGACACTTTCATGGATCCAGGGGCAGCTACAGCTTCTCTGGGTAACCTCTCCCAGGGCCTCCCAACCCTCACAGGAGAGAATTTATTCCCAATACCCCATCCAGCCCTGTCCTCTGGCAATGGGAAGCCATTCCCCCTTGTCCTGTCACTCCAGGCCCTTGTAAATCATCCCTCTCCATCTTTCTTGTTGACCCTTCAGGTACTGAAAGGCTGCAATGAGGTCACCCCAGGCTGAACAATCCCAGTTCTCTGAGCCTTTCCTCTTAGCAGAGCTTTCCATCCCTCTGATTAACTTGGTGACCCTCCTGACCCTCCTCTGGCCTTGCTCCAACAAGTCAATGTCCCTCAGGCTTTGGATCAGGTTCCTGGATCCCAACTCACTCCTGGATCCAGCAGCTGCTCCAGCTTTTCTCTGTTCAGTGTTTGTCTGAAGTCACATTAATCATTCTCAGCCTTCAGTAAGAGAACATCCCACCAAAGTCACAGACCTACCCTTTTGCCAGATTCTCTATTCCCCAATACTCTTCCATCTTCTGGTCACATTTCCTGAACACTTTTCTGCAGTTTTTCTCATCTGACTGGTCCCCACAGTCGTCATCCCCATTGCAGAGCAGCCTCCGTGCAATGCATCTCCCTAGGATGGAAGGGGCAAGTCACTCATAAAACAATCTGTGATCACACTCCCTGACATGGAGTCTAGGAGCAAAATAGAAAATTCCTGGAATGAATGGTTCAAATCTTGCTGGAAAAAATAATTCTTCTCTATCTGCATGGATCCCCAAAGTCCATCTGCTCAGTTTCACTCAAAAGCGTAATGATCTTAAAATTCCTTACTCATCTTAGAAAAAAACCCACAACAATTAAAAGTACAAAATACAATGTTTTTTGTAATTTTTTTTTCATTTTGAGAGAACAAACATGCTGTTTCAGCAGGCCTTGTATATGGTAGTATTTTTTTCTCTCTTCCCATGTCCAGAATTACTGAGTATTTTCAGTCTCACCAAAACACAGGAAGATGGAGAACAGAGGCTTTTCCTTTGCCTCATCTCAGGTGCTGAGCTCCTGCTGCTGTCACTTGTGCTACAGATTTTGCTGATATAACCAGTTTATAATTCCCTATTTGGAGATTCTAAAGATGGCTACTGGACTCACCCTGTCACTGACACAAGCACAAGCATGGAAGGAGCCAGGTCAATTCCTGGCATCCCTCTGGCCCAGCAGACTCCTGCAGGAGCACAAAGCTCAGCACAGAGGCATCAGAAGTGACAGCAGATTATCTGAGCAGCACCACTCCCCAGTCCCCAAATCCTTACTGCTGGAACCTGGGTATTGGGAATTTTAGGTTTTCTGTGCTGACAGGCACTGACTCCCAGGAAAATACTGCTTTTGACTTGAGGCTGTGGAGAAGGCTTCCAAATTGAATGACAGAACTGGGATCACTGGTGTGTGGTTTGAATAGAAGTGTGTAGTATCACATGCTGGAAAATCTAGAATTTGAGGTTTTAGAATATAGCAATATATAGAGAGATGGAAATTTTGGGGTGGAGGTTTCCTTCTTGTTCACCTTCTTCTTCATGGGTCTAGGTGGTACTTTTGTGATTGGAGAGAAAAATCCACATTGTGGGTCACAGGTGGTTGGTTGTTGGGTCAAAAGTAAAAATAATTTTGGTGTCTGTTCTTAATTGGACAGTTTGGGCTTAAAAGGCCTTGTAGAGAGAGAGAGATATGTCACCATTTTTAGCTTGTTAGCTAAAAGTGCTGTAGTACTCACTGTAACATAGATAAGAACTAATAAACATCTGAGTCCAAACACGAAATATTCTCTCATGCATTTAATCCCGACTCTGGCAAAGAAACAAGAAAATAAAACCCAGTACCTTACCTGTAACTGCACACACAAACCCATCACACCGAACTCTGTTCCTGCAAGGACTGCCTGTGACACAGTCCTCAATTTCTCTGTCAGAGTCATCACAGGGATCTCCACTGAACTGAGAGGGCTGCTCCAGGCGGGCAAATCTGTACTGTGATGAAATAAAAAACATTGACTCAAGTGCACAGAAATGGTGAATTTTATGCCTCTCTGGTTGAAAAACAAACTTTGTGTCACCGAAATCTGATCTAAGCACACTCTGTCATATTAAAAGAGAAAAGTGTCAGCTCAGAAGTGTGATGCTGGTAATTTGCCTCGTTTCAAAGGTTTCTGATCTGCGACAGTTTTAATTTTACTGAGGAAAGGTTGGGGATTGGGAGGGATGAAGGAAAGTTTGCTTTTCTTTGACAGTTTGTTTAAATGAGCCTGACAGTGCAGTACAGGACTTTGCAGGAGTAAGGAAGGATTCAGTTCCATCTCCTCTCTTTCAATTAGTGCTGGTAACGACACCCCTTGTTATTTTCTGTCAGTGTATTTACTTGCCCCTCTGTATCATTAGGGATTTTTTTCCGCCCACAACACTGCTGTGAAGCAGTCAATTACTCTGTCCAATATGTTAGCCCTCCTTTTTTCCCCCAGCTTCTGAGATTAACTCTTTGATACGAAGCTCCACTCTCCCCCCCAACTCCCATCACTGATATTTTCTGCTTAAGCCTGGGAACAGCTTCTCCAACTTGTTAGCAGAGCTCTCTCTAGCAACGGGGATTTTGCTCTTCACGCCGTTGGGATCATTACTTTCATTTGATGAGGCTTCTCGGGTGGAAAATGCTGTCTGGCAGACAAGAAAAAGCATCTTAATCCTCAGAGGCACCGAGTGTCTCCAGGTCCCACAGGGAACCATTAGTGGGGAAGGTGCCTCGCAATGATGCTGGAAGGACAGGACTGCATTGGAAAGTCCCTGCAAAGCCTGGCCTGACACCTTCTCAGGACAGTGAGGCACTCTGGAAAGCACTGCAATTATTTGGGGCGGTGAGCTGAAGAACTAAAATCCATCAGAAAGCAAAACCCTCCAGTCTCACCTGTACAGAGCTTTCCTCAGCAGCCTCCCTCGGTTTGCCCAACCCCACGGACAAAAAGGCCATGGCTGGAAGGAGGCCCCACCTCTTGGCTTCTCGGGGGTGCCCAGACCACAGACACTCACCCTTTTCTTCTGGCAGGGGTCACACTTGCTCCAGGAGGACCAGGAGGAGAGGACACAGTCGCGGGGCTGCGGCGGGACGCTGGCGGAGCGGGCGCGCCTGTCCCTGGCCACGCTGTCACTGGGGCTCAGGGACTCCTGGACACTGTGTCCAACAACACCAGAGCTTCAGGCTCTGAAACTGTGAGCTGTGAGGACCTGGCACCTCAGCCTATGCCTGTGTGAAACCACACACCAAGGAGAACTAACACTCACCACGCCTTGCATGCAGCCTCTGGATTTCAGTCCTCACCCTGGTGGATTGATTCCACTGGCACTGATTCTGTACAAAACCTGATCCACTCTCCAGTGCCAGCATGAAACTAAACCCATGATCCTGGTGGGTTGATTCCACTGGCACTGATTCTGTACAAAACCTGATCCACTCTCCAGTGCCAGCATGAAACTAAACCCATGATCCTGGTGGGTTGATTCCACTGGCACTGATTCTGTACAAAACCTGATCCACTCTCCAGTGCCAGCATGAAACTAAACCCATGGTCCACCCATCTGGGCTTCCGCTCAAGCTGTGCAAGCACTAAAACCTTCACCACCAGTTGCTGCCCTTGCTCCAAGGTCAGATACCTCCATGACAAACATCAGTCCCAAGAAAAAGGCCTGGCATGCACTCAGCATTTCTAAAAACCAGGTTTAAGTGTCTCTCTTTGCCCAGCAGCCCATTTTCCCCCAAGCTGGCCAAAGCCACTAGTCTTAGCTTCTACTCTCAGTTCATGAGTCATTATCCCATTATTCTCTTTCAACCCAGTAACAAACCTGAACCCCAAGTGTGAGCCTTTACTCTTCACCCCAGCCACTCTCTCGCTCTCTCCCATGACAGCTGTCTCCAAGGTTTCCACAATGCCACAGTTAAAATGCTGCCTCCTCTTTTGGTGGATTCAGAATTTCTGATTAAATCCTTGTCCCAGACAAATGCTCCCTTGTTGCACTTCCTTCAAATGGGGAGCTTTAGTAAAATGTTGACAATTAGTTTCTTTTCATACCCAGTTTGACAAGGAAACCACCACAGCGATGTTCCCAATTCTTCTACCCCGACAAGCAACAGCATCAGCTGAAGCTTTAAGTATGATTTAGTGCCTGGCGTGAGGTTCCTATTATAGCATATTAAAAATCACATGGAATAAAGGAATTACAAAATCTCATCAGCTTGCTGAGGCATGAAATCAAAGCTCAAAGTTCAGAGAACAGTGCAAAAATATAGTTAGATTGGAAAGATTACAAGATGTAGTTGTCTGAAACAGCAAAATCTATTACACAGCAGAGAAAGAAACAGCTCTCAGCTACACTCTCACCATTTCTGCACTTGAAGGAAACCACCCCGAGTGCCCAGCACTCTGTGGGGCAGCCAGCAAAGGAGGCTGCATGTTCAAACAATCCCACGTCACAACACGAGCGTGGCAATTTGTCAGCTCCAATTTA
This sequence comes from Toxostoma redivivum, assembly GCA_013397375.1. Taxonomy (NCBI): domain Eukaryota; kingdom Metazoa; phylum Chordata; class Aves; order Passeriformes; family Mimidae; genus Toxostoma; species Toxostoma redivivum. The sequence goes on from VXBI01002468.1 coordinate 781,127, forward strand.
TCACCAGGATTGCTCCTCTGAAGGCAGGAACGCTGCCCTACGCTGACTCCAAAACCATGTCTTTCACCATCCATCAGAGACACAGGAATCACTCAGGACACCAACTACAGCCTGTGCAACACCAAAACCTGAGACAGCTCCTCGTGTCACCCTGTGTGTGGCTTCAGGAATCCTCACTCACCCAAAGCCCAGCAGAGCACAGAGCAGCAGCAGCAGCACTCGGACGGGGTGCAGAGCGCTCATCACTCCAGTGAACACACACCAACACCCCACCCCTTCTGCCCCTGGAGGTCTGGACAGGATTAAACCACAGAAAGAGACACTGCAGAGCTGCTCTGCCAGCCTGCAAACAGCAGATGACCCAGCACACCTGGCAGGCTCACAAGGCAAACGCTGCTGCTGTCAGCACCCGGCTTTCCTGAGCGGGGAGGGAGCACAGCCCTGCCCAGCAGCAATTTGCACTTTCATTGGTAATGCTCCTTTCAAGGGATGGGGAAAATGAGTATTTCAACAAATGAAACGTATTTGAGTCTTGGCAAGAAGGAAGTGGTAAGTAAACTCAAGTTGGCTTTCTAGGAACATAGTGCAGAATTATTTATTTATTGCTGCTTTTCATGTCTGTCTTGCAGAAGAAGGTCAGACACAAGGCACAAGCACTTTTTCTCATGCCTCAGGGAAAGCCTTATCCCTGAGAGTGCCCTTCCCTGTCTCTCCTGCTGCTGGGGAGGACAAGAGCCCCAGCCCTGGCTGGGCCATTCCACAGAGATTCTCTGTTCCACATACCCAAAATCTTGAGCCCATGAAAGCAGGACCTGTCAGAGTATCAAATGTAATGTCTCCGTGTCAGTCTCTCTCTTAAATGGCCCTGACTGGGCTCAGAACTTACCAGGGGCTGGTTGCCATCAGTTCAGTTGGGCTTTCAAATGCAGATCAGACAGAACCTGGAAAAGTTTTTCTTTGGTTGCCTGTTGAGCCTTCACACCCTACTGCTTCCCCCTCCAGGTACAGCTTTTGGATTCCTGAGGCACAAGACTCTTTCCCTTCATTTTCCTATTAGTCTTAGGCTACAGCAAGCACCTTAGAGAGAGCAAAGTTCTCTGAATCTGTGTTTCCCTGCACAAAGCCAGGAGTATCACTGCATTTTCCCACCCTTCCCCTTGCTGGACAATGTCTTTGAGAAGACAGAGCCTGACTCTGTGCAACTCTAGCTTTTAGCAGCACAATCTCTCACCCTGGGACACATCTCTGAGTGCTCTGGTGATACAAAGAGTAAATACATTTTAATTTGCTCATTATGGCAATGCTGGGTGCTATACATAAAATTATTCATATTCACTAATACCAGACAAACCCAACAACCTCAGTGCCATTACCCGGCCAAGTGCTACACCTTAAGGTCTCACAGTTACCTTACAAATGACATTATTCTGCCTGTGGAGCCGTGTCCCTGCTAAAGGAGCAACTGGCTGAGACATCTCTCTGGTTTGCCAGCCTGATGGTAACAATTTAACACAGAGAGGCACATTAACCGAGTCCTTGTAGGAATCTGCTCCAAATAGAAGACTGTATTTCAGACAGCCCTTTTTTAACCCAGAGTTACTGAGCACAGTGATAAACTGCCCTCTAGACATGGAGGACAAACTGTTAGGGGAGATGATTCAGGCTGTGCAAAGCTTTCTGTTTGCCGTTTTTTGCCTGATTTTTTTTCTTCCAAATGACTTTGCCCCAGCCTGAACCCAAGATCAGCCTGTGTGATACAGCTTGCTCAACCTCTGGCACAATTGATTCAGCTGTTAATCATTTGTCCATGACAAAAAAGAAAACCAACAAAAAAACCCCTACTTACAGAAAGATCTCTCCATCCACAGGACCTTTGCTGGCTGGGAAATACAGTACACATCCAATATTTCAACAGCAGTAAAAGATAAACCAAGATTATTAACACAGAGCACCCTCTAGATATAACTTCAAACCATGACAGTGATCCCAGCATGTGGAATTTTCAAGCTTCTCTCTGCTGCTTGTCTTTGTTTTGCTGCCTCTCACCACACACATCTCAATGGTGAACATGCACGAGTGGTGAATTACCACAAATGAGAATAAAACAGGAACAGGGACCCAAGAGACAGAATTTCCTACAGCTCAACACACTTTTCAGAGGGAACTAAAAAGCACCATCAGCTTTTACACATAATTTACAACCTGATTTAATTAGAGGGAGGTCTAACACATGAAATTTATGACAGCAACCACAGGTCATTTTCTGCTTCCTCAGGTCCATGAGCAGGGGAATGTTGCCTTGCCTGTGTCCTCCACTGCTGCTCCTTCTCCACTGGTGGCTGTAGCAGCTGTGGCTTTCTGGTGAGCTGAAGTCCTAAACCAACTCTCTGTGTTGCTGAATTAGGATTCATCACACTTGAAAATCAAATGCCAACCATGAAAACGGAACCTGCAAGTGCAACACATCCCTTGCAGAGTTCATATCCCAAGTTTGTGAGCTTTTGCTCCCTGTAAATAAATCCTCTACAGTTTCACCGAACAGGATGGTTCCTTGGCAGTTCCCTGTTAAAAGAAAAACACATCAAGGGTAAAAAGGCCTTCCCTGGGAAAGATCAGACTGGAGCCAGCAAGCAGATGTTTACAGAATTATCAGTGCACTTTTCAAAAAGTTTCTTTTTATCTGAGAAAACTTTTATTCCCTGCTTTGGAACTCAGAACACGTTTCTTTCTGTGGAAAAACTCATTCAAAGGTAAAAGGAAGCTTCCCACGAATTTTAATTGTGAAGAACATGAGGTGGCAAATAAAAGGCAAAATTTACAACCAAAGAACACTCCCAGATTTTTACAATGAACCCCACTGCATCGCCATTTCTGTTACTAACACTGTTATTTTCTGCTGTGAGGCTGGTCTCTGGAAGGCCATGGACATAAAAAACTCACCATGCTAAACTTATTTCTCCCCTTCTGGCTTTTGACCCACTAAAAATAATGTCTCATTGTGACTGAGGTCAAATCTGCCATGGGTCCACCTACTCTGAAAACTCTAAAGTCCTGTGAAGAAAGACAAAGAAAACCCCTCCATGTCCCATCCTTTGTCTCCATCTCCTCTCCATTAGACCTCAAGACAACACACACAAAAACTTGTTTTAAAACCAGAAACAGCATTTTTTTAAAGAAAAAGATAACTCATCTGTGTGTCAAATAAACAGTAAAAAATTTACAAAAAATGCAACATCTCACAGCATTGTAACTTCTGCTCATTTCAAATACAGCTCACTTCTGACACTGAGAGCTGCTCTTACACCTCTAATAATTGTTAAAGAAGACAAAGATGCTACAAAAGGGTTTCTTTTTTTTTTTACAGCTAGTACCTGGCAGTAATTCTTCCTAATCCTTTATTTTCACAAATGTCTGGGGCTGAATGGGCAGAGATTGCTGCTTGTTAACCTGATTTTCCTTTAATCTATTGTGATTTTCTTTCTTTGCTGGTGAGTATTTATAGAAGTGGTGCTACAGGAGCTATGAAAAAGGGTTTAAAAGCCAGCAGATAATTTCAGATCTTAAAAGACCTTATTTTTTTAGAAAAAAAACCCAACTTCTGTATCTAAAAGCCCCTTGAATGGGCAACATCTGAGGCTATTTTTCTCATTGAGATATTTTCAGGTGCTGATAAAACATTTTAGGGTGATAGATGAGCCACAGGGCAAACACATCCATTGAGATAAGACTATTTAAAGCTCTAAAAACTAATAGCTGGAGAGCTGTTTCACTAATAGACCTGATATTTCCTGCCTCCAGTAGGATAATTTCAGAAAGAGACAGGCCATGTTACAGGTACTCAGGAAATCCTATCAGGATATCTCCCCATATTCCTCACTGTCATGAGCTGAAATGTGTAATTCAGTTTCACCCCACATTCAGACAGCAAGTAACACCAAAATAAAAACTCACCAAACCAACACTTTTATTATTCCCCATGCCAGTCTTACCTCGGGTATTTAAAAACAACATAATAAAGGTTTTTAATTGGGCTGATCCTAAAAAGCAAATCAGTGTGAGAAGATCAGTTCACAGAAGACCTCAGCACAAGAGAGAAATACTTTTACAAATCACAACTTTTGCAGCAGTAACATCAAAGCAGAGCCAGGAGCAGGGGGCTGAGTCCCAGGATGGCACAAACAGGAGCAGAAGGAGGAGCCAGGAGCTGTGCCTCCATTTCCTGCTGCTCAGATGGACTTTCACTGTGCTCCTCACCACTGTGTGCATCCCACGCTGGCTCAGGGAGGGAACTGCAGAGTACAGACTCCAACCTCTGTGGAGAACTGCCAACAGATATCTCCTTCCATTTCTTTGACATGATATTCTTCTGACTGAGAACAGCATTTGCCAGGAAAGCAATAAATATAAACCTGACAGGACAGGAGTTCTTCAGAAAGCAAAGAAAGGAAAAAGGAAACAGTGCATGAAAATATATTTCAGAACCTAAAAAACAGCCAGAAAGAGGTTACCTGCTCTGTTGAAGCAGCTGTCACTGAGTAGTGATTAAAGCACAAAAACATTGCCTTTAATCCAATGTGAGGGAATAAAATTGCATATTCCCAGTCTATACAAGCAGTTGCTTTCCCAGAAGTCACTGACATGGAAAGGAGAGATCTGTCAGCGTTCTCACTGCTGTAAAACCACAGGCTGATTCTGCAAACTGTTTGCTAATGAATTTCTCATTACTGCACGAGATCATGGCCTTAACTGGCATTGGTTAAATTGGGACCATTTCTTGAAGTGTTCATGTCTGAGCTGGGCACTCTCATAAAGAATAGAGACTCTGAGTTACAGCACTATTAATGTGGTACAGCACATAAACAAAGAATACATTCTTATCCCTTCTGCACACACAGAACAGGTCTTTCCCTCCCTCCTTCCTCCTTGGGATTCCTCCTCCTCACCATTGCCAGATCACACCCCAAACCTGTTCATTCTGAATTTTTTACTGAGTTTATACAACAGCTGTACAACATGAGCCAATTTTTCTGATTTGTCAACCAACTTTACCGTGAGGGAAGCAGAAGAGGATCAACAAGATTAGATTTAGCCTTCACTGTAAAAATGCGTTTTAGTTTAAATCCATGCTTAGCTATGGCTTATTTAAGTGGATGTTTTGCAGCTGGTTGAAGACCAGAGATCACATTCTTCCATCCAAGGACACCTGGGTACAGTTAGCTACACACAAATCAAAATGCCATTAACACTGGTGTGCTTTCACCACAGCAGAATAACCTTTATTCTCAGGTGGGATCCAAGTATTTCAACAACATTCATTGACAAAGGCAAGGAATGTTTCACCATGACCTACTGGGCATTCTGAGGAAGGCATAAGACATCAAAAAGTAGAAATACAGTAAAATATATGTGCACACATCCATACCTCTCTCTCTCCTCCTGTACATAAAACATGTATTTCTTACACTTAAATTTTACTGCATTACTCTCTTGGCAGAGAATGGGAAAATTACTTCTCAGCTGAGCTTTATTATCAGTTCTGTGCACATTACTGGAAATTTTGGAGGGGTTCTGCTTTCAAAACTGTCATGTTTAAATGCACATCATTAATTTCAAATCCCACTTGAATGAAAAAAGCCAGCAAAATTAATTTCAGCTTCTCATGCCACAAAGATAAACCAGCTTTGGGAGCATCACACAGCATGGGCTGTCCCAGGAATGTGGGATTTTACAGATGATACAAACACCTCCTGATTTGGGATGCTCATCCTACAACACCCAAAAAGAGGCAAAAAAAGTGGAGGCAGCAATTAAAATCAGCAAGTTACACATCTGCAAGATAAGCAACACTTAGTGTTAAAGATTAGTTATTCCCCAAATTGAGGATTTTCTCCTTTCCCACATATTTCCACTGTCAAAAATAAAGGCCATGCCAGACACCAACATTGCATTTTAAGTCTGGCAGAATTATCCCAGAAGAGCACAAGCTATGAAACAAACTTACTGAAATGACACCTTTTTTTTAATGTTTTTATTCATAACAGTATTACATGGTGTGTTACAGAAATTAATGGAAAAATTCTAAAAATTTGTTGGTTTCTGTTGTTGTTGCTGAATGCTTACACATAAAGTTAAAAATAATGTGTCCGTATATGTTAACAAATGGTCGTTATCTGAGGTAAAGTTAAAGTAGGTTTAGAAATGTACTGCAACAGTCATTTTATCTTTCTCATCTTTATTAAAAAAATAAGTGTCAGAATGCAGAAATAAAAATGAATGAAAACCACGGAGTAAACATTTTTGCAAAGAAGGTGCCCAGTACGTTATTGAGATGAAAGGTTTAGTCAGACACTTGGATGACTACAATCTATCAAAATATCTTTTCATGACAGGTAAAGATCAAGAACCTACCGGGGGGATGGTAACAGGATGGCTGGTGGGGTTCCCTGGTTTGTAAATTTAAAGTGACGAATTTAGTGCTAGTGAAGGATGAGGGATTGAACAATTGCACAAGCTGGATATTTGAGTTATCTACAATACTGGTACAGTGCAGTCCTCTCAGCTCAGCATCCCAGCCACGACAAGGACGATCATGAGACCAGACAATCCACAATCTGTTTTTATTCAGGTGTTGGCAAAGGTGAGACAGAGGTCCGTGGTGATGGCCCAGCTGTCTCCTGGGAGAGACACCACAACTCCAGCCTCATTCCCTCGACACCTATTCGTGAGTGATCTGCTTCCTACAAACGTCATCCTCTGACACATCCACCTCTGCTCTTCTCTGTGTTTCACCCCACAACTGGGAATGCACTGATGACACTAAACTTCCAATGTCTGTGATGAACCAAAACTGGGTTTGGGGTTCCATGTGCAGGACAAAACCCAAAACAAAAAAAAAAGCTGCTGGGGAAGAAAGTAGCACCACTGTGCAAATATCAGGAAAATATTCTGACAGACATGTCCTCCAGAAATGCTTTTACCTCTGCTTTTAATCCTGAAACACTCGATCCACCAAGTTTTAAATTATCTCCTCCAGTTAGAAAACTTGATCTTCCAATGGGAAAGTAAGATTTGCTACACAGCTGTTTGCACATGACTAAGGAAGAAGAATCAAATGACCATGGGTGGGATAAAATTCTCCTCTCTGCAGGTTCATTAGGTCTATTCACAGCTAATTTCTCCTTCACATACATTCTGCAATGCACATTTCCCTAATTTTTCTAATTCAAAGTAAAAGAATGCGATCGTGTTGTGAGATTTGGTTGCACATACCAACAATCACCACTCCAGTCATTCTGCCTTCTAAAACATTTTTAGCCAATGATAGAGATGAAAGAAAGTAAAACATTTATAACTCCAGGCCTATTTTAATCATGACAAAAATGTAGATCCTAATGTGTCAATTTAAAAACAAAATCTGCACAATAACCCTAAAAACTGATTAATCCTTTGATTTCTTTAACCTTTTTTTCCTTTTTCTATTTTTCTTTTTTTCTTTTTTTTTTTCCTTTTTAGTGTTAAACCACTAAATTCAAAATACTGTAACTGCATAGGAACATCAGGAAAACACATTTGACCTGTATAACAATTCTTTGTAGGGCAAAAATATATAGATTCTTTAAGAAAATCATGTGCTAAACATATGAACCCAAACACTGCACTTTTTGCTTCATAAGTGTAAAAAAAGGAAGTTTTAAAATTTTTTTGTTCTGCATGTAAACAGTTGGATGACTTCTATGCAGAGGTTCAAAGGAATGTCAATGGCAAGTGATCTCTTGTAAGTGGAATTATGTCTGTGTGATAACGCTAGACCATAAAATCAAATGTTCCCATTAATTTCACTAGTTGCTGACAAGCTGACTGCTGTTGGCAAATGCACTTGAGCTTCAGCCCATTATTGTTAAGCATGTGAAAAAACATATGTGATGTGAGAACCACAAACTGGGTTTGCCACACCTCCCAAGCACTGCAACTTGCTACCTTCTCTACTGTGTAATGGCATTAGTAAAAGAATTTTCATAACATTTATATTTACAAAAAAAATGGCAATTTTCATTCGAACTCCTTAAAGCCATTTCCCCTTAAACATTTAAAGAGTTTAACAGTAAGATTTTTTTTTTCAAGTTATAAAATAAAAATCCCATTTGATTTTTTTCTGATGTACAAAAAGTGATAAAGATGAACAATTTTGATCACAGAGTCAGTTTGTTATTCCAAAATCCATGCCGTCCTTGTCCCATTTGTCAAGTCCGCTTCATCCAAACTCCTAAACCAGAAGCATACCAGCATTATTTGGCAAATGATTTTTTTTCATCAAAAATGGCACACAGAGAAGAAAACACTTGTCTGCATAGCATTACAGCAGCAAGATACTGAAGAAATAAAAATATTCCTTTTCTGCACTTTGTTTAGAGTTTCCTAGGAAATACTGACTCTTTTGTCTTTCCTCAGTGGGACTCGATGTCCTTTCTCTACCCACAACATGAGTATTCCAACAGAAAGCAGCATTTCTTCCTCAAGATGTGCTAGAACTTAAAAGGTCCATTTGGCAACATTTTCAGTCAAGGATGGATAAACAACTGAGTTCTGTTCTGTGGTTTCAAGTTGGGAATCATTTCTGCAGAAGGCGTTTCGCTGTTAGATCTGTCACTCATACAAAACTACAGAGTAAGAAATAAAAAAAAAACCAAGAAAAACCTCAAACAAAAAGAAAAAAAATAGGGGAAAAAATGACACCACCAGTATTTTGTTGTTGTTGTTTAACCATGTCTGTGTAGAGGAAAAAGAAGGGTCAGGATCAGCCTGATGTAAATGATGATGAAAAACATGTCACCGTGACATAAAAAGTGCCAACTCGTGCCCCAAAGGCTGCTGAAGGATAATGTCACTGCTACATCCAGACTCTGCTTTTTGCTGAAAAGAAAAAAAAGGAATGTCTAAAGCCCAATAAATTTCAGATGCTCCTTATTTATAGGTGGCACACAGAAGGTGACAAATGTTTAAAAGAAGACCGAGGAGTGTCTGGATATCCACCACTTGTGGGGATCCGTGGTATGACAAGCAGGGGGAGTTTTTGTTTTGTGCTGCCATAGGAATCTGCCATTGGTTGCCAAAAAAACACATCAGGAACACTCGTAGAGCCAGTCCAGGAGGGCAATCTCTCTCCTTTGCCAGACAAAATCAATTGGAAAAAAGCATGAAAGCCAAAGGCCCGCCAGGTTGTTGGGTTTCATGTGAGTCTTGGAGCACCACAAGCCTGTAACAATGCTATTTCTTAGGTCTGTTAATCTGCGCGTAGAGAGGTTCTGCTTCCTGAGGATAACAAAAATAAAATGAGCAAAGATGTCTCCAGACAGCATTTTCAGAACATTTTTACAACATCTGCTTGAGAGCAGCGATACCTTGTGAGTGAAAACCCACAGAAGTGTTTGCTTTCAGTGCTGCCTTGAGCGATCGTGGCACCCCAGTTGATTGGTGAAGAAAATGGGAATTATTCCAGAAAATGAGTGTTTTCTATCCATTTCCTCCTCCAGCACTGGCCATGCACTGACCCTCACTGCTGGGCATGGATATATGAAGGACTCAAATGATAATTTATAGGGCTGGATGTTTGAAGTTCCGAGGCTGGAATTGCAGCCCATGTACAAAATGCTGAGATTCCCCCCCAGCAGCACAACAGCAGAACATAACTGTGGGTTTTGCAAAACTCAGGAGAAAACCACTTGCAAACAGAAACCCCCACGGAAAGCTGAGCTAAATGAAGCTGTGATGGGATTTAAAACAATAACATGAGTGGCCCATGAAGAACGAGGAGCGCCAGCCCTGCACAGTTTGATTAGGAGTCCTGGAACCATTAGTACAATAGTTACAGCTGGGAGGAAAGCATGTCAACTTGTTAACAGACACTTGCTTGGGAATTTCCTGGATGTGGGAGGTGGGAAAAGCTGCCATGTTCTTCAGCTGTTGCTCCACAGCTGACACACCCTGTGCTTTCTGCTCATCGTGGCTGCAGTGGGAAGCAAACCATCCGTGGACCCTGGAATCCACTCCACTCCATTTCCAGAAACTAATTTATTAAACTAAAAATGACATCTAAAAAAAGGAACAAGACAGGCAGAAAGGCCAATTAATGCCACACTGCATTAACTCTCCACAGCCTGATAAATATTCAAATACCACGCCACGATGTTGAATTTAACCAAGTTAGAATCAACTCGTGTTACAGCATTGGGAGGGGCTGACTTTTGAGCAAAAAAAAAAAAAACCTCAGAAGGCTGGCAAATCACTGGGCACTGAGGAGCACAGACAGGTCTGCCAAGGCTGGCACAGGATTTTAATCACTGTTTGTCAAAATGATGCTGGGGATGAGGAGAACAGCCCAAAGGTGGATGCACAGGGTGCTCAGGGTGCCTGGCCAGTGCTCCAGGTTCTGCCCCATCCTAGTGCCCTGTCCTGCCTTAGAGTGCAGAACACACAACTAATCCAAAATATGACCTGTTTCCTCCAGGCCAAGCAAAGTTGTCTCTTATTCCCCAAAACTGCTGCATTTCTGGAGTTTGCAGACACCCTGCTTCCCCACCCCCTGTCCACATGGAGCCCTGAGTACACTACGAGCACTGTGAGTGAGAGAAACCCTCTGGAATGATTAAGTAAATGCTGCTGAAAATATCCCCAGCAAGAAGCAAATACATTTTGTGACCTTGAAAAACTGAAGGTAATCAAAGGAGATGACTGAGAGTAAATAACTGCTTTTCACACACTGTGAGTTAAGTCTACCTATGCCAATTTTCACGTGCAGGCTTGAAGTTGGCAGAATGATCTATCACAGCTAGTTCAGAGAAAATCTGTACTAATTAATGTGTGAACCTGACACACACCAGGCCATTCTTCAGGCAGTTGCTGAACCTAAGGTCATTGCAAAGGGAAGTGAAAAAGGAGGAGAAGAAAAGGAGAGGGAGAGAGAACATCCCTTTGGAACAAAAGATGTCAGTTTTTAAAATGCCTTCAGGGAAAAAATAGAGCTTTTCAAAATGTCAAGTCTGCTTGTTAGAGCTGTCCTCAAATATCCTTCAGATATGCAGATGTGCTGAAGTAACAGGTGTCCTAAGGTGCCACTGGACTCCATACCCTTGGAAAAGGAGGAGGAGCTGCTCATCATCAGCAGCACTTCCAACAAGCATGAGACAGCGTTTACAATGAGAAACTTCTTTGATTCATACTCAACATTTATCCATACAAACACCAGAAATGGCAAAGGGCTGCATTTCTCACTGATTTGAATAATTTCTCTTCCAGCAGACCAGAGCATTTTGCATGAAAAGTGTGCTCTTACTTCTTCCTTTCAGTTGATTTCTCCCTTCAGATGCCTAAACGAGAAATTAATTGCAATAATTGTGTGCAGTCTTCCCAGTCAAAAGGTTTTGGAAAATGCCTGAGATTTGTTTTCTAGCATTATTTTGAGCCAATACAAGCACGCTTTTAGCCCAACAATGCAAATGGTGTCTGTAAAATATTGATACTCAAGAGGGCAAAAGAGAACAGAAATGACAGGAAAAAGGCAAAAGGAGAGTCGAGTGCTGTTGACTTCATGGACAGCTCCTCTCACAGTGCCAGGCACTATTTTGGAGAGTCTTGAAAGCAGAAATAACCCCCCCCCCTCCTTTTTTTTTTTTACATAATCCACACAAAAGTCACAGGGCATGTTATGAAAAGGCAGGTGAGCATTAACTCTTCTCACAGCTTCTCACCAGCATTTTCTGCCTTCTACTTCTACTACTTCATTAGGAACAGATGCAGAGGGAAGAACAGCTCTTTGTCAGAACAAAAAGAGAGGAACAAATAAAATAGCAGGCAAAGCTTCTAATTCACATAAAGCCCTCAAATCTTACGGTGTTTTCCTTGCTAAACTGGCCCAGAATAACTTCTGATGTGCTTTCATAAACCCACAGGGAGAAACCAAGACAAGAACTGGATGCAATTTTTTCTTTTTTTGCTGCTGTATTCCAGAAATACTTCATGCTGCAAATCACTTTATCCATCTCATTTTAAGGGGGACAAGCCAGCAGCAAACACCATTTCTGGTATAGTCCGCTACTATGTGAGGCAACAAGGGTGCTAAATGCTGTAGAATAACATTATGCAAATGCCAGAAGTAAATCTGCATCCCATTTGAAGATATTAACACCTGCTCCCCAGCAGAACTAATCACTGGAGAGCATCTCCTGAAAGACTCAGCACCTACTGGGGCTTGCAGGGGTGAACTCAGTCACAAAACATAACTGTGGGTTAGGAAGGAACTATTTTTACCCTGGCAGCCCTTTGATCACTGCGAGGCACCTGCTCCGTGCAGAGCTGCAGGCAAGATGTTCTCAATTGTGGAGGTGAGGCCCGCACAGATTTCCGTGCCCTTTGCAGCCACTTTTACTCCTGGCTGACTGATCAGAAAGGGCAGGCTCAAATGATAGAGTTTCATGAAATAAGTGTGCTGGAGAGCCACACAAAATGAGCATCTTGTGCTGGGGATGCAAGTGAAGGGGGTGGGAGTGTGAAGTGTCTTCTCTGTTTTTTTGCATGCTAGGCAAAATAGGACAGAGTAAAGTTGGCAAGCGGGGTTGAAATTAAATATCTTTGGTGATAAGACAAGTCATTCATATTGCCCCATTTACAGCCAATTTTAATTTTTTACTTATTATTACTTACTAATATTTGGTTATTTTTCTTACAGTCTCCATGAGCAGCATAAATACAGCAACCTTCTAGTTGAGGATTATGCCTGGGGAGTGCCTCTGATCTTACCATAAACCTACCTAGGAATAGCTCCTAGTCTCCTAGTTTAATTATTAGCACTGTAAAAATCTCTGTCATTTTAGTAGCAAGATGGATGCTGTACATCCATGCAATGAAAAAGCAATGACAACTACTCAGAAAGATGAACCTGCTCCATATCTTGGTCCTGATATAAAAATGAACTGCAGCCAAGAAACACTGATTATTTCTGGGCCCCTCTCCCAAAACAGTAGCCACACAAATATATCTGTCTACAGATCTGTCATCCACATATCTTTCCATCTACATATCTGTCAATTCTCCTTCGTAACAATTGAACCAAATGGCCAATTTGAAGCAAATTGTTCAGAAGTCTCAAAGATGCTAAATCTTCACAAGTAGATTTTTAAAATCAGTTGTCGTGCAGAAGACAGGGAACTTTTAAATTACCTCATCACAGAGGAAGCGAGGAGAGCTTGTCCCTAAATGGAGCTGTTGAGTTGCAAAGCAAGAACACAGCTCTAGACAAGCTACAAAGAATGCTGTCTCTTGTTTAGAGGAAGAATTTGGAGAAAGGGAAGGGTACAAGGTGACATCAGGTGGGCTTGGTGACACTGAAGAGGTGAGAAGCCCTTGTATGAGCTGGCCACATGAAAATAGACAGCCTGAAGGAGACTGCAGCAGCAGAGATGAAGGCAAACCTACAGGATGCCCCTGTTCACAGAGCAGCCTGAATTTCTCTGCTCATGCCCTTCCATATTTCCTGGAAATAGAACAACCAACCGAGCAGGAGACCTGAAATGTTAATTTTAGGATTTCTCTGGAGTGAAGCAGGGCTTCCCAACCTGTGATCCCATTCCAAAGACACAACACTACTTCTCTCAGGTTCCCAGCCCTGCTCAGCTCTGTGTCCTTAGCTTGAGAGCTTTGGAGCCAGCCTACAGCAAGAACAGGTCACATGTAATTAGGAATTCCTCTTTGGACTTTATCCAGTTCCTAGTGAGCCAGGTGAAACACTGGAACAGGTCCTGCAAATACAGCCCTTAATTTTTTGAGCCTGTTCAGAGTCCTGGTGCAACAGAAAAGGGGCAGAAGTAAGAGGAGGATGCAGAATCAGCTTGATAGTCCCTCCTGAGGCTCGCTAAGCTCCCAGGTAACCCAAGGCTTTGTCCACAAATTGCCATTTTTTCTCCACTTCCTAAAACCAGCCAAAATAAAAAGTTCTAGCAGCCCATCCCGGAGCTGACTAAGATTTTTAGGAGCATTTATCACCAAGCACAGCACTTGCTCCAAGATGGATGATGGCAGTGGGCCACCAAAGCACCACCAAAAGCTGATAGACAAATATTCTAACGAACTGCTGCTCTCCTGACAGTGCTGATGGCATCATGAAGGGTGTGACACATTTTTAGGGCTCCTAATTGTCTGCACACATTTCTCAGAACAACTGAACCATTTTTTTCAGGGAGATATGCTCTAGCCACAAATGTTTTGAAGGTTTCTTAAGAATCCCTCATGAATGATTGCCAGTGCAAGTTTTGAGCTGGGCAGCAGCTCAATAGAGCCACGTTTGTTCCTCTGTTCAAACTTCTTGCTTTAATGTAAAATGTCAACAATAAGAAATGCTTAAGGCATTTGGGAGAATCACAGCTAAGAAACAGTTCTTTCCCTCTCTATCCTTTCACCACAGTTACTTTCCACATAATCTAAAGAAAGCAGTAGGGATTAAACATAAATAATCTGAAGATAATCTTATTCTGTGTTCTCTTCACGTCTGCAAAATCACTATCCATCTTCAACATGACGCATCAACAAAGGGGAAACAACCAAATATTATAAACAGCTTTGCAAAGTGTTAATCTTATTTCACCCGTGGAAGTTGGGCCTTTCTGCTTCTTATCTTCAGCCATAAAGGGACAAAAATGTAATATATCCATAAAATGTCACATTTACCTACTAAGAGCTCATAGCTTTTTCTGAAAGGGTGACTTCTAGAACAGCTGCTGGAAGGATTAGGATTGTGAGAGCTGAAGTTGAAGGTTGCAAAAGGAAGAGAGGAAAAATAGGAGGAAACAAGATAGAAACTAGATGATAATATAGAGTATCAGAAGGAACCAATAAACCAAATTGCTGTGGTACCTTGAAAGATCAGGGTACAAATAACCAGGCAGGTGGAAATTCTGAATACATCAAGATAAATAAAGATATGGTAGAGCTGATTTCAGAGATGCTGGGAACAGACAGATTTGACATTTCTGCACACAATACTCTGCTCCTGAGAGGTCCATTCAGCTGAGTTGTTACTGTGCTGTTCTTGGGGTAAGAACCACATTCTAAAGAGCAAAGTAATCTCCCATCTAAGCCACAAAAGTGGCTTTTATGCAGACTGTGATTCTTTTGCACAACATGTTTCTCCCCATTAAGTTTGTCTCCAAATGCAGAGCTCAATACACAACTCCACAGTAAGTCCTGAATTGATAATTTTCCATGGGGATTAGACTTCCCGTTGCTCTGACGACACCAGGCTTCAGAATTAGATGGGCTGGCTTTGGGAAGTGGATTTCCTATGGACTGCTGCTGACTGGCTCTGCACACAGGCACAATGATATTAGTGGAACTTCACTGGAGAGAGGCTTTCTTTTTTGTTCAGCTTCCTGTTCCTGTCTACAGCTTTTAGGAATTACTGTAATACCATAATCAGGAACATTAGTTAACATTTCCCAGAATGTATTTCTGAGAATTATACATATTTGATGCGAGGCTCTACAGGGATTAAGGAAAAATGCAGCAAAATCATATGCAATCATTGGTAATACACTGTCCTGGTAGCTCTGAATTTCAGAACCACCCTGACTGTGATAAACCATAATAAACAGATGTATGTGGGTTTCCAGAGTGTGGGACTCAGATAAAGGGCAAATCCTCTTTCATGATTTAGGGAAGAACACCTGGAGTGGTCTGAAGCTGAGATAGCTGGGGATGTCAGTGCTGGCCAAGGTCAGGCAAAGGCACAGCCAAATTATCATGTGGCACCATCCATCTGCAGCAGCAGCTCTCACTGGAGTAAATAATGAATGTTCTTGCTGGAGCAGCTTGACTTTCTCCTCACACTGTCACTTCTAGACTCAAGGAGACACAAAGCTTAATGCTCCTTTTGCTGCAGCCCCCAGGAGCTGAGCATGGGTGAAACTACAAAAGAGGGAGATGCCCTCTCACAGCATCACATATTATTGAGAACCTCATTATTCCCAAGTGGATCAAAGCTAAGTTACTGTAAGATTTTTTAAAATCATATTTAATGCACAAAGTAAACTGACTCCTAACGAAACTATTAATTTTGAGTTGAAACTAAACTGAGGATGGGTAAGTCACTGGCAAACCCAGTGGAATTTCTGTACAAAAATGGGAAGGGTTCTCCCATTGCTCTGGATTTGCTCCAGGAGCTCTGTGCTGGAGCACAGAAGCCACATCAGATCATGTATTTGGGCAACACCAAACAGGAGCAGCAGACGGGGAGAAGATAATGAAACATATTCTTCAAACAGCAACACTAGAGAGTATTTGGATGGAATAACAACATTCAGCACTCATAAAACTTCGTAGCTTCACTGTTTTTTTGGCAAAATATATTTACTGTATTGAAACAAATCACAGAACATTCACAGGCAGCCACATTTTCTACGTGTTCTGTAACACAAAAGATGAAAAGATCATCTTTCCCGTCTGTCTGGGTTTAAATTACTTACATTGATGAATAATTTTTAAAACATCAGTATGCCAATGGTAATATGAATGATGATAATTTTCAGATGTTTTTAATTTGCAGTTGGAGATAAAAATACACAAACCCATTTCAATATTTTTTACATGCAGATAATAAACGTGCTCCTTCTACTGATTATCCCATTGATTTAGGGTAGAGACATTCACGTATCATTACATAATTTTATTTAATGATTGTTATGTCTATGGGTAAGATGTCTTATTCCATTTAATATGTTACATCTGACTGAAGGCCAGGGTGGCTTTGATAAAAAAAATGCTCTGCCTAATATATTGTTAGTAATGGCTCAGTTTCCCTATTTGCCCTCAGAATTTGAACACAAAGTAAAATAAGTCTACATTTCTTTAAAGCATGCAGGCAGCTGAAACACACATATTTGCATAAGCTGCAACACTCAGTGAATGGCAAAAGCCATGCAGACCACCAAGCACGAGGAATATACTGTGGAGGATGGAGAGGCAAAACAGAAGAGATGAAAAGGGAAAAAAATAAACCATGCATCCATGAAAGCAATGGCAGGCACTGGTGGGAGAGCAAGTGAACACCTTAAGGTGTAGAGAAAAAAAGGACAGATACCTACCCCAACCTGTGCTATCTAGCTACCGACCTGTGGACTTATAGTATCACCAGTTGGCTCACCAAAGGGATCACTGTTGGAGGAGGCCTGAGACCCATCAGGCTAGAATACAAGAACATAACACCTTTTTTTCTCAACAATAGAAAGTGAAAAGTCAACAGGAGGTTATTTTCATGCTGTGGGCATAACAAGTACATCCTATCTCATGAAAGCCAGAGTGAGGCCTCGCCGCTGACCCGCTCTCCAAAGCCACAGCGGTCTCCTACAGCTGCTGCAGGCACCAAAGGACCTCACCAGTTCCTGCTGGAGCCAGGCAGGAGCTGCCACAGACTTCAGAAGGTACTGGATCAGAAGTGCAAAAGGCCCTGAAAGCCATGTGAAACAGAAAGAGTCCAAGCTTGGGTTATTTTGGGTTATTTTGCACTTTTTGTTGTACTGAGCCCCTCTTGCCTTTGGCTCACTTGGGCTCCTACCTCCTTTAGACATCTGGTGATTTACAGTCATTGCTTGGATAACATTTCTTGCTTTGCTCCATAAAGGCAAAGAAATCACATACTGAGGGCCAGAACATTGAGGGACGTAGCTAGGCAAGCAACTGGGATGCAAGAATGTGCAAGACAACATCAACCATCATCTTTTAACACACAAACTCTCACATCTTTCTCTGCAGCCTCAGCACATTTGTTGTTTTACCCCAAACTTCCTTATTATGAGTAAAGTGACTGCTGGTATGCTGAAGAGGACATTGGATACAGCTAATATGCACAGCCTTACATATGAACTCTGAGTTTGGTTCCTTGTATGCAGTGTTAGTGCACATCAGCAGAAATGTTGTGCTATCAGCTGTCAAACCCAAAGCAGGACAGGAATTCTGGCTGCAGCTCCCCCATAAGCATCACCCAACCCTACTGAAAAAGGTATTGCTGACACTACAGAACAGCACTTAATCAGCTTTTATCTTTTCTAGCTAAAAGGAGATTGTGAGGATTTAGAAACCTTGTTGCTACTCACAGCCTCTGGCTCCTCACTTTTGCTTGGGCTTTCAAACCCCTCTTCAAAGAGGTCATCTGCAGCAGGGTCACTCGTATGGGATGCTGATGATTTTGATGGAGAACTCTGTCTGGGTGCAGGGGTTGGAGCTAAACAAAGATTAAGGCAAAAGCAACAATTATTCTGTTCGTTTTTTCAAAAAGACACTTTAGCACAAAATTTGCTCATGCTTTTCCTTCCACTTTCACCACCCCTGAGAATCATTCTCTAACGAGGAGCTGCAGGAGTAAATTCGGGCACAGTTGTCATTATCAATCCATGTGTTTGATTTCATTTGGCAACTTCCAAATTAAGTTTGGCTGCATCTGGCCTATGTCTTTATGAACCTGGGATACACCAGTACATGACATTAGGAATGTGTGAGTCACCTGCCCTGTGGCAGGTAAGTGAAAAAGGTCTCTGACTGGCCCCTGGTAAATCTCATGAATTCCTCTTTTCAGCAATCTGCAAACCCCCCACATAAGCTTATGGTCTTCATACACCATAAGAGCTTTTACAGCTCTTCAATGAATTTCTTCATATGTCCAATACGTCAAGCTAATAAAATAAATACCCATTCCCTAATTTCTGCATGGTATGGATAGGACATAAGCAAAACCAATTGTTAGGTTGAATGCTATGGGCTTCTGCCAACCAGCTTGCATGTTCCCATCACAAAACAAATATTACTGTTTTAGAAATTAAATTTCAGAGTGTAGCTATCTGGACCATTCATTTCTATGACCTCTGAAATTCCTCTCTGATATTCTCCTTTATGGCTTGAACACATTTCTTAAGCCAGAGCATGCATGAAGGTTCTCAGTATCTGGGTAGGAATTTAAAAAGAGACAGAAGAGCTTTGAGGAGCAGTCATGTCCAAAGAAAGGGATGGCTGAAAGCACACAAATACTCACGTGAATTTGTAGATGGTGTCGTGGAAGTCACAGGAGTCAAATTTAACTGAGAGATGTCGAAGTCATCACAATCATCTGCTTCCTGTGCCATCCCAACTTTGTTAAAATAGCTTGAGAAGGCCTCTGAGGTACAACTGAGGGAAGGCTGATCTGGTTTTCTTGATGGCACTGGTGGAGGCTGAGCCATCTGGAAATCTTTAAACATTTCTTTTCCCATTTTCTGCCGGGGCCTGTCTGTCTGCGGACTCGATCTGTTGGAATCGCTCGTGGGCGGGACGGTGGCTATAGGAGCAATGGTACCTTGAAACATGGCTGCTTGTAAAGGCAAAACAGTTTGTGTTGGCATGAAGGCAGTGGGCTGGAACTGGCCAGCCACGGATGGCCACGGCTGCTGGGTGGGAGGAAAGATGCCGGGCTGGCCCCATGCGATGGGCTGTCCTCCCTGCATCACCTGAGCGACTGGAGGCTGGGCACCCATGGCCAGCTGCTGCTGAACAAGTGGTTGCTGTCCCCAGAAGGAGGGCAGGACAGCTCCCATGGCAACATAACCTTCAGGGAATAAAGAGAGCAGGAGGGGGGGGGGAACAAACGGGATGAAAGATTTTAATGGTGCTGAACAGTGACACGATAAATCAGAAACGTGCAAAGCTGCATCAGAGATCCCAGAGCTGCAGCAGGCTTGGGAAGAAAACTGGAAACACTGAATTCACATCACTGCACAAATACACACAGAACCACAGGCTGGTGGACTCTGCAAAGCAATCATCTCAAATTGCATCATAATGCTACTACTACTAATAAAAAAATCCAACCCAGATGATTTCAGATTAAAACTCTCACACACTCAGTTATTACCCAATTACTTGAGAACATCAAAAAGATCTTGAGCTTCTGCTGCACTAAATACCTATTAACAAAAACTGCTTCAGGTATTAGGCTAACATAACCTCCTCCAGTTGAGGAGGAAATTAAAGATTAAAACTAAAATGATAATTGCTTCCTGTCAGACCTGAAGCCTCCTTTGAAGCTATCAAGAGTTTGACTGTGTAGGAATTATAGGATCAGGTGCTTTTTTATTTACAACAACAACAAAAATGCTCTGAAATGAAAACTGCTGTAAAACATTTTACAAATTAAACTAGCTAATATAATTATGTTCCACTGATAGAAGTACTGAGCTTTACAGGTATGCTGTTTCACACTTAAATTCAATACTTATCATTAATACTTTGCATAATGTAACTTCTCTCTCAATTTTAATACTGCTATAGCTTTAAAACTCGTTTCCAACCTGAGTGTTTCCTCAGTCCTCCTGTACCTTCTCCTCTTTGCTTTATTTCTAGGCTGTTTTGTAATCACAAACATAAGGGTGGCTGCTGTGTTGTAAAGGGAAAAGCCCAGAACTCAATAAAATAAAAAAATGAGGAATTGAACTTTGAGAGACCTAATTGCTGAGTGATGGAAGGAGCTCAGATGCATTTCTGTTCCAAGAGATGTCCAGGATGGATTCTCCAGACATTCTTTGATCTTGCCCCTGCAGTGACCTCATCCCAGCAGAGAAGGTTTCCATCTACATTATCCCCAAACACTTCACTGCCACTGCAACCTGTCTGAGGTGCAGTGGCTAATCTGGTGCCATCAGAGGAGGTAACCAATTAGAAAATCACTGCTGAATGATTCAAGGCACTCCTCCTCCTCCTCCTCCTCCTCCTCCTCCTCCTCCTTTCTTTTCCTAATTGGGGCTGACAGCACTGGGAGAGATCAGCAATCAAACCACAGTGTCTGTGCAGAATGCACCCAGCTTTTGAATTCTGAGCACTCTGAGGAACACAGGGAAGTCTAGAGCACATTTCAGGATCTGACAAAGTGGAATACCTTTGAACTACAATCAAATTCTCAGCCTCTCTTTACTGAAGACAACAGGATATTCACTGCTACCACAGAACCCCCAAATCCAAACTAAATGCTGTTTCCTCTCCTGCTCCTGTACCCAGAAGTTCTGTCATCCAGATGGCTGAACTATGCTTGAACTCCCAGTGACTTTTTTGGCTTCTGCTTTAAAAAATGTAGGCAAATTCAAACTAATGTACTCCCTGCTTATTAAAGACTTCCTTTCCTTTGCCCTGAAGCACTGACCTCAAAAGCCTTCCCCACTTCCACCCTGCTAAAAAATCAATGCCCTGAGTACTGAAATGCAAACCAGAGTTGGGCACTGATCCCCAAATCTGATTCCAGACTGTAATTCCAGTGCTTCTCTTACCTGAGGGTACAGCAGCAGTGCTGAAAGGTACAGAACCAAACATGTCTGTACTAGCAGGGAGTGACTGGGATGAAGATGGGATAAAGGCATCACCTGGAGTAGCAGGAGTCTGCAGGGAGACAGGAGAAAACACAAGGGTGACAAATCAGCTGCACATTGCTGTCACATCACCCAGAACTCTAAAAATCCAGGTTTGCAGTGAAGAAAGAGAAAGAATGGGAAGATGTAGAAGAAAAGAAACAACAGAAATATAAGATTAGAATTCTTTGGAAATGGGAGAAAAAGAAAGAAATGGAGAAACTCTCTTATCAGAGGAAAAAAATCAAGGTGAAATTTGCCTGGAATACATCACATGCAAAATACTGACATAATTTCTTTCTCCAGGACATACAGACTTGTGATTTTAGATGTTAAGTGACAAAAGGGCAAGGCAGTGACCAAGGCATTAACTTTTAAATTATTATTAACAGTTAAGGTAAATGAAAGATCTACAGGAAAATGGAACAAATATTGCTTCTAATTAACCAACAGAACCAGAATCATAGGTCTGCATTAAAGGAGAAGCCAAATCCAATTGAGTAAACTGAGGATGAGCAGAAAGGGCTTTAAACATCTGGTCCCAGAATGATCCAGAATATATTGGAGATTTGAGGCTCCTGACCTCACAGCACCTGAATCTTCTCAGTATATTCACACTTCCCTACAGCTTAATGTACAGCTCAAAAGCTTTATATGAACATTTTTTTGTCATCTTATAATGCTGAAAAACACGCTGAGACTTTTTTTTGCCATTAAAATACATCCAGCCCTTTCTCTCTCTCTCTCTTTACTTCCTTCCTTGAACAGCAGTTTTGGGATCTGTGCTTGGTGGATCCAGAGACACGAAATATGAGGCTGTAACTGGATCTTCTGCAGTGCAGTGGGAGTGCAGTGAAGCATTTCCCTCTGACAAACACCAGGGAAGCAGATCTGCAGCTCAGGTTGCACCCTATGTGACACTTAACACTAGAGCAGAAAAATAAAAATCGAAGGTATTTTGGCACATCATCATGAAGCAGGGACTGCACGTTCAATTTACTTCACTTTTATTTTCCTGCAACCTAAAAACTACTTTGAAATCCTCCCCACTGGAATAGCTGAGGACACAAATTGTAAATGTGCTCAATAAATGTGCTAAAAATAGCATGCAGAAAAAACACAGTGCATTTCCCTGAGTACTCACTGGGGGAGAGGTTACATCAGGAGGAGTGGACATGTCCCCAAAAAGCTCTAGTTGGGTAACAGCCTGTAAAGAGAAAAAAAAATAAAATCCATTTATCTTTCGAGGAGAAGAAACTGTGAGTTAAGTAGTTACAACTTGTAAAATTATCTTTTAACAGCAAACAAGATAAACTTTCCCAAAGTCCTGCAGGCTTCAGCTGTGAGGTCCCACATGGAGGAAGCACACAGGCTCAGGCTGTGGGATTTTAATATTGCTAATAGCCAACAACTCACTATAAAAACAATTCTGTAGGGAATTCTCCAAAATGAAAAAAAAATTAATAAAACATGAAACAACTATCCAAAACAGGACTGGATGCATTACTGCTCTGCCTTTAACATCAGGGAGCTCCAAGGATGATTTATGGCCAGTCCTTTTCCAAAGCCTCACTTCAAGGTCTTAGAGCATGGCAGCAGCACATGCAGTGCCAGAAGGATACAGAAGGGAAGGGCTTTTAAAGTCTTGATTTCCTGCCTGATTTCCCCTTGCCCATGGGACAGGTGTGATCTGTATAAGTGGACTTGAAGGAGGATGCACAACTGGGTTATTGCAAGCTTGTGGCTCTACATTTAATTCTTGTTAGAAGTATTTCCTTGGGATGCCCTTCACTGGGAGCTCAAAACAGGTCACCCATGCAGGCCTGGCTAACTGGACCAGAAGAGAAAAAAACACTTTATTATAAGAAGTAACTTGAGTGGCTGCATAATCAAAGCTCCTTCACAGGTTCTAGAGCAAATTTACTCCCTTCCACCCACCTGCAAATGAGTTCAGCTGGAGTTCAGGGATGTTAAAGCACAGATCCCTCAGAGCTCTGCATGAAACAAACTCCATCCATCACCCTTATCAGGGTGGTTATACTGGAAAGCTTTGGGGAGAACCCAGAATTTCTTCTTGTCACTACCTTTCTTACTGGTTTTCCCAGTACCACACTCACAAAATGTGGGAAGGCACAATTCTCATTATGAACAAGAGCTAATGCAAATCTTAGGTTAGCTCATTGAATCTTCTCCCCATCTTAGGCACATAAACCTTGGATCCTCCTATCACACAGACAGGTTTGACATTCAGTTGAGTCTTGTCCTGCAAAAGCAGCCCCTGAATGCTTTGGACAGTAACCAAACTGGCAGGTCAGGCTTTACAGCCTTCCAAGAGACCAAGATCACCCCAAGATTTTTTCCTGCCTTTAACCTTCCACTAAAAATCCTCCCTTAAGGAGTAAGACTACACATATCAAAAGTTTATACATTATTTTCAATCTAGTCTCTATTCCCACATATAAAAGCAACACCACAATTACTTAGAACTGGAATTTTTCTAAGCAGCTCTGTTGATTCTCAGCTTCACATCACAATGTACCCAGGGATGGATTATCTCATATTTTATAACATTATGTTTTATATTAAAAAGACCACATTGCTTTAATGCTGTGACAATATATTTTCTTCTTATGGGCTTACATATCCCTCTAAGTATCTGCATGGAAATGCAGAAGGGAAAAAGAAGGAAAGCCTTGTTTTCTTCAGGGTACACCAATTCTAATTCTCTGTACTAAAGTACAGGAGTAGCTTTTCAAAAAAAAACCCAAACAAGCAACAAACCCAGCCTAAGTCCCTTCTGCAGTGTGCACAAACACAAGGGTTATTAAAATGTCCAGGAAAGTGGGAATAATGGCAACAGCAGTACTCATATGGAAAACACTTCAAGCCTCCTGTAGGTACTGCTGCCTCAAGAGTGTCAGGTGACACTGAAACACTCCAAGAGCCACTTTCTTCTCATCTCTCCAAACTGCTTGTTTAGCAGCACCCCAAACCTGCCCTTCTCCTGCCCCTCTTGTGAACTGTTCACTGTTTGCTGCTAAGGAACAACTGTGTCCTTTCCATGAACAAAAACTCCCCTGTGCCTCCACCCCAGGGGAGGGAGCAGATGAGCAAGCCAGGGAAAAAGCAGGGTACACACAGCTGTGTGCAAAGCTATACATTTTTTTTTTTTGTGGAAAAAATAGTATAGGTTTCACAGGAATGCTGGAAATTGATAGTCAGTATGCTTTTGAACTCTGGATTATATGACATGCATCTGAAAGGTGGTAACTCAGATCCCTGTGTCTCCATACTCCTGGATAATGAGAATAGTAATACTTCTCAGAGTGCTTCAAGGTGATGGATCTTTGGATACTCTTCACAGATATAATTTTGTTAAAGCTCTGCAGACACAATTCTAAACAGGCAGCTGGAGAGAGTGATAGGAAAGTCAACAGCACTTTGTTATAATAAACCCTCACTCACAATATTCCCCAGGAAAAAGAAATACATTTACAGGGGAATTATTTTTTTTTACAGAATAGCAACCTCATATGCAACAGGAGCTACAGAACCACATCAGAGAATGTAAGCACAAATTTAGTGGGAACACAACACCTTCATTTACTGACTGGAGGCAGCTTTAAACAGCAACCCTTGGAGGTGGATTTTAAAGTCCCAAATGGTTCATGAGTCTTTTTTCTACAACCCAGCTCTCAGCCTGAATAAATGAACGCATCTTCTCTGACACAGAGCTGCCTTTATCTACTTTGCAGCACACGAGATCCTAGACACCAAGCACTTATCTTTTATTTCTGTGATTTCACTGTCACCACAGAACTGATTTCACCCCTTATGCTTCATTAAGATTATTCACATCTGATATTAGATACATTCCAGCAGTGAAGTTAATCCCAGGCTGAACATTTTCCAATTGCACTATTCCTACAGATGATTTCAGCTCTATTTTATTTCCTTAAAATATTTTTTAGTTTCACAACCTTACCTGAGTGACTGAAACAAGATTTTCATCAATGTCCAGCAATAAGTTTCCATTCTCCAGCTGTAAAGTATGATTTATGAAATGAGATGAATGATTTATGAAAATGACATGAATTTCTGAGCATGAAAATGATAACCTCCATAATTATTGACTTCAGCATTGAAATGAAAACCCTTTCCATCTTGCTGTGAGCACAGATATGAAATCAGGCAGTCAAAACAGTGAGTCTGAATGCTGCTGGGATGTGGGGCAAACATACACTTCATTTGTGCTAAATCTCATCTTCTGGTGTATAAAGCAATTTTACCACTTGTGACACACCTATTTATTTCCCTAAATATTTATTAATTCAGCAATAAGCATAGCCAGTGAGCTCTGATCCTGCTTACATTAATGGAACTTTTCCCTGGCTTGGTGAAAGAAGGGATTTATCATCCTCAGGGGAAAAAAGAATGATTGAGTTTTGGACGACAAAAGCTCTAAAACCAAGTATCTTCAGAAAAAAACCCACATTTCTCTAACTAGGGAAACTATAACATCAATGTAAACATAACTAAGTTAACTATTTTCTTCCCATAGCAATTTTGAAAATTACATGAGTCAATTCAAGTTATATTTAAACCTACAGTTTGTATGTAAATATACATGGGAATGTACTGCCCTCACATCTGTACATATCTGTATCCATCCACACTTAGCACATATTATCACTTCAGAATGCTAAATTTCAGGTAACATTTATTGTAGTGTTGGAGACTTCATTTCTGCAGACACAAACAACAGCAGGCTGTCAAAAATCAAGTCTAAGATGACTGAGAAGCTTCATTCAAGCTACCAGTAATTCTATGTCACTTAAATATCTCACAAACAGCCTAGAATGCTTTTTTCCCTCCTCATCTCATCACAGAGCTGAAGAAAAAGAGAGTGGGAAAAGGCAAAGCTAAAGTAACATAATGTCATGCACAATCAGGAACAGTGCTGTACCTTCTTGGAGCTGACCCTGAGTTCCCCCAGCCCCAGGTGAGTAAAGTGTGAGAAAAGCTGTGTCCATTTACTAAAGAACTCCACAGACTTTGAAAATCTCTTTAAATAAAGCAGAAGGCTTTCAGAGAGCCCAGTCTTGGCCAGCAGTTCATCACTTTGTGCTCTGACAAGCCCCCTTGTTTGCCCCCCACGCTCCAGCACCAGAAGCCTGGAGAGATGCTGCAGCTCTTGGTGTTTCTCCCCGTGAGGATTTCTGCACAGAGTGATGTAAACCTTGGTTTAATTAATCAGAAAGGCACAGTGTTGAATGTGAAACCCCCCTCCTGCTCAGCCAGGCCCTCACCAGTGGGGTGGAGGATGGAGAATTAATCCTTGTGACATGAAACCTGCCATGAAAGCTCCATCTTCCTACACATGTGAGCCATCCTGTAAATCCTCCAAACACAAAATATGTAAATCTGCCTCCTCAAAGCAGCAGCACCACTCCAAGGCAGGAGCAGTTTTAAACCACTCCAAGCTGGCAGTGGAATTCCTAATGACACTTTTCACTATTCACTAAAAAATAACTTATTGTCCAGGAGCTGGAGAAAACTCCAGAGTGCACAAGCAATGGCAGTCACAGAATCACAGAATATCCTGAGCTGGAAGGCACCTGTAAGGATAAGAGACAAGATAACTGCTGCTTTCATAAACCATGTAAAACTGATCCACTCCAGTACTCCCTCTGATCACCAAGTCCTCTGAAAAACATCTTTTCTAAGCAATGCAGAAGTTCAGAACTTAAAAGGGAAATCTAAAACAGGGCTCTTGTGCTCACATGAGTGTGAAGCACCTTCTCCTTTCACTCCCATACACATATCAAGACAGAATATCCAACTTCTGCTACTCAGTCTGTTTTTCACCAGCAGCAAGGGATCTATGCTGACATATGGCACGAGAAAACCTGCTTAATACTGCTGCACTTTTGCAAATGAGATGATAAAAGTAGCATCTCACAAAACATGGTTTTGTAATCTCAGAGAATGGAGCAAAGATGGTGCTTAAAGCACGAAAAAAAATACATGGTAATTAACTTGTACTCTGCTACACAGCTCAGCAAGAAAAAAGAGTATGAAGGATATTAAATATAGCAAATAACCAGCAATTAGTAATTAACCTTTGAGCTGGGTATTAGCTATTCAACTCTTTTAAGGCAGCAGAGGGATTTAAACTTGGTTTCCTGCACAGGGTGAGTGCTACACTACAGCCCAGCAGACAAAAGAGGAGTCACCCAACCACAGCCTCTCTGCATCTCCAATTCCCTTTTCTGACATGGATTTACATGGAGGTCTAATGACAAGTCAAATGGTTGGTCAAACTAAAGATTTTCTATCTTATTTCAGTTGAACATGTAAATATTTTGGCTATGACAAGTAACTTTTCTGATGGTTCAAATGGTTACTGCAGCTCAGCAAAGCCTCAGTTGTTTGCACCTTACACCACAACTTGATATTGCTACAAGCCCTGTGAGCTGCAAGCAGCTTGCTAATTAACCACAACTCCTTCTAAAAAAAACAATTAGAACCACAATGAAGGAGCACGTTGGCATCCTGACTATACCCATCATCAGTCAAACCACGTCTGGTAGGTTGAGACACACGGAAAACATCCCACAGACATTGTTTTCCTGCAGAACTACTGCTGAATTAATGAAGTGGCATGGGAACTCAACAAAGAATTGCTCAATTACTTCCCAATTAAAGAGAATACACAGAAGAATGTGAGTCAGGAAAAAAAATTATCAATGTCTTTGCAATCTCCAGCTTCCTAAGATCCTCAGATGCCATGAACTTTCCCAGTTACAGACTGCTGTTACCATCCCAGATTTACAGAGCTACAGCTGAGCACAACCCTTTCATTGTAAGGCTGAACATTTCATTGTGGAATCAATAATGGTTTGGGGTGGAAGGGACCTTAAAGTTCATCCCTGGGACACCTTCCACCAGACCAGGCTGCTCAGAGCCCCATCCAGCCTGGCCTTGAGCACTTCCAGTGATGGAGGCAATTCCCAACCAGTCCAGATCATGTCAGCAACATGAGCTGCCATAAAACCACAATGGATGGATTCTTTATCCAAAATACAGGCATTTTGGGCATCTGACACTGCACAGGGTAAAAATCCAGTGCTCAGAATCCCATGGGATGTGGGAATTTTTCTGTTTGAAGTTCCTCTTTTCCGTTTCACAGGGTAACTCTGAATTAGTGATCACAACCATTCTTCCTTCAGGGATTTCTCCTAAAGCCCTAAACCCAAATCCTGGGTGTGATGTACCCAACTACAGGGCAGCCTTGAGCTTCAGTGCATTGCCCAAGTCCCCAGTTCCCTTTGTTTGGGACTGGGAAGCCGTGGATGTGCTGGTGAAACAACCTGTTAGTCAGTCCTGCACAGCTGAAGAATTGGGAGTGTTGGATATAACTGACATCCCAGATTACCAAGGCGTGTTGAGGGAATTGAATTGCTCCACTGTTGCTCGATAGCTTCCTTTAAATTAAGAAACTCTTCATATGATCAAAACAGACGCTTACTCATTTGTTTATTTTCTCTTCATTTGCAGGGAACTTAATTCTGAATTCCCTGTGTACTTGGGGTATTTACTCTTATAGGAAATGGTATTTACAATGCTTCAATTACCACTTTTCTCTGACAGACTCTAATAAATCAAGAGTGCACCAGAGTGACTCCAGCTTGGAGCCAGCCCACACTGCTCCCAGGATACACATTCCCAAGATAATGAAACTCCCCAGGCACAGGGGGTGCTGGTGCAAAGGTCTCAGACATGTGGTCAGGACAGGGAAAGAGGAGCCCTTTCATGGCAGGATCACAGCCTGGGGACAAGGGGTGGCTTCCTTTAACTGCAGGTGGGAGACACAAGAGATGATGAGAGCTTCCATGTGGGAGCCAAACTCACTTCTGGACTGAGACAGGATATTTGCAGGGAATAAACTTAACAGTTGAAGAGAACAAGAAACAACCTCATCTTTATTATTTAAGACACTTGCAAGGCACCATTTGACAGGTGTATCTACTGCTTTTCAAAACAACAGGTGACTGGACCTCTCGCCAAACTTCAGAAACAAGTTACTTCTACCTTCATTACTAAATACCTTGTCATCATGGTGTTTTCCAAACTTTGAAATCCTATGACTTTCAGCAAGCAAAAAAGCCAGGACCTGTGTACTGCTGTATCTCATAATGTAGCGCTGAATGAATCTGCAAAAATTAAACCCCCAGTTGTGCAAATGATGTAATTCAAGGCACAGAGTGATGCAGACCAGGTAAAGCTGCAAATTTCATTACTTAGAAAGCAGGTTGTAAATATTTTAGCAAAATACTCCAAGCTGTAAGGCTCTGAACAATCCAAAAGTAGTGAATCAACACAAGGTGCAGCTATCAATTTAATGTATCAGCTTCTATCAGAAAAAATCTGCATGGGTCATATTAAATAAAAGACAAAAATTCACTATGTGTGACAGAACTTTGTGCCACAATCAATGAGATCCATCTATGGTTCAACTACACTATTTTCTCCACTTTGGAGAATATCAAAAGGTGTAGAATACCCCCAAAAAATGCCTAGGCACCCACAGAGTTTAGGAGTGCAAATACACATGAAGCCTTTAGACATGTGTGACCCAGGAGGTTTCCTAACTTGGAGGGGCCACTGAAATGTCTACCACTAATTTACACTGCCCAAGTTCTGGATTAAAATCACAAATCTAAACTGCCACACACATGGCAGCCCCCTTGTGTCCCATAGCCACCAAGAAAACTGTGTCACTGAGGCAAAGCCTGTATCTTTGGTGGTTTTTTATTTTGTTTTTTCTTCTTGCTGTTTGAGCAGCACAGAGAGAGAACAGTTCCAAAGTGATCAAGGGCAGCATTGCTGGATTACAGCTGTCCCAGAATCCTAAAGGACTGCACAAGGAATTCAAAGCTTTCATTGGATGTAATCATTCTGCTGGTGGAGCAGGGTTTAGGATCACACTGGGGGAATGGTGTTACCCATGCAGGATGGAAAACCTGCTAGCAGTACAACTCCTACAGATTAAAATCAGCTCAAGATGAGGCCCACAATATCCATATGGCATAAAAGAACAATTAAATTAGGACATTTTATTCCAATCTGTGAAACAGCATTCCTTCACTGTTAAAACCTGCTGTTTCACATGCCAGATATAAAATCAGGGATGGTCTGAAATGTGAAATTTGCATGGGCAGATTTTGAATGCTTAGAAACTCTCCAGATTATCTTTACCTCTACTTGTCTATACATTAACAATGCATTAATTTTAACATCCAAACCCTCCTGATTGCAGGAAATCAGACTCTGAATTCAGGTTAGCAGCTTTCTGAATTGTCTTGCTCTACCTGGCAGTGCAAAACCAAGTTTTCAAGATTTGGTTAAAATGCCTTTAACTTTGAGCTCAAGTGTGAAATTCCACATAAACCATGTACTTAACACACATGAAGGAACTTCACTTTATGCTGATGATGTTATAAACTGGAAAGACTAGAGCGGAGGACCTGGCTACTGCTTCCTGTGCCATTGAAGTTTTTATTAAAACCAGAAAATATTCTAGAAAAGATAACTCAAAAAAAAACAAAAACAAAAACACCCACGGTTGGATGGGGCTTGGAGCAATCTGGTCTAGTGAAAAGTATCCCTGCCCATGGCAGGGGGCTGAAAGATCTTTAAGATCCCTTCCAATCCAAATGATTTTATGATTTCCATTCTGTGATTCTGTCTAAAAAACAAAGGCCCACCAAATCATCGACCCGGGCCACAAGACATTGTCCTAACAAACTAATATATTTTCCAATTTTGCAACAAGTAGCTGTACATGTTAAAAATGCACATCCCACAGTGCACTATTAAACCTCATACATGGGGTTTAATTGAGTGTGACTAAGTCAGGACATTTGAACACAGGTGTCTCTTTCAGCAAATGTAAATAAAACTGGACAGTTTTCCCAGCACAGATGGCCAGAGATCAGGACTGTGCACTCCCTTCCTCCTCATGCCTGAGAATTTGATCCTGGAAGCCTGACAGTGGAGGCTGAAGTCAATGTCAGCAGCCTGCAAGTTGTTTCTGCAAAGCCACTGATGCAAACTTTGGGAGCAGCCAGACGTGGGAATGGCACTGCAACCCCAGCCAGAGTCAAAGCTGAGCTTTCCCAAACACACCAGGACCACCAGGCACATCTTGTGGTGCCAAATCTGAGTGTGCCCAGGTCCAGCTTCACCTGCTCCTCCCACAGTGTGTCCTAAGAGGGTGGAATTTCTCCCTGTTCCAGCCTGGTTTGACATTCCCCATGTAGCTGGCACCAGCCAAATCCCTGCCTGCACTGTAAGGCAGCTCTGACGCCTTGGATTTTTACACAGCAGCAAGATGAGTTGTTTGAAAGCCTTCATGAAATTGTTAAGCAGATAGTTTAGACATTTTGATGAGCAGAGAAGGTTTTATTGTGATGTGACTGACAGTCTCTGTGAAGGGTATTTACAGCCTGACTCTTTATTACTAAAAACACCGTGACAGGTAGAACTTGATGGGGATGTTTAATGGGGAGACGAAGAGAAATTATGACAAAAAGAGCTCATTAAACATTTCCCTTTTTTTAGAACAGTTAATTTCACCCACAGAACTAGAATTTCTAAGTGGAGCATGCACCACTTAACAGAAGATTTTAGGGTAAGCCTGCTTTCTTTGTCTTGATGTCTACTCTCAGTGAATGGGGAATAGGAGAATTGCTCTAAGGACACAGCAGAGAGGAAATAAGAATGAATTCAAGAAGTGTGGGTTAATACAGAGGAAGGGAGAGGTACTGGGAGGGAACTGAATTCTAGGGAAAGTGTGTGTCTGGATACCCAGCAGAGGAAAACCACAGGACAGCAGGATTTTCTGGGAAGGGATGCAGCAGAGGGATGGGGAAATACAAGAATTACATTGAGTAAGCAATCTTTTCATCCCAATGTCAGAGAAGTGACTTGGCAAGCAGCCACTGCTGATAATTGAGTTCAGTGGGTCCGTTCCAGCCCTGGGATGTGAGGTTCATTCCTTTCTGCCTCATTTGCTCTGTATTTACATTATTTGATATCAGAGATCATGAGGAGCCAGGCTATAAAGCACTTTGACACCCGCTGACAAACGGCCTCACACAACGGCACAGCATTGTTAAGTATGTGAATACACAATTCTGAACTCTCCTGCTCCTCCCTGGCACCACCAGGGAGATGCTTCACACCTTCAGCCTCAGTGGGATCCCATATCCATGGGGAAATATTTGCCCAAATGGTTCAGGTGCCGTAGAAAGCTGTGTCTTACTGAAAATCAGTGTGAATTACACTGCCCAGTTTCAAAGCAGCCTCTGAAATGGGGATTATGCCCTCAACCCTTCACACTTTGGTGGATCACATCCCACCTAAGCCTAACTTTTAGAAGCCATCATACCTGCAGGTCATTAAAAATTAATCTGCAGCCACAACAGAACCACGTGCAGATGTACATTTATTTCCATCTGAGAGGGACATGTCATGCAGATGGGAAGATTTTCACAGAATCAGAGAATCACTGAAGGCTTTGGGTTGGAAGGGGCCTTAAAGATAATTTCATTCTAACCCCTGCCATGGGCAGGGAATTCTCCCACGGGAGCAGGTTGTTCCAAGGCTAATCCAACCTGAGAATTGGCCAATTCTCTTCACTGGCTACAGAGAGACAAGGCTGGAGGGCACCTGGATGACTACCTCAATATCCCTCACTTTCCTCCTTTTTTTTTTTATTCAGAGACTAAACGTGCCTGGGAACACAACAGAGGAAAACAATCCCAAGATGGAAACTCCACCTCTGTCCAGGCACTGTGGGCATTTCAGCCTGAATTCAACCAAACCTTGCTGCATTGTTATTAAGAGCTGAATGTGTCATCTGCAAAGAATTCATGGTGCCTGAAACCTATCAGGAGCCACAAAAAAGTTTCTCACTTCATTCATCCATATGAAATTATTGAAAGCAAGACCTCCTAATAAAGGAAGTGTCCTTACATGTTTAAACCAGGTACGTGAGCTTGATTATTCGCCCTCAGATTGAATTTTAGAGGTTTATATAATAATGACAGCAATAAATTGAAAACAAAATTATGGCAAGTGTCTCAATGACAGAGAGTCTCACATGTGGAAGGGTGAGCAATAAATCAGATGGGCAGTGGAATATTAAATTGCTAATTTTAAGAGCTATTGCTCTTTTTTCTTCCCTTTTAATACATACTAATATTAAAAGGTGAAACTGGATCTCAGCTACCTCTTCCTCTTCTCCTTATCTTCATTAATTAATGTACAGAAGTTGATTTAAGAAAAAGCTTTAATCCCTTTAAATTTAACCATGAACTAGTGGGGAAAAAAAAAAAGGTGCAACCAGCTTCATGGAGATGGCAGATTAAATGTATTTGATGATTACAGAGTAAATTCCATGAGTCCTATATCTTATATCTGCTATTTGGAGGACAGAGTAGTAGCAGAGTCTGCAGACATGATTGCAGGCACTGCACACCCAGTCACACTGCAACAACCTAAATTACACACTGTACCCTGAGTGAAATTGAAGCTTCACTGAAGGGATAATGAAAGAGTCACAGCAAAAGCACAGCAGAAAAATTGTAACACTGAACTATATGAAAAACTATACGAAAACTAAGTGAAAAATCAACAGCTACTCCATGCCCACAAACACCTCCATCAGTGATGCAATGGGAGTCATTTCACCAGATTTTTGCAGGCAACATGAAGATGCCTCCCTGCTCCCACTGGCTCACCATGAAATATTTCTGGCAGGGTTTGTTTGTTTATGCCAAGCCAGAAGTGTCACAGTCCAGGTCCCCATCCAGTCCCTCCACAGCATTTTTCTTTTTTTTATTCCATATCTTGGTCAGCTCAAGCTGTGCAAGTCATCACATCCTGGTGTAAAAAACTTTCCTCTTGAACACAGGCATCTTCCCCATGCTTACACTACACTGAAATTCCTGACTTTTTCCTTGGTTTTTCACCAGTCTCACAGAGATCCTCAGAAATACTCATTTTTTGTACAACCAAAGCAATCCAACATTTTCTTGAGGCATTTATAGCACAAATTTATATTGAAGAGTATAACCACCCTTCAGCAAATGCACACCTTGTTCTAAGGCATCTGTCACTGCTCTCAATCACTTGCTACCATTCCTTGCATATTTTGGGAATAAATGCCTCACCTTTTCAAAATGCCCATACACAGAAGGGAAATGCTGTTTTTTGGCTAACATTACCCCTATTTTTTAATATTTTCCTGCCCACGCAAGGCACAGGACAGAAAAATTCAGCTGAATTGAGCTTGGTTTCTTGTATACTTAGAGCACTACAGAAACAATGCACATTTGGGTACCAGAGGGAGCCTTCTAAATCAGGCAGCACCTCAAGCATTAACAGGAAGAAGGTTTACTGTCAACTCCAAACCACAAATAACACATTTAAAAACAGTGACTTGCCTAAAAATGAGTTAGGAAAGACAGAAAGGAGATTCAAGCAATGAGTGAGATGGATTTAAGTGACATCACAATCCCAACCAAGCCATAACATATCACTAACAAAAGTCACACCATGAGGAATGTATCAAATGTTACAAACATTAATAAAAGTCATAGAAGCTAAAAACCACACTGGCCTTACTGTATATAAATAGGGAAGATACTTACACTTACAGGTTGACTTTTTGGCACATCATAAACACCTTCCTTCTTTTGGCTGGTAGGAACCTGCAACAGCAAAGGAAAACTGAGGTCACTACAAAAGCAGCTTGGATGAAAAACTGAAAAGAGCAATTGGGATTTATGCACAAGGTGT
The DNA here is from genome assembly GCA_013397375.1 of Toxostoma redivivum. Taxonomy (NCBI): domain Eukaryota; kingdom Metazoa; phylum Chordata; class Aves; order Passeriformes; family Mimidae; genus Toxostoma; species Toxostoma redivivum. The sequence continues at coordinate 816,400 of VXBI01002468.1, forward strand.
ACATAAATGTGTAGTTTATTTAATACCAATTTTTAATACTAATGAAATCAAGGATGGTTCCCTCCTTATCCAAGTAGGGCCATTAATGAAAATACTGAAGGAATGAAACACCTATCTGAATTTTTTACAGCCCAGCAGTATTTAGAAAGGAGATTTCCATTCTCAGATCATTTTGGTTGCATGAAGTCCAGGTGTACTTGGAGCTCCTTCCTACTTAAATGGTTGTTTTTTCCTTTAACTTGGGGGTTAGAGATGTGCAATGGAAGTTATGGTCAGGTGAGTTCATCATCTCCCCAGATGAAGAGACACAGAGTAGATTTACCAAGGTGAGGGTATGAGATGATTTTACCTTCCATCATATTTCTTCCTCACAATTCATTTAATCAGCTAAAAAGTGTCCTAATACTGCAGTGGTGGGGTCTTGTGGCTGCTCTAGGAAACACTTGGTTATAATGCAATTTTCCTAAGGAATTAAGGCCTCTTGCAGCCTGACACAGGAGAGATGGGCAGGGGACGATGCACTTAAACTTTGTGTGAGCCTTTCATTGAGCCACCAGTCATGATTTATACCCATGATTTATAACCTGCTCATGCAGACCCAGCTCCTTTGTAGTTCTAGGCTGTGCTTGCCCAAGGACCACTTGTTTGCATATTTATAGTTTGTGTCTATATTTCCTTTTCTCCCTAGAAGCACTAAGTGTCCACTTTAAATGACAAAAGCAAAAAGAACAGTAACCTGTTCTAATCAGTGGTGTTTTTCCACCGAACAAGGCATTCAGAGTACAAAAATTACATTTCAGACAACAATGAAACCCTCACAGGTCAATAGGATGACACTGCAAATATGACAAAATTATGACCTTTTGTTTTCTAAGAAAGTAAGTATCTTAAGGTTCTGATATTAAACTCAGACTGGTCTAGGGGAAGGTGAAGAAACATTACTTATTCTTTGTGATGTGCTATCATTTCTTATTCTGTACAAAAACCTCTCTGTACTGTTGTCCCTGCTGTTCTCTCACCCTTTCACAAGAAACTCTGTGTCTTTAACTCGGTGCACATTGAAGAAGTTTGTCAAGAACTCTCAAAGAAACTGAATAAACTTTGTGGAAGATCTCTTCTGTTCCTATCCTTGGTTTTCTCTGACCACTTCCACTAAAGCCAGTATCACATTAGATGTGTGAAACTGGCAACAATTCAGTGCCATGACAGTAACAGTCTGGAAAGAGAGAGAGTTACAGGTGACAGTGGGAGAGCAGGAACCAGGAATGGTCAATTCAGGAGTCACTGGAAAGCAGTCTTCACAAAACGAGGGGAAATATGGAAAGATAAACTGTTTCTAAACTTTCATGAGGGTCCATTTTTTTTCTGTTTTCTCTGAAATATTTCCCTCTCAGCCATTCTCCTCTTCCTCCTTTCAACCTTTCTGTGGAGTCATCCCAATTTGCACCTACATCCAGAGCTGGCTGCAGACCGAGCATTCCTCTGCACTGTCAATCCCCCTTCTTCTACTCCAATTTATACTCAGAGAAGAGCTCTTTGCATCTCATATGAAGACAGAGGAACTTTCCTGAAAGCCATTTCTCCCTCCCAACTCAGTGCTGCCTGACCTGCTGTCTCTTGCTGTGCACCACCACATTTGTTTGCATCTCTGCTTACACTGGGGGGCTGCAAGGAATTGCTGGTTTTCCTTTGATTAGCAGTACCAGTAAGAGGTCCCAGCACTATTTCTGCTGTCAGCTCTGTCTCTGTGACAGGCTGTGAACCATCTGGATGTCTTTGCAGCTTGCAGCTATAAAAGCACCACAATTCAGAACCCCCCCATCTCAGACTGTCAACTCCTCCTGGAGCAGAGCTTGCCTCTCCACAGAGACCAGTGCTGCCACAGAAATACCAACCACCTCCCAAAATCCCATCCCCACCTCACCAGAACACAAGGCAGCAGAGGAGATGCTATTGAGCAATCTGAGGGTTGGTATGTGCTCAGTCAGATTGAGTCCTTGCCTAACAAATTACAGCAATTTACATGGATAATATTAAAAGAGCAGACCCAGACAGTCTTTAGGGTAATGTATCAAAGAAAGGTGACAGACAGAGAAAGAATGCTTAAAAAGAAAGTTGTGACCTCTATTATGCTAAAAAGAAATAGAAATTGTCACTTTCTGCACGTATCTTTCATATGCAATTCCCCACAGGGTGGGAATCTCTTCCACTAAGGGAGAAGTGAATTTGTTTCACGCCAGCAAATGAAAAGCCAGAGCAGGAGCAGCAGCAGAAAGATTTGGTGAGGCTGAAGCAGGGCTGTGAGAGGTTATTGAGAGATTCAAGTTCAGCAATGTCTGGTATGGGGAAGGCTTCATAGTAAATAACAGAAGCTGCCATAAATATGGATCAAATTAAAAATAAAAAAGAAAATACAAACAAAAAAACCAACCAATCAACCAAAAGCACAAAAAAAATATAAAAGAGGATCTTTTCTGATTTTGTTTTTAATAGTAGCCTGATGGTTCTGAGATTACCAAGATCTTGTAAGAGAAACAATTTTGTGAGCGATCTGAGTGTAAAATCCGAGCTGTGGAGACCCAGGTTTGTGGAAGCCAAGAGCCCAGGATTCCTGTGGGAGCTGGGAAGCTCATGGTTACAGGCCCGTCTGCAGCTGGGACACCTCAGCATCCATCAATTACAAAGAACCCAAAAAATGACTCCTAACTCCCCAGTTCAGCATTTGCTGAGCTCAGGTAGTGCCTGCAGTAAACACAGAGGACAATGCCAGACTGTGAATATCCAGAGTATGGCACTTCAATTCCAGGTGTTTTCTGTGATCACAGTGGGAGGAAACACTTCATCACATCCAGATGATGTCAAAGGAAGCCTTGAGCAATTCTCTGGTGACTTAGAGGACAGCAACAGCAGCACCTTGAGGTGAGGCAAGGCCTCACTACCTGCTTTTCACCTTCTGTTTCCATTTTATGGAAAAGGAGCTGCCCAAAGAGTCCTCCAGTTCTCTGGGCCATTCCTGAGAACACAGCTCCAACTTCTTCCCTGCCCACCAATGTTTGTTGGAAGATCTACAAACACTGGAACCAACATCCCTATTTTGCTTTCTACCACCAGCAATTCTTTGAAGTGTCACTAAAAGCTCCACACTTTGATGAACAGCAATCACCACTTTTTTCCTCGAATCTAGTTCTCATGGGATTTTCGTTTCTAGCACAAACCTGACAACTAGACTAGCAATTTTTTAACATTTGCTGAGAACAGTCAAACTTTCAACACTGAAAATGTTTAGCCTTAGGCAGACTCTCACCTTGAGAGCTTTGCATGTCTTGGTCTGGAGATGCAAAAAGCTGCATTTTTGAGTGTGTGTGGTGGGGGTGCCAGGGGAGCAGCAGGGAGAGATTAAATGAATCTCATATTAATGATCCTCTGATGGCATCTATAAGATGTCATTTTCTAATGTTCAACTTGCCTTTCCCTTTCCCCTCAGCTCCTTTTTATTTTCGCTTACAGCTACACTAGCCTCTCATTTTTTCTATCATCTTCCTACATTTTCTCATTACTTAATGCTTTTCCTTTTTTTCCTTTTAGTTCTGTCCTTGCTCCTGCCTGCCTTACAATCTTTTTCTATAAGCAGATCAACCTTTATTCCAGCTGGATGAAATGCTTAATCACTGCTTGAAACTCCTTTCCCTCCACACTGAACGATTTCCTCGAATCACAATTTTCTCACAGCGCACAAAGATCTCTGTCTATCCTCAGATTTGCCTCTAGTATGTAATACAAAATGAATTACATTATATTTTAATAAACCGCATACTGATCCCTTGAGGATAAATTGAACGACAAAAGATTATTTTATACTGCTTTCAATGCTGTTTTTTGTCAGTGTGAAGAATGTGAGCTTGGGCTTTAACATAACATATGCACTCTGAAAATGGTTTCCCTGGTCTGGGGGGGATACCCCTTGAGAGCTCTGAGGTTTTGCTCAGTTATTTCCTTGGTTAGACAGAAACAAGAGCAGCACCACTGACATTTCTAGGAATTGCTTGGATGGCCTGCCAACAGAACATCTTCAGCATGTTTCTCAGAATAGGTGCAAAAAATTTTCAAAAAATTAACAGAAAAAGAAGAAAATCTCCATTTATCACCTCATATGGTGTACTCAAAAGTTTGTGAGTTGACAAAGTTAATATAAATTTGCAGAAGCTCATGTGACAAACAACAGAAAAATCACATTGTGACTGGGCAGATAATGTCACCAGAATGAAATGCCAAGACATTTTTGGTGATGGATGAAAACTAAAAGCGAGCTATGTATGAAATGCACTTTCATCAAGCGCTCGTTGCGATGGGAACAGCGAGGGGAGAGGTTTTATACCTGATAAATGTTTTCCTCCGTTTCAGGCTCACGGATGGGCTCGTGTCCAGCCTCAAACACAATGTACTATGGCACCAGCGCCAGAGAGGGACAGTCAGAGATGAAACAGAAGGGAAAAAGGCCGTTTGGAATTCCACGTCAAAACAAAGGCAGGCATTAAAGAAACAACTTCAAAGCACAGGCTGGCAGCAGGACAAGGTTTGTTGGGAAGCACCAGGAAAGGTTGTTTCATATTTCATAAACCAGCAATGAACAAGCCTAAATCTCCTCTTAATGATCATTAGAGCAACTCCCTAATTCTTCCTCGCCAGGGAGACTGCCTGTGGCCCAATATTAATTTTCTGAAGGCAACATGAATTTTGCCTCTTTTACATAATGGCAATTATTTCCACATATTTTATTATCTGTGAATAGAAGTGCTAAATCCAGGCTGGTGTGTGTGGAATAGGCCACATGGCAAAAGGCTGTCACAACACTTTTTCATTTTCAGGTTCTTGCTTTATTGTGAAGAGTACAGAACAAAACTCCTGACATTATAATAGCTGAACAGTAATTTAGGGCAACCTGGCTCTTATCATCTTTCTTGCTGCACCTTAGGCACTGTTCAATATTCACTAATGGTTGAATTGGTTCCTTTCAGCGTGGCTCCCACTGATATGCCTAAGTGGAAGAACACAAAATCCCCAGGAAAAAAAAAGTAAACTATCACATATTTTGTTTCAGCACAAAAACACGAGAATGAAATTACATCTTTTTCTTCTTCACACTCAGCAGGGTATTGGACATGAATATATTGACACATTTCTGATAATCATCTTTGCTCCCAGACATTTTTCTTGGATGAAGCAAGACTTAAATTTCAGATCTATTATTAAATCATAGCTCAAACACCAACAAGGGAGTGTGTTACAACATCAATGCTATTGTTGGGGTTTTTTTTTCCAAATATTCATCCTCTGAAATAAATTCTGGCTCCACAGAAAACAAAACCAAAATGTCAACTTACTACTATGAGAACAGGATGTCACCTTCTCTACTTTTCAGAGTACCTCCCTTTTCAGTTAAGAGTTTGTATTATAAAAAGATGACAAATCCCATTTTGAAACTTAAAATCTGGATGCATAAACCATATTTTAAGTAGTATTTATGACATATTTCATCTAATATTTCTATACTCCAACTGAAATATTCCATTCTATACAGACATATTCGGCTAGTACTTACAGCTTAATCTCTAAATATGCTACCTTCTGTGGAGGTTTTAAAGGTTTCTCACAAGACCTCTTTCAGTAAATTTCAAAACATTTTGTTCAAGGTTTTGGCTGTGTTTGAAGGTAACATGTATCTAGTCATTTCTGAAACTCCAAGGCCATACAGCTTCAGAAATTACCTGGTATACAGGATCTTCTACATCTTCTTCCAAAATTGTCTACAGCAAAGTAAGAGGACAGGCAGTAAAAGCAAAGAACATAAACAGCAGAGATAAAAGAACTGTATTCAGAAATTAAAGGACAGCAAAGGAATAAGCAAAATGGGCAGGTAAGTTCATAGTTTTCTTTCTTTAGGATACAGGTAAAGTCACATTATGGTACAAAGTAACTTTATTCAAGTTCCATCCAAGTTTAACAATCTGCACCTTGTTTGACTTGATTCAAATACACACAGTCAGAAGTATATTGAATCTCCCCTACAGCATGAGACATGTAAATCCTGACTTACAATACTCAAAACCTGACTACAACACTTAAAACCTGACTTACAACACCGACCCTTCATTAAAGTTTTCCTTCTGAATTAGAAGAAATGCTAAGCAGGAAATGAGGGGATCATTTCCAGGTTCACCACACCCCAGTGGCAGCTTCCAGCTCAATTTAATCCTAGTCTGGGTTGGTCCTTTGGAAGCCAGCACTGCTCAAACCCACTGCTGTCAGAAGTGCTGAGGATGCTCAGAGCCTCTCTGGAGCAACTTGGGGGAAACTCCAAACCCAAACTTTTCGTGGCAGTAGTCTAAGCTTATTGGTGTACCTGGTATACCGCCTGCTCACACTGTTTGTCCTTTTGTGCCTTTTTTTCCATTTCTTCCCTTTGTTTCAGTTCGTAGATGAGCTGAAACAGATCTCGCAAGTCCAGGATTACAGGTTCAGCCTATGGAAACAAAAACAGGGTGGAGAATTTCTGTAAGGGAAAATAAACAGCTCTTATCCCATCCTGCTGATAGAGCACCTCCACAATTACACTTCATATAGAATTAATTTCTATTTCAGCACCCAGGCTTGGGTTAATTCCTACTGAACTAACTATGCTTGAAAATTAATGATAATTATAGTTATGAATATAAAAAGCATTATGAATATAAAAGGCACATGGATGAATGTAAAGGAATATTTATTAGTGGTTTCTCATCCACTGGAATTACAGTAGACTCCACACAATGTGGGTTTCCATGAGTATAGGAGCATAAACAAATTTATCTTCATCCAGTCTAGCTTAGCTAGAAAGGTAAACAATAATTAATTATAACAAAACACACCATAAAAAACTGGGAACAATGAAACACATTCCCTTTTACCCAAGGTGGTTCCATTAATTTGCTATTTAAGATCTACACAGACATTTGTGACCAGTTCAGCACAATCATAAACAACCAAGACTGGCCTCTTGAACAGCTTTTTACAAATGGCTTTTCAGCTGAGTTACATGGCTGAAAATGCCAGTGATTTGATACTTACTGCCTGGGCTGTTTTTATTGCCACAAATCTATGATTTCCCTCCTTTCCACACACATATCCAAACGCTCGGTGGTCTGTGATATCCTTTGCAATGTAGGAAATTTCATGAACTGCGTGGTGATGCTGGAGTAGCTAAAAAAAAACAAATAACAGTAGAGAATATCCATCAGAATGTTTGATTAAAAAGCAGTATAATTTCTCCTTCACCACTTTATCTGGATCCCAACACATTCTAACATGAAAAACAATTAAGATCTGAACTCTTTAAGCCTCTTTTCTTCTCAAAATCGAACCAAATTTGACTGCTTTAGTAGCATGACTACAAGCTTCCATTGAAGATTTTTCTTGGTATCTTTAAGTGAAATATAATGAAATAGAAAATGTATTACCTAGATACTACCTACACAGCATCCCAGACACAAAATCAGTATTTCCAGGTACATAAATAAGCAGGGGCTACAGAAACCTGTAGCTTCACACAGCGTGACTCCCAGGCCAGGCTGGTCTGCAGAGCTACAGCTGAGATCTCCAATACCTCTAGGAATCAGTACCAGACCTGCCTTATCTCCCCCAAAATCTGCATGAGCCAGTGCAAGAGCTTTCACTTCAAGAAGTAATGCAGCTCCAAATATTTATTTTCCTCAGAAAATGAATGCAAATGTAATTATTCAATTGGAAATCAATGCTGAATGCAAAACTCCACATTTTACTTAAAATTCTAGTTTGGTGAATTGTAATAATAAAAAGACTTAATTTTAACTGTGTGAGCAAAACTCTGCTCAGTCAGGATAAGAATCTGAGGTTCTTAGAAGCATCTCTTGTAGTGCCAGAATCTTTCTCACTTTGGACTAAACAGCATTTTATTATCAAAGTAATACAGAAGTATTTCCACTTAAAATAATGTCCTTTGAAAGCTTATCTAAAACAATCTATTAGTTTCAATTTCTATCTTCTGATATATTGACCTGCTCTTGTATCATCTAGGGATAATGCTATTTCTGAGAGCAGGCAAAGCCTCACAGAGAATTCTTTGGAGGTCCAGATTCCTGCTGGCTTTGAGAAAAGCACATTTTAAAAACCAGCATGGTATCCAGGCAATCTCTAAACAAGCAGTTATTTTTAGAGTTAAAAACAAAGTGAAAGTTTTGAAATTCAGAAGCAGGGAGGACGTTTGTGTGTGGCAGGGGAGAGGCTGAGGGGGCGCAGGGCAAGTGAGTGACGGGGATTCTGTAGGGCAGGGAGTGGGATCTGAAAGGAGAGGCAGCCTGTGAGAGATGGATGGCTCCATATCAAACAAAAGACTGGACATGTTTCATTTTCATTTCACAGTAAATGGCTCTTAATGTCCCCGTATCAAGACTGCTTGCTCGTGGCAGAGTGAAGTGTTGCCAGGGACTGCAGGCAGAGCGTGGCTCAGCTGAAGGTGCACTTCACACTCTCCTGATGTGTTGAGCATTTAAAATTAATGATGGGATCTTACTTAGGTAATACAGGGATATTGATTTATTAGGGTTTTTTGAAAACCAAGTTACATGCTATCTGTTACAACAAAATGAAATGTTCCCATCTCTCTATTCTGCATATGACAGGGAACGTTATCTCTGGCTCCTATTAAATCAAAGTTCTCTGACATTGCTTTATTGATTGCCAGGCAGCATTTCGCAGTGAAATTAAACTGTGATCAGATGCCTTCCTCATGGAATTAAATTTGAAGATTGTTCTACCATGGAAGAGTATCACCCACAAGGTAGGAGAGCAGATGGAGACGCTCCAATTTATTTGGGAATCCACAGTCACTGTTCAAAAATCATTGCATTTCCAACGGTTATGGCATTTTACACGCTGTATCAATAGAAACAGAAATTAAATAAAGGTGACTGCAATTATCTTTTTATGTATTTTACTGGATGGAGTGTTTAAGGAGAGCTTTTCACTTGTTTGAGGGACACTGGGTTGGAAAATGCAATGTTGCACACACATATCTGCACTCAAATGTAGATATAAACACACTTGTGTTTTCACAGCCCTCAGTTCACCTCATGTGTCCTTTCTACATATTCCAGCGCTCCATTCTAAGCATTATTTACTGATTGTCTGACTTTGTGCTCCTGCACAGCAGAAATGGGGCTCCTGTTGCAGTCAGGAGAGATTCACCGCCGTAAAATGCAAGATCAGAATCCTGTCTCTAGTAGCCATAAGCACATAAAAGAATTATTTCTCAACTCAGGGATGTTTCTGACACCCCTGCATGCCAATGCTGATGGGTTCCATCACATACTACTTGAAGTCTTTACTCTGTCTCTGCTGAGAGCTGCTACAAACCATTTACCAATCCTTAAGTGAGGTACCAAATTGTTTTGGAGCACTGCAGCACGACAGAACAAATTATAGAGAAGACTTAATTTATATTATGGTTCAACACAGTCAATTACATATTGCAGAGATTAAAAAGTAATTTAACATTTAAGTTTCAGTTGTTAACAAAATCCACAGCCTCCAAATTATTTTAGGTCTCCTGTGACTTTAGTCACTGTTGCAAATGTTGGAGATTTTAAATGGGAGCACAGATAAAGTCTCAAACTGGGTAACAAGACATTCTTGTGATGCATGAGTTCTTTCTTTTTAGGCTAAACATAATGGCATTATTATATTTTATTCAAACACTAAGAAGTTTTTGCCTGGTGTTAAAACTCAAAAGTCCAAAACATCCATCAGCACCAAGCCTGCTGCCTTTCCTCTTCCCCTTAAGTTTACTCTGGTCTCTCCCACCAGCCATTGTTTCCTCTCCTTCTCTCCATTCCATCCCCTGCTTCTCCTCTTCCCCCAGGTCACTCCCTGTACATCACACTAAATTGATTTAGCTGCCTCTGAGATCTGTAGCATTTCTAATTTCCCTCAGGCTGCTTGGCACCTATCATAAATTTTTTCACCCCTTATCCTCATCTTGCCCCTTTATTTCCATGCTGTAGCCTCCAGTGCCACTAAATCAATTAAGTCAATCAATTAAGTACTTGGAGGGTCCAGCAATCATGTCAAAAAAGTGAGTTAGATGGCATGAGAAAGTCACTGCTTTACTATCGCTATTTCTCTTTTAATGAGGTTGTCTATTTAGTGGAGCCTGGGGCACAGTGTTAAGAGCCACAACAAAAAAAAATAATATCCTGCAAGCTGCAAATCCTCCTGGAAAAGCTGCCCCACCAAAAGCTTTGTTCCACACAGTATTACATCCAGCAGGACAAGGCTCACAGGGATTTGGGAGGCACAGCCTCTCACCTCGATTAACTGCACACTGAGCCTGGCTCCAGAGAGTGGGATCAACTGGGAGCTCCACTATGGATGCTGGGATGTGGTATACAGATGGATCAAGCCTATTCCTGACTGTTTCCACTGGAATAAGCAATAAAATTTTTCCTGTATAAACTTCCTAAACACCTCAGTTACCCACCAAACTGCAAAATACCGAATGGATCCATAATGAAATAACTTCATGGACCACAGTTTCAGCCATGCTGCAAGTCCCCTGTATTCCAATTCAGCAGCACATAAGGAAACCAGGCCCTGTCTGTTTAGGAAGACCATGGAAAAAAAAAAATAGCAGAAATTGAACCTAACATGGAAAATGGGAAAATGGAATGGTAAAACCTTACCAAGAAGCTCAGCAAACCCAAAATGTGACAAGACATCGACCATTACTCACTGCAACACATCCAGTGAAAACACTGAATTGCAAAACAGGTGAGTGGCTCTGAGATTAATTTTATTTCCCTGCTGCAAGAAAGCACTGGGTGGCACAGATGGTTCTCCTTCACTGCACCCAGGAGGCTGCTGTGCTCCTTAACAGGGCTCAACATACAGCACCTGGTCCAATGCTCTTCACAGCCATTGCCTTACAATTCCTGTTTGTTTTAGCTGATATTTGCAGAGATCATGGGGACAACAACATGCCACAAGCATTTCCTCAATTGCTGTGCTCGTGTTGCAATGCTTCTCTGCTGTTCCCTTAAAATGCACTTAGCAAAGGTGGAGTGGAGCTGCTCATCCCCATCATAAACACCCCCAGTCCTATAGGTGCCCATGGCAGCAGGGTTGGAATTAGATGATCTTTAAGGCCCATCCCAACCCAAACCATTCCAGGACATGAAACACCTGAATTCTTTACTGCAGATTCAAATCCCAGACTGATCTAGTTTTGTAACTTCTGAAAGTTTTAGGAGATGGACAGCAGTCCTTGTATGTAGACAACTAAAAAAACACCATCCAAACCCCCCAAACCTCTTCTTGACACAGACTTTTCCCTGGTACTCATTAAGGTGCATGGATACATCCCAAGCAGTTGTGAACCCTTCCATTTCCTCTCCCTTCAGAGAAAAGTGCATTTCAGTGGGACTGTGTACACATAATTCAGAGGAAAAGTCAACAGTCTCAAATGTCAGAGTGAAATGAAAAACACATCAATAAATTGCATTTGCATCACAAACTTTCTGGTGTTGTTTTCTGGAACTTGGTATTTGGATGGCAGATGGGGTGGCAAGACATCAGCCTCATGAGATAAGGCAGGGGATGAGCAGATGGGGAAATGAAACAACCACTGCAAAAATTCTCAGTTTCATGTCAAACAGCAGAGTGGAGACAGCTCAGTGTTATTTCAGAGCTACAGCTGCCAACAACTTCAAACTCCTGCAAATTACTACTGGACACAGCACAGGGTGACTGAGAAACATCTTATTTCCAATCTGACAGCCCTTCCCTACTGTCATGAGCACTTCCTGTTACATGCCCATGGAGAGGAGACAGAACAAACAATATATGACAGATCATGGTAATCTGCCTTAAATGTGATAGTACTTAGTGTGAAGAAACACTTGATAGCCCAAAAAAAAATCTGTTATACAAACATTTACTGAAACATGTGGAAAATTTTATCAGGTTTGATCTAGGAAAGGAAGAGAGCTATAGAGTTTAAGTTTAGCAAATTATTGAAATACTGAATTCCTACAAGAAGAACAAGGAGTTCTGGAGCAAAGCATCATTCCAATTCAGCTTTCAAAAAGAAATGTCACATACAAAAACCTGGAAAGCAAAACCCTCTGGAAACCTCTTGTGGTTATGGAGATTTCAGTATTGGGAGGCACTGGTCAAGATGATCAGTTTTGGTCATAAAAGAGAATAAACTGAACATAAAACCATGGAGTGGGGGCTGAACCCTTCCCCCTGAAGGAGACTGAAAATTAACAGTCCAGTCCTGACTCTGTCTGAGACAGAGCCACTCACGGAATTGTAGGCTGAACAACAGATTATGGACTTTCCTTCTGCAAAAACACCCCACCCCAAGAACAGGAGCAGAAAAGGAAAATGCAACCTCTGCAGTGCTCTCCAAACCTGAAGGGCTGTCTCAGATGGAAGCCTGCAAGCGTGGCTTCACAATGAGAAGAAAATAAATCTGTCTAATCCCCGTGCTTCCTCCACACACACTGATTTTGCAGACAATAACCTGAAGAAAGACTTTTCCAAGTGCCAGCTACTAAAAGGCATCTCAGTGCACAAGCTCAGCAATAAAAACACTTGGCACAAAAAGCTCACTTTGAGATTATATGCAGATCAAAGCTTGGTCTGTGTAGCACAAAGGGGCACATGAAATATGGTGCTGATAAAGAGAAGAATCAAAACAGATTTAGCCCCAGCTCTTGCAGACTCAGTCCCTCCAGGGGGCAGCCGTCTGGCTGTGACACAAAACAGCACCCAGAGAAGTGTAAATTTAATTTCCTTTTAATAACAATAACAATAACTAACTCGTAAGAGCCGTTCTCTTCCTGCAGCCGAGGAGACTGAAGCAAAAAAAGCCCAGATTATGTGACTTCCTGATCTTAGCTGAGTCAGGAGGGAGCAGAGCCAGTGAGCAAGATCCTGAGTGAGGATAAGAACCTGCTCAAGTCCAGGGCTACACTAAACTCTACCTGTACACTCTATCCTAAATAAAGGCAAGTACTTCCCAGGACTACCCAAGGGAAGAGCCTGTTTGGTTGGACTCAGGAAAAGAGCTTAAAATGGTACTTGGGCCACAGCTGAAATCCAAATTACTCCTCACCATTCCCTCTGCCTGATGAACAAAGCATCCTGCTGCTTTGTCTTGTCTGGGGAGCAAGAGTGGGAAATCCTTAAAGAGAGCAAAGGTGGGTTCCTTAGTGGGTGCCTCTGTGACAGACACAGCAATGCTCTCAGCTGGTGGGGCCCTGTCCCCAACCCCAGGGTCAATTAAGGCAGCAGGATGTGGCTCTGCCAGCACAGCAGCCTAATTGTGATGAATGCATCTCTGATATTGAACTGGCTGGATGCTCCAAGAACCTAATTTGTGAAAGAGAACAGCACTAAGGTAATAAACTTCTGTCCAGCTCTCATAATTTGTAATAATGTCTGACAAAGACCAGATATGAATTTAGTTATTGGTCATTGTCTTCAGAAGCAAATGCTAAGTTGCTCATGCAGAAGATCCATTTATTAGATATATGAATTTGGAAAGGGGCAAAACAAAACTGGAACGTACATATGGCCAATTTTCCATCTTCACTTCGAAGGCTTTTCGATTTTTTATTGTACCTGGAGTGAAAGTAGCTAGCTAAACCTAAAACCCTTGTCCATTACTATGAAGCCCAAGTTATATTTTAAATATACACTTGCAAATTTTGTTCCAGGACAAAGAAAATCCGAAAGGGCAAGGAAACATTTTCAGAGAGCTTTGGAAAGACAGATGTGCTACACTGAAGCTGAGATGCTGGGCCTCCCATGAGTCTTGTACTATTATTGTTCTGCATCTGACACAGCCATAAGGATTTGCACAGCAAAACCAAGAAGCAGCAGACCTGATCCTTGATACTGAAGTCAATGGCCCTAATCAGCTCAGCAATGCAACATGCCCCAAATTCCATCTGCAAGGAGCATCTACAGGCTGCAGTACATTGTTTTATGTTGCCATTTCACTGTTTCAGTGTGCTGTACAAGGAACAGCATCTGCCTGTAAGTTATTATTGCAGTTGTTGGGATTGCAGCTGCTCAGTGGTCACTGTGGGATTCCCAGGGCTGTAACACATCTGAGTGTATTCCACCTGAGCTCCCATCTCACCACCCTCTGCAAAATGGTCAGTGGGTCAAAATAGCCATAAATATGCCAGTATTGCACTCTGCTCTCAAGCCAAAGCTTCCATACAGCTCAAGTGCAGCATCTTTGACCATATCTTGTATTTTTTCCTGGTGAGACTCTGTAATACTCACTGATTAAATCTTGAATTTGAGGGAGCACAATATTCAGTAATGAGACAGTTTGCTGTAGCATCACTGAACCTCTTCCATATTTTTGCTGTGTTCATCTTTACAGCTTATCAATGTCCTTTGAGCAGCCCTTACTTTTTACAAGGTTCTTTTGTTCCTTTACACCAATATTCCTCACCCTCCTGAAATGCTTTTGATTTACATGAGCAGCACAAGCAATTCCTTCATACAACTCCTAGGAGATTTGGAAGTAATTTTTTTTGGCTTTGGCTGTCTCAGATCTTAACTGCTTCAGATTCAGTAAGCATTACCAGCCACCCTCTTCTTGTAGCTTGTGATTTGAAAAACTCCTCAGTGAGAGGCAGCTGCTGATTCTCTTGATTTCCCATGCAACCCCTATAAAGCAGAGCTTGAAAAGATCACAAAAACCATACTCAAATTTCAGTTGCACTGGATAATCATCAAACAGAAACTTCCTTGGGCCATGCATCGACTTGAACAGTGTAAGAAACTTTACTGGAAAAGGGGAAAAAGGAAAAGGGATTTATTTTTATATTTATTGATCTATCTCCCAGACATTCTCCCTAATTTAGTAAGACTTTTAAGGGGACTGAGAGAAAGCACAGGTACAGGGAAGAACAAGAGCAGAAAAGGATTCTATGAATTCACAAGCTGTATAACAAGTATGGTGGTGTTCATGAGGCAGCTGAACATGATGCGAAAAAACTGAGAATTTCAAATGACACAATCTTGGTATTGTTCAAATACAGAAGTAATTTCATAATCAGAAATTAACCAAGGAATAGAAGCAAGAAGCCCTGTGTTCCACAATGGTTTCAATGGCTGGTGATGGACTTGGGGTACCTGCACATCAGCAAAAAATGACCCTGTAGTGATGAGCTTTGCAATTCAGAAACAGCTTCATGAATGACCAATCCTGGTCATAAAAACCAAACCACTTTGTTTTCAGTTTTCCTACAGAAAAAAAGAGAGGAAACCTCTTCCTCTGAGTTACAATTGCACATATAAAAAAGCTTCAGACAATCCCATAAATGGGATCATTCATCAATAAATCCTTCATTAGTTCAGGTCCCACAACAGACACTTCACCTTGGATATAAACCATCCGTAGCAACATGACAAGCGTGTGTGCAGTACTTGAGCCCTAAGATAAGAATAAAATAAAATGTAAAAGGCAAACCTCAAAGACACTCTAAAGCAGAATAAAGAATTTGCAGGTAATTTTTGGCTCTATTTTCTTTTTCTTTTCCCCTTTTATTATCCCAAGGCAGGAATTCCTGAAGCTGTCCTTGGTAGATGCTTGGCACATCATGTTCCAAGAGTCCTACATTTCAACTCAGGCAGTAGAGACTGTTTTTAAGCTCTGCCCTGGCACCTTCCAAAAGAGATCTCTACAGCTCCCATTTGCACGTTTTAATGCCCAGAGTTGTTTCTTCCCTGCTCATTTTCATGTAAAGCAGGATGAATGTTTGGTTTTAGTCTCTGCTGCTAATTGAAATCTCTAAAAGCAAACTTTGATTAAAGCTTCACAGCAGACCTGGCCCAGCTGAGAGCACAGATCAACTCTGTTGGCTTTTCTCTCTCCCTGCCTTGCTTTTCTGTCCTGGCCACGGCTGTCACACACAGGGTCTGTCTGCCTTTCAGGAAAGCTCCCTGGCAGTGCTGCCCTCACCTTTTACTGAAATGCAGGCAGCAAAGCCCTTCACAGCTGTGGATGCTGGCTTGTTTCCTATTTACTCCATTCTCTGTCCCTCCTCTGCAGCTCCTGCACACAGCATGACTCCTCTCCTCCTCATCAAACCTGAACTTACCCAGCACTGCACAGCACTGAGCCTTGTGCATGCACAGGTTACACTTTAAAATACTTCCAAATTCCTGTATCACTCACAGGAAAGCATTTGGCTAATTAAAGATCACAGAAGGCTGCACATAAAACCTTTTACAAACCAACCCAGCCTTTTTAAAAGCAAGGACATAATCAAAAAATTGGATTCCAATCCATATTTTGACTATCTAAAAGAAAAAAAAAAGTACTTTGAGCTATGCAGAGCCAGGGCTGGGAGCCATATGCAATATTTTTAGATATCCAGACTTCTTACTTGCTTTAAATGTCAGGGCACTCAAACTAATTAGTGTTCTGTCTCACCTATTCACAGTGCTGCCTTTAAAGCCAGCAGGAATGCTGCTGCCTGTTTCACTGGGAGTACAATGACGTGGAATAAGGATGGGAACCACAAAGGATTAGGAGGCATTAACAGCAGAGAGAGGGAGCATGCTACAATTAAAGGACACAAGAGGCACTGCTGTAATTCCACGATTGCCACTGGGTGCTGGGAGCACCATGGGAGATGCTGTTCCAGCCCCTGGGCTCCTCTGCCACATGCTGAGCACACAGAGCATCACCAGAAAGGTCAGGAATACAGGGATCTCATTTGGGAAGACAACTTCCATGAGCAGTTGTTTTTGTACTAAGCAAAGATCTACTGGTATGTGAAATTTATGACTTATTCAAATGACAGGGATGAAAGCAGATATTTGTGTTTGGCATCCCGTGGCAGTGGCCTTCCTTCTTCTCCTTCCACAGGGAACTTATTACATAAACTAAGAGGGATAAAAAAGGTCTTTATTCATCCCCATGGACTATCAGAGTGAACAATGCTCTTGCTGACTTGACTTCCCTGTGTTCCTGGAGGCAGAACATCACCCAATGACTTTACTTCCAATAAATATCCAGTAACTATCATCCTGCAAACTCCATGTACATTTAAAAACCATCTTTTCCTGTAGTTTCCCTCTCTCCTTTCCCTTGACAGTGAAGGACACCTGCCCCCCATTTTCTGACCCCACAACAGGAGAGCCCATGAGGCAGCACAGGAATTCAGGAGCAGTGACAGTGCTACTGCTACTACCAGGGCAAACACAAAATTGCAGAGCAGCCCACCAGATAAAAATGCTCTGAATAGGAAGGAAAATCACCAGCACTCCTGGGGTGTAATGCTTCCCAGCTATCTCCAAGAAAAAAAGAGTGGATTTCAAAGGGGGATGTAACTTTCTGTTCTGGCACATGCTGAATGTCCCCCACTGCTCTTCAGGGAGGTTTCAGAGCATCTCAGCTGCCTGTGCTATTATTATGTCAGCACTTCTCTTGCTTAAATCCTTTCCCAAGGAGTCTGAAATCCAGCCATTGTAATTCCAGGTGTGCTGAAAATGGGCCTGAAATTTTCTTCTACTGTGTGATGCATTAACCTGGCTTAAAACCACCACGGCTTGCATGCAACTCTGTACTTTGGGTGCTCTTCTTATAAGACAAAATTGCAGCTGGAGTAAAAGGAATGTGGCTCTGCTGGAGTTTTATTTATCTGGATCACAAAAGAGTAGTGAATACAGGCAAAAAAAATCCCAACATAACTGTATACTTTGAGTTTTCTGCCATGGGGCAATAGGGGAGAGATGCTGTGCAGCTCCACTATATAACAGGATCCATGACAACAGATATACTGACTTTCAACTTCGTAGCAAAATTCACCCCAAATTCTGGTTAAGCCTACCAAACATTGAAACCAGTAAAAATCAGAAGTGTTGGCATAGTAACTTTCACTACAACAGCTCTGTAGACAGAGTACCCACCCCCATTTCAATGGAAGCCAAATGGAAACTGGGAATTCATTATTATGCCTAATATTTACTGTTTGGAAGTGTTATTTATCTCTGTTATAACTATATAATAGTGAGATTTCCCATACCATAATGCAGAATGCATGAAAGCAGCACTTCCCTTTCTTAACTCAATCCTGGGTGCTTGGATTAAACAACAGGAGACCAAATAAGACTATCACTAAACTCATAAAATCTCATTTTCTGCCTTTCTGAAAGTAATCAACTTTTTACCCTTTCCACATTGAAAAAAAATACAGCTACAAGAAAATCACACAAATTATTTCAGTTTGGATAATGTGTCTGGAATAGCTTTATTTTATCTCCATGCCCATTAGGATCAAAATTCTCACAAGGCAGTTTCTGCATATCCTGACTACAAGCAGGCTGGACTCAGCTCTAGATCAGAGCTTTTCCCTTTTCTAGGTGAAAGGGAGAGAAATTTCAGTCCTCAAATCAAACCTCTAGATCCCCAAGACTTCACAATATACACAATCACACCCACATTTTGCCTTTTGAGATCTTTTTTCCCCTAGTAACAGAACTGCCACGACACCTAAGGCTTTTAAAACCCTCATGGAGCAAACTGGGCATCTCCATGAGCTTGTGGCTATTAAAAATCCCTGTGGAGCACTGTGAACCATCCAAACTGCCCAGGGCCCAGTTTGGAAGGCCAATAATGAATGAATTACAATAGTCAATAAGGGATGTAATTAAGGAAGTAGGTTCTTCTGACATTTAAATTTTGCTAGCTGCCACATGTCCATGAAATGTGTTATTGTTTCCCTTCTGAAGCACCAGGGTCTATAAATACCTTATAAGAATCATACACAGATTTTTAAGTTCCCTCCTCTGCCATATTCTAATTAGACACATTTATTGCATGTAGAACAGTAAATGCCATGTTTTACTGGTCATATTTACAAGCAAAAAGATGGAAAGTGTCAAGGAGCAGGGCATGACTCCCAGTCAGCCCAGAAGGATCTTTTGCAGGCAGAAGCAGTGGACAATGCACAAAGAGAGGCCCCAAATGTCACCATTTTCAACTCTACATGCAAAAACTGACTTTGTTGTTTTACAGTTACTGCTCTTTATTGTTTATTATGTAATATTTTTTACACTTGCAGCCCTTCAAATCCTCAGCATGGTCCAAGACCAAACATTTCTTAGAAAAGAAGTTCCTATAAATAGATAATACTGATTTAAAAATTAAAGAAAGAAAGAAAGAATTAAAAGGTAATACCAGCGAGTTTATATTTAAATTCCAACCTTTGAGAGCTAAAGGCCAGATGCCCCTTGGGACATCTCTGGGATGCATGAATGCAGTAACTCCTCAGCATCATTAGGCTTAAAACAAGTTTGTAGCATGAAAGTATTTTAAAGAAAAAATAAGGGGGTGCTGCATGAATGTAAAGAATTCCTCCAAAAGATGATGGGCAGGGTAGGGAGGGATTTGGGAGTCATTTATTAAGAAAACTGAACAAATGAATGGTGAAAGTTGGGACTATGGATTGACTCTGAAAGCTGATGAAGAGTAAAGGCAGCCATGAAGAGCCTGGAAAAAAACAATTCAGCAATGGGCTGATAAAAGAGAGAAGGCAGATTCAGCCCAGGAATGCAAAGGGAAGTGTGACATGATCAAAAGAATAAGCTGAAGCAGCAATCCTGGCACTCACAATGGATTTCAAAAATAAAAGTCATATTTGTCAAGGACAAAGAAAGGGATAACAATTGAGACATGAGATGAAGAGAGGCAGGTCTGGGTTTTAACTCTCAGTGTGAGAGCAAATGCTGTATTTCAGAGCAGGTGAGAAGAATTCTGCAAGATATGCAGTTACCCTGGGTGTGGCAATCAAAACACATCACTAGGTCAAACAGGCTGCTGAATTTACAGGGCTGAATAATAAATAGATGATGCTGATATTTTGCTCAGCTCTCTGAAAAGGAGGTCAGAGAGAGACCTCTGGGAGTCAGGATTAAAAGGCCTGGTTTAGCCTCACTGAGCTTGAGCTGTTGGCTAAACATGCAAGGAGAGGGCTGGAAAGACAGATCAAGAGTGGAGCAGAAGACAGAGCTGGCATCACTTGGTGGTAACACACAATAACCAAATTCATGTTTGCAAATTTAGTAACTCTGGCAAAAACCATAGAAGGGTAAAAAAAAAAAAAAAAGAGATCAAGGAGAGAGAGCACACAGGAAATCCCAGATGAAAACTGCAGGAGAGGCTTTAGGAAAGCAGGTAAAATCCAGAGACAAGTCATGGAGACCAGGTGAGAGGACTGGGTGTGGAATCAGCTGATCAGGTAAGATGCTCACAGAGGGCTGAGATCAGCCAGGAAGAGGCCAGCAGGAACTTTGGGAAGCTCCAAAACAAGAAGGGGACAAAACTCACCTGTGGGAGCCCCAGGCAGGAAGCAGCAGCATCCTCCTGGCCAATCCCACCCTCTGGCAAACACAAAACTCAGTGAACTCCTCACCCCATCTCTCCTGCTCACTGCAGAGAGAGCAGAGAGCAAAAGAAATTAATTCCTTCTTTTATTTCTATTTTTAAAGACTCAGAGACGCTCAGTGATAGAGACTCTGACAGTTTGACATTTCATCTGCTACAGCACATGTGCTTCAAGGAATAACTGCAGATCCATGATCATACCTCGATTTCTGGTCAGGGATGCCAGAACCAACAGATTTCCAGCAAAGTCAAGAAGTACCTTTGGTACATTTTAAACGAGGTATCTTTTGCCAACAGTTACAATTTTAATCTTGCTAAAATTTTCTTTCAGCCAAGTTTAGCTGTCCTGTTAGCAATCTATCAGCATAATTAACACCATCACTCACACAGAATAGGGAAGAGCAGTAAATCCAGGGGTTATCAGCACAAACCTGATAAAGCCTCAGAACGTGCTGGAAAATGCTTTTATAGAAACAACTTGAGAAAACTCCACTCTAAGGTCAAGAGAGCTTACAAGTTCAGGAAGATGGGCAAGATGTTGGCATCCAAAACATTGGCTGGAACATTTCAGAGCCATAACTTGGTCTCAGTTAAAGAGAACAACCTGAGGACAACAGGATTATAACCACCCACCACATGTATTATTTATTTGGATGTTATTAAGATTTAAAGCAGAAGCACAATCACAAGTTCTGTGGCCAGCATGAGGAGACAAATTAATTTTTTTTAAACAGAATTCTACAGGTAAAGTGGGTCCACCTTACATGGAGGAACACCATTTCAGGCAGGTAAACCCTCAAAGACAATAAAATAAAATTAAATCCTCAGCAAAGATAATAAAGGTTGGAGGAACTGATAGATAATAAGAACAGACAGTCAACATGAAATACATGCATTTATACACAGGGTTCTGCTTCCTGGGTTTCTCATTGCCAGCCTGAAGAAAATGGTTGCAGATCAAATTCATGAAATATGAGCAACACACTGCAATACTTATCTGCAAGAAATACTGAAACCCCACCAGAGTATTCTCAGAAATGTTACAATCCCACAGACTGGGCCCAAGAGCTTTATTTCAATAAGGACAGGGGTCAACATCTCTGAAAGAGAATAGACTATGCAAATGAAACTTTCAGGATGCTACAAAATAGGAAAAAATTGGTGAGTTGACTGTCATCTTCATCAACTGGGTTGCAATCCATCTGTTTAGGATATTTCCCATAAATAAGCAAGATACTGACACTGATTTACCCAGCTTTTGGGCCAGTGGAGGAATCCAGATAAATAATTTAGCTATACAAAACCTCACTGAGAGATATTTTACAGCATAATCTGGAAATTTGCACATACACAAGCTGATACAAAATTTTACTTTAACAGAAATAATTTATTGCTTAGAGCCAAATAGTCATTTCTTGCTTTTATCTCATTTCTTTTTCACAGTTTAAGGGCTTGCCATTGAAGTCGACAGCATTTTGCAATTAGAGACAAGAAGAGTTTAAAAGCACACCTCACTGCATGGAGGTGGAAGGAAATCTTTTCCCAAGCATTTCAGAGGATTTAATTATTAGTTTCAAATACATTTTTGGAAAGGAACCTGCAAGTAAACAGAGATTTATGGCCACATAAATAAACAATGAGACAATTACAGGCTCTTTACAGAGCCCAGATTAGTCACGCATGTCTAATGAAGCATCACTGAGCATCACAGGGAGATGGCCTGATGTGTGTGATTAACAAAACAACACTCAGAACAGCTAACCAACAACGATGGGCCTCACCAAATCTGCATTTCCTTCCACATATACACTTATGGCTTTTGTTGCTTTCTTAGCAAATCACCAATCCCTACATTCCACCCTGAAAGGGAGAATATTAAATAACACAATGCAATTATTTGTATTTTTGCCATCTGAAGATCATGCTTTGGAAAATATAAAAGAACTCCCATAAAGTAATTTAAGAATATACTGCAGCATTGAGGTCTAACCAAGATGGATAAGACAGAATAAATGGTAAACAGTTATTTTCATATAATATGCAGCAAGGAAATCTCTCAAGTGGCATTGGGTAGAAAAGTCTGATTTCTGCAATAATTATGGTAGGGTTTTTTTAAAGTAAAAAAATTTATATCTTTCAGGTAAGGTATATATTTAGCAAACATGATCTGGAGAAAGCAAATGGGATGGATGGAAAACATCTGACAGCAGAAGAAAAAGGTGCATTTATAAGATTAATAGGGTCAAACCCCATGTGTAATGACAATTCTTGGCATACATACAACAGGAGAACATCCTGTTAGTCATATTAAATATAATTTTTTGCTATCATGTTCTAAATCCACTGACAAGTACTTGGAAAGTGGTATGAAGGGACCTTTAGTTTAATCCCTGGCATGGAATGATGGAATATAAGAAAGGATTGTTACTACTTCTATTGCAGTGGTGTAGATGCACCATACTGTACTGCATCTACAGTGCAAACTCCCAGCAAAATCCTTCTTGTATTTTTCTTGGTGAGATATATTCTTTCCAAATGATATTCCACCTTCAACTCAATCTCCTTCATGGATAAATTTACTCAAAGGGCAGAATTCCTGATGGCTGGAATAATACCATTATTAAAATCAATACCTTTTGATGAATATTATGTCTGGAACATATTAAGGAGAGCTATAAAGTAGAGGAAGAAAAAAACCTGCTTATCATTTTCAGTAGTAACCCAACCAGAGCCCTTCATCTGTAACGAATTATGAAGCAATTCCCCTAAATCATCTGTATGAAGTCAGCTATGACACTGCCAATTTAAAAAAAAAATCTGCTGGTTTTGAGCTACAAATTGATTTTTTATTGTGATAAATTAAAATCCAATGGCAGCCTACAAGATATTCAACATGAAGAAGCCCACTTTCTTTTTCTGAATATTTTTATTCTTTTCCATCACATCAGACTGGCACTGGGGCAGACGTGACAGCAATAGACAATGGTCTAAATTAAGAAAGGACACTCTAGAGAGGTGAATAATCTTTCCAAAATACCTTTTTGGGATCCCAAAATCATGGAAATACAACTAAGGAAAAAAGCATTGTGGGAGACAGAGAGGGTTGTTAAAGGAGGAGAAAGCAAATGCAAGATTATCCAGGCTCTTCACTATTAAGGGCTGCTTTTTTCCCTGCTGCATAAAAGTAAACACCAGACTCCAAACTTTATAAACTCTGAAGTTTAACATGGAAATCAGAATATCAGTGTGAGTGAAATATAATTTTTTCCCATCCAAAAACCTGGGCTGAGCAAACCCCTAGTTTTGCCAGTTTTTGGGATTTTCCAGCAGGGATGGGAACGAGATGACATCTGCAGGCTGGCAAAGCAGAGACAGGCTGGATGAAAAAGACTAAGAATGAACGGGACAAGGGTGTGAAACTGGCACAAGGAGAGACCCAAGCTGGGAAAAAAGCCCAGGGGATGGTGGCTGTGAAGACCTGGCAGAGGATTTCATCTCTGCTCCTCTGCTCCAAACCCTTGGCATGGGAAGCACGACTCCCCTGTTTTGACAACAACATGTAAAAACTGAGGTGTAAAGCTCCCCACATCCCTCTGTCACAGCCCTGCTGCAAGAAGGACAACTCAATAGTCCTGTCCATCACTTGGGCAGCTCAGGGGCAGACATCTGCAAGCTGGATTTAAGGGTTTCACTCTGAGCCTCGCTGGGTGAGTGACAGGTTTACTATAAGGATGATATAGTTCTGTCAGATTTAGAGTATGGGATGTCAGAGCTATGAAATGAAGGAGACTTGTTCCCATGTCCCCACCTCACTCTCTGCACACAGGAATGTGCACGAGAGGCAGCTGGAATAGAGCACACCTTTGTTTCTGAAACACGTCCCCTCTTCCCTCTTTATTCTAGGCAAAAAATTCCAGTGTTTGAGAAACAGTCAGAGACAAGTGCAAAAGGAATAGACTTTCTCTTTCCTCTATTTTATTTCTCCAATAAAAGGCTTTAATTTCAGGAAAGCAACTGTGGCTAGGGTGCAATTTGCACAGACAGTCCTAATTCTGATATTTCCTATTTTCTGTAACCCCAGCAATGCCCTCTGAAACATAGCTTTTGCATGGATACTTTACACAACACATCCCAAATGAGCTTTTCATTACTAACTACTCGTATTATGTATCAGTGAGCTCAATGACATTGATTTTCTAATAATATAAATTAACTGGCAAAGATAATTTCATCTATCATCAGTAGGGTTTTATTTCTGGCACTGTGTTAAATAGTTAATCTTCCAAAAGATTAAATCAAGGGCTTTTTAAAATTCAAGGCAGAGCTTAAACTGCTGTAAAAATCTTCTTAATTATGATTAAAACAGTTTGTGTGTTGTTGCTTTATATCTAAGTAGTGTAATGTTTTGCTTAGGTTTCTCCTTTTAGAGCAATTTAAAAAAATCAAACATGGTATTGCTGTGGCAGAAACCGTGTAAGGCATGAAAGTCTCTGCAACTTCCTCCACCAGATGCTACTGGGGAAGCTGCTGCTTCACAGAGACAACCTCAAATTTTTCAGTATCTTTTACCACTCATTTTGTAAAAAATATGATTTTTCTACCACTGCCAATACACAAGCTACACACTACAAGTGATGTAAGGCATGATAACCCTTTATTAAATTTCTGAGATGCTTCACGTGTGTTTGCACCAGTGAGATTCCACTGCCCAGCCAGGAAATGCTTCTAAAGGAACCGGGAAAGATTCAATTCTGTCCCACCACACGATCAACTTTACTTACCCCTGTCTTTTCATCAAAGATTTTGATTCCCCCAAAGGAAACTGTTAAGAAGACTTTTTGTTTATGCTCCCCTTTCGATCGAGCTGCAGCAACAATTCCCTGTGGAAACAAAAAGCAGTTTTGGTTGGTTTCATGACTCTCCCAGGTGACACAGATTTGTCTGTGGACAATTCACCACTTTTCTAGGAAAACTTAAATGTTTTCCAGGAACAGCCCCCTCCTTACTTCTGGCATCCTCTTTTTCTTCAAGGTTCCACATCTCTTTATGCCACCCAGAGAGAATTTCAAATGTGCTCCCACTTCCAACCTCTGCACTAGCTAATCCTCCATGAAATTTGTTTTCATGGAAGCTGAAGGTCATTTCTAGCAAATTTTTCCAAGCTCTAAGCTGTTCTGTTTTACTTATTTATTTTTTAAATAGGAAAAAAACCAACAAGCAGCAGAGGAGAGAAAATGCCAATGAATTTAGCTTACTTCACACTCATCTAGTATAAGGAAATTGAGCTTTTTATAGAAGAAAAATATTCTTCTGAAAATCAAACTATACCTGTGCTGTGAAAAACTGGTATTGAGGGCTGTTTTTTTTCCCAGGATCTCAGGCCTTTACTTTATAAGAGAACTTGCATCTCATGCATTATTCTCCCACAGCAGAATTAGAACAGTAACTTCTGTTTCCAGCTTCTCAGAAGCTTGCCCTGACCAGTAACACTGAACTGAGATCAAATTTAATCAGTTGTACTCCTAAATAAAATGAAAATATTTAGACTTTATCTGGTTCTCTGCAATTCCAATGTTTCAAGAACAACTAACAGGTTTTAAGACCTTCACTGCTGCCTTACAAGGGTCTGATGTCAAAAGCCACCCCAAAACTTTATGGGTGGCCTCAAAATTCATGTTATGGGACACACTGGATTTCCAGAGCCCATAAATTAATGCTCTGCTCTCAAAAATGAATTTCTAATACTCCCTTCCTTTAGTTTTAGCCATTTCCCAATACTGTTAGGTTAGTCTTGCCACCTGCAAACAGGTCTTAGGCACCTGGGAGATCTGGAAATATTAATCTCTGGAGGAGAGAGACAAAAGGGTTTGTGCAGCAGAACAGTGACAACTCTCCCCACAGTGCCAGGAACCATGAAATGATGAGAAACACCCAGCACACATTTAAATCAGGTAGGAATACTGTGGCACATGTGACACACCAACAGAGCAACTTTTGGAGCGGATTAATTTTTGCCTGCCATAAAACTGTAAATTATCTCCCAGATCTTGCTTTTAGGTTGTTGAACCACAAGCTGAGTGCCACCCCATGCTGTTTCCCTCGTGAGTAACTCATTCCTCTCCTGGATGGACTGGAACCCTGCAGGCTGGTAGTGCATCAGACACCATTTAATGATTTCTCCTCTGGAAAAAAAAACAGCAATGGAAAATCCATCACCTCTCTAGGCTGGGGAGAGGGCTGGGAGGAAATGAAAGGGAAAAAGCAGCAGAGGATTTGCTGCTAGACCTGGTTGGTAACCCTGCAATGCAGAAGGGAGATGGGAAGTGAACAGCCAAGTGCACTCCAGGAAAACACAACCTCTCCTGCCTTCCCAGTGAGTCAAGCTCCTCCACATGGAGGGTGAGGGACAGAATGATTCCTACAGGAACTCTCATGTTCTGAGACAGACAGAGGGATGTCTGTCAGGTCCAGAGAGCCCACCCTCAACACCACTGCTATTTCAGACTCTGCCTACACTCCAGCCTTACACCCAAATCTGCCTTTGTCACAGCTTCATTTCATCCCCAAAACTCTGAGGACTCCTCTTTATGCTCTCATGGCCCAATCTCTCAGTGCACTGCCTGGTTTTGTAACACATCAGCCCTGCCATCACTGGTGCAGGACATTCTCCTCCCAATGAGGACACCAGCTCCCCCAAATCTGGCTGCCTACACCCGTCACTCAAAGGAGGTAACAGCCAGAGGCAGTGCTGCAGTTGATTAGAAATGTCATAGAAAATGCTCTGATATCCCATTTTCCTCCACAGTCATTTACTTCTCCTTTTGCATAATAAAATTATTCAATTTGCAGTGCGTTGTTTGTAATTTGTGGACAAATTGCAGTGGTGTCAATCACGGAGTAACTACAGAACTCGGAGATAATGTATTAAAATTAAACCAGGATAAGCAATACCAGGCAGGAGTTCATGCAAAATTGACTGATTTCAATACATAATTAACCAGACTAAGGCTCAGTGTCATGAAAGGAGAATGAGAGCAAGTTCAAGCTGAAATTTGCTCCATTTGACTGTAATATTGAAAAGTTCCACTGCACCTTGAGCTTCATCATGGAGTCCTGGCATAACTTGTCCCCTCGGGCAGCAGAAACCTCATCTATCCCAATCAGCTTGGCCTTGTACCGCACACCGTCACCTTTGAACCTCCTGATCAAAGTGGCCTCGCTGCGATCCTGACCTGCAGAGACAACGGGGACACGAGGATGTTTACAGGACAGCACAGGGAAACAAGGCAAGGAACACAAGAAGTGGCAAATCACATCCAGCTCCAAACATTTCAGTGGAATCAGAAGGAAATGCTCGCTCGATAAAACCTTTTGGGCCTCACTGCCCCAAAGGAATTCACAGTGGAACTGTTGCCATACAAAATCTCCAGCACACAAATTAGGTTTACAGAAGTAAGAGATAAACCTGAATCACAGCTCGTGAAGCTGAAAACTTGTGTTCTGTACGAGTTGTTTTAATCCCAACACACAGGAGAATTCTACGTTTTGCAGACAAAACTCTAACAGAAACACGTTACTATTTCCTTACAAATCACTCATCTAAGCAATATTTACACTATTAACATTTGAAAGGTGGAAAACCAAGTGCCAAATTGTATTGTTTGTCTATAGAATACTGATGCTTTAGAACTCCAGGTTCTATTCTTTTTGCACATAAACATACATAGAAACAACATAACTGGCAAAGGCTGCACTCACAGGCTCACCCTGAGAAGCTTAAAAAAAGGCAAAAAGGATGTTTCTTATTAAAAGTGCTTGGGGTTTAGTTCTTTTTTTTCTGCTTTTTTATTTTCATTACAATAGCAGTAGCAGTAGTAGTAGTAGTATTAAATTATTTTTTTCTCAACCCACAAGTAGCAGTAGTAGTAATAGTGGTAGTAGTAGCAGTTAAACTATTAAATTATTTTTTTCTCAACCCACAACTTCTCTCACTTTTACCCTTCCAGTTCTCTTCTCCTCATCCTGCTGGGAGGGGAGTGAGTGCCTGCAAAGTGCTTTGTTGGCAGCTGAGGTTAAACCATGCCATCAATGTACCTAAATTACCTGAATCACATGACTATGACACCACAACAACCCACAAAAAAGACATCTTTGCCAGGAAAACCTTGCCCCCCTTCCCTGAGTTTCTGCAGAGCAGTTTTTACCATGTCTCAGCTGGAAGAAATATGTTAGTTAGGGAATCAGTCTTCCTAAAATTGATTAAACATATATTTTGCAGCTGTCTGTGAATTTCTTGCTAGGATCTCAAAAAAACCCAGCAGTGAGCTGTAAATAACTGCAACCAAACAAACAACATCCAAAGCACAAAGAAGCAGGCAAAATGGTGAGATATGACACAATTTTCAATTTCTTGGACACAAAAGATTTGTCAAAAAAAAAAAACCCTTCCCCAAACATGGACAGACATTGCTAAAATTTACACTATTGCTATCTAAGGGCTCTGGTCACAGATTCTTCCAGCTCATGTAAGACAATGAACCAAAAACCAGATATAAAGGAATCACAGGTCAGAATCTAGTCTTAGTCTACATTTGAGAATTCTAGCCCAAACTTTCTCCAGAGCTCATTCCTATTGAAAAGACCAGATTTAAGCACAAAAAAAATTAGTATCATTAATGCAATAAATTTTGTTAGTATATTAAAATTTATACAGTCTGATAGTGCTGTTTATTAATAACAAGTACAGAAGCTTTGGGGAAAATGCTATTTTGTTTTGCATTTCTATTAAAAGCACCTTCATTAGCAGCCAGCACTTTGGCCAGCTTTGCTAATTTATACACCTATCAAGCTGATCAACAAGTTAGGTTCTAAACTATGGAATTAAGTCTTTACAATACCATTACGAGAATATATGACCAGCAAAGAGCACTTCCAAATGAAGATACTCACTTTGTTCCCTTCCCCTCAGAGTAAAGCACTGTGAAGCAATGATGGATTAAATGCATATTAAGAAAACAGAGCTATTTTAAACATTTTGAGACCTTCAAGTATGTTTGAGCCCACAAAAACTATTTCTTTCAATGAAAAACATCAGCTCAGAGCAATGTTTTAATGCCTCATTTGTAACCCTTTAAAAAGAAGGCAGCTCCTAAGTGCTGCTGTGATAGTTCAGCAGCCACCCAAGTGTTTCCCTTGATTTCTTCTCACCCTCAAAAGAACTGAGTAGGGCCGAAACTTCATGCTCTTACAATTTAAATTTTAAAAAAAGAAGAAAAAAAAAAAAGATAAAAAAGGCAAATGAGACACAAGCAATGAATCAGAAACTCTCAGCAGTGCTAATATCATTCCCCAGGGAAACATAAAGGCAGATGTTGGCACCATCAGCTAGAAACAATGAAAAACCATTTCCCACTTTCAGCCTCCAGAGGGGGGCAGGAGGGAAAACATCTGGAGACACAACAAAGTACAACAATAACAGTGGACTTTTCCATATGTCTTTTATACTTGTAAAGACATCCTGTTGATTTGCAATAAATACCATCCAATTCCAACAGCTTCCTTACCCGAAATTTCCAACTTTACGCCTTCGTTAGAGCCAAAGGCAGCTGTGAGCTGACAGCAGGAGCATGTCAAGTGTTCAAGAGTCTTTTCTGGGTCCAAGTCATGGCTGTGACCCTGCTTTCATCTGTTATTTTAACATTTATACTTATTTCAACCTCTGCTGTGTTTTACTGCACGTAACTAAATCCCTGCCATTAACAGCCCACTCAAACACAACTTATGGCCGTGCCTGCTTCAGCACAAGTCTCATGTCAATTATGACCCAGATTAAGCAGGATGAAGTACTTTGGGGATAAATGACTGGGAAAAATCATCAGCCTGAAAATGATGTAGATATTTGAAGCTGTGGTGGAAGCTGCAAATTGCTGGAGATTACAAATTCATCCATGAAACCCCAGAGCAGATGTCCCGTGCAGAGCACACACACACTGCCCTGTATTGTGGATCAGCCATCTGCAAGCCACCATTCCTCAGCGCACACCCACACCTCCTCTGATCTGTATTCACCCACCTTCCCAAATTCTGGTGCTGAGAACTCCCTAACTGCTTGGGAATTACCAAATGACGCTGTCAGTGCAGCTCATTTTACAGCAGCCATCAGGTGTGTGAGATATATGGGAGGGTGATATTTCATTTGAACCCTGAACACTGTGGAAAGTAGATAGTCCAGACTGTCATAAACATCTCATCATTGAAACAAAAAAGGGTGGGGTTTTTAATGACAGCTCTTGAACAAGGTTCTTTCTGAATTTGAAACTGCAGAAATAAGAGATGCCTGAATTAGGAGGCTGTAATTCTTCCTCAGCTTCAGAGGAGGGTGAGTGATAACATTAAACCACTACACCAGAGAGCGGTGCCCGTGCCAGGAACACGCCCAGGGAAGCGAATCTTTCCTTCCATGTAACAAGCAGAGTCAAGCTTTGCTCCTTTGCAGCTCCTGCTTTTATCAGTGGAGCTCTGCCATCAAGCCTGGCTCTCCAGCCATCCCTGCCACCTCACTGGATGGGTCCCAGCCTCTGGGAAGGAAAATTATTCTGGATAATGGGATGCACTTACTACCAGATCTGAGTACTTTTTCAGTACTGTGCAGCCACATCTGGGGTTAGGTAACATCTCAATGGTTCAAAGAGGGACACTCACCTGTCAAGTTTTTATTGAACACTGAGGCTTGAGATAAAAAAATCATTATTGGGCCATAATCTGCAGCAAAATTAGAAGCCCATGTTTAATGACAACCACTCCTCTGTCCACAACACATTTCCTGAAATCTTGTTTTAGCAGTTCTGGACCAGAGAACAGCAGAGATGCCAAACCACTCTGGGTAAGCAGCTGATGTCCATTGTAGCTGTTCATCTGCCCCCTGCACAGGGAGGAATCTCCCAGAGTTCTTCAGAGGACCAGTACCATTTACACTATTCTAAAATGATTCTAAAATAAATATATCAAAACTACTTGAGATCAATGGGTGCTTTCCAATGGTTTGCTCTAAAATGCTTTCATAGTCTGTTTTTCATAAGCAGAAGGATTTTCATAAGAAATAACCCAGGTGTTTGTTCCCAACTCAACACAAGCAGTTTACAATCCAAAATGGAACAAAATTATCAAAATTAAAATTAATTTGATTCACACACCACAAACTGAGAAAAAAAATGCAGAAGCTAAAAATCCACCAAGAAATCGTACAAATTCAGTTTAAAAGGTGACCACTTTTAATTAGAAAATGTGCTGATCTTTATCCAGGGAAAGTTTTGTTGGCAGTGTATAGATTTATAATCCTCAGAGGCCCTTAAAATGTAAATATAAGGGTTATTATTTTATCTACTTTTGTCGATGTCACCACACACCCTAGAGCCACATGTGCTCCAGCTGGACCCCCTGCTTCTTCATGAGAGGGAAAACACGACCTTTGCTGCGGAGCTGTGACATTGCACTTGGACTTTCACAGTCTTTTAAGAGCACAATAAATCCCCAGAGCTGGGTGATGCAAGGTGCTCCCAGGCTCCCATCTCAAGTGGAGAGAGGCTGAGCAGCACGATCAGCATTAAGGTACTTTATCCATCTCACTAAAGCAGAAGTCATAAACAAGGTCTGTAACACAGTCAATCATTTTTATTCAAGGCACTATACTTTAATTAAACCAAGATTCTCCCAAGCAAGCTGGAGACAGCCCCAAAGCCAAACCCAAAGGGCTCAACCCAGGTGCCTCAAGTCCAGTCAGTCCCAAGGGGTGTCTGGAAGCACCCCAAGAGGGAGAGGAGCTATCGGAAGATCCAGGATGGAGCAATCCCAGCTGAATTCCAGAGGTGCTCCCAGGGTGAACCCAGCTGCAGACACTGGGGCTCCTTGGGGAGCTGCATCCAAGGCAGCACCATCCCCTGCCTTTGCCACCAAGAGGGGGAGATGTGTTTGTGTCAGGTTATCTGGCTCTGACACTGCTCTGAGTTCTGCAAACACCCAGGTTTGCTTCCCAGGCACTGTGTGTTTTATGAGCGTTCCCTCGCTTATCCTCACTCCTGCTACAAGCCAAGGATTACACTTGATTTCAGCTCTCAGCCCCACAGAACACCAAGCTAACACTGTATTAATATGCTAAAGTTTAGAGCAAACGCTGCTCATCCTCCCAGGGGATCTGTAAGTGAGTGTATTTCATAAACAGAAAAATAAAATAAAGCAAAGCCCCGCTGCAGTGAGAGCACGGCTGCTCTTTCTGTCCTGCTCACAACACACTGAGCATTCCTCGTAGCACCCGCTAATCTAAACCAATAACTCTGGAAATGGCTATATCCTTTATTTAAATGTGTGAAGCCCTCAGGGCATAATCTGAATTTCTTGATTTTACGACTGTAAAATATATAATGATATTATCACCAAAGTCAATAACATGCTCCTGGCAATCAATTCGCTGAAGAACGACGCAGCACTGTCCTTTTTTTCCCCTCTTCTTTTCTAACTAATAAACTGTCAAAGTTGTATCCATTCAAATTATGCACACATTCAAATTATAAACCTGAAATAGCACCTCCTTCTGTATCACAGGGCTGAAAAACAATCCCATACACACTTATAAACAGCCTACATCTTCCTGGGGCAATTAGCATTTTTATGGGTTTTTATGGCATCAATGCAGCAGAAAATACAAAACACTGTGGTGCAGAATGACCTCTAAGATGCCACACAGGCTGAAGACTCCTAAATTAATTGCTAAGTGAAAGTTATTTCCCATTAGCTGTGCATATATATGCACCTAAACACATATATATACATGCATAATCTTATCTATTTGCACATATACAGACACATGATACACAGGTTCATTTGGTGTCAATTATCCCAAGAAAACTCACAGCAATTTTAATCAGCTACAGATTTCCCTAGAAAAAGAAAACCCTAAATACATAAGCAGGTGTAAAAGAGAAAATACTCACATGCAATTAAATGTACAGTTCAGTACAGCAGGAACTAAAAGGAATCATGAAGATAATTCTGATTACTTCCCTTGATAGCACATTTTCCCCAGTGCCTTCACAGAACCTCAAGACCAACACAGAAGGCTCAGAATGATCCATCACAAATAGGAATGGATCATGATACCACAAACCCAGAAATTCCTTCTTCATAACCATAAAAAAGTTCAGTGCAGAATGATTATTTGGGGTTAAAAAACAGAGAACCCCCCACAAGTTCTCAGATTCTCCTGGCATCCGTTAATCAAATTTTTAAAATTATCTCCTAGAACTAGGAAACTCAGAATTGCTGGATCATTTGTCAATGTCTTTAGGAACACAACTGCCCAACCCTCTTGTGGGCTTCCATAGATCTGCCACAGAAAATCTTTTTCCTCTTTTAACATAACATTTAGAGAAGAAACCACATTATACCTAGCAGCCTATGTGCTCAAAATATGACTTCTGGCGTCAACAACAGCATTCTCTTCATCTACCAATACTTCTCAAATGAGTTTCTTGCAATTAGCCATTTTAATGTTTTTTCTTCTTTAAAAAGGACAGATACTTGACGCTTTAATTTCAAGATCAATACTTCATCTCAAGTGACCAGAGCACAGTCATA
This sequence comes from Toxostoma redivivum, assembly GCA_013397375.1. Taxonomy (NCBI): domain Eukaryota; kingdom Metazoa; phylum Chordata; class Aves; order Passeriformes; family Mimidae; genus Toxostoma; species Toxostoma redivivum. The sequence continues at coordinate 850,520 of VXBI01002468.1, forward strand.
GCACAGTTTGCTCATGACATCAAGCACTGCTGTCTTTTAAATGAAGACATATTATGGATTTCACACTTTATTTAAGTGATAAAGGCTAATCCCTAGCAGCTGAAAATAAACTACTGATGGAGTGAAATATAATCTGTTTATGGGGACACCACCCTAAAAAGCATGTTAAAATTTTGTGAGGAGTAAGAACCTTTTTCTATGTAAGTGCCCGTACAAAAACTTGGTTACAGTATATGGGCACAACTTGAGTGCAAACTTCTCCTTTCATCAATTGACAGGAAATCTCCTGAACAAGTCTGCAAGGTGTTGTTCTGGGGTGCTTCTAATGCCCCGTTTTGACAGCAACACAATTTTCCCTGAACAAAAAGATTGAGAATGCTTCCACAGAAAATGATAAGCCACGTAAAGAGGGGACACAGAAACCACTCTGAAGGCTCAATGAACTTCTATTATGGTTTAATTTAAAAACATTACCTCCAATTTTAAAGCACAGATAAAGGCTCTCCAGGAAAACTCAATCATCATTCAGACTATCATCTCAGCAGTACTCCTCAGTTGTTCAGTGCTGCTGCTCACAAAACCTCAAACTGAGAGATTTTATGGCTTCTGGCATTATTAGCTTGAGAATTACTGTACTTGAAGGCACCTACACAGCCCCACTCCTAGAATCAAGTCTCCTCTGTAAAGAAGTAAGATGTTCCCCTATTATTTGCTGTCCTTGATCAGCTTTATAAGCAGAGATGTTGTTCATCAGGTGACATTAACTGCACTTGCCAAGTTTTTATCTTAAAACTTAATACAAGATGAACACGATGCACATTTTACGATCTCCAATGCAAAATGGTTGCATGGACTGGATTAAATTATTTCTTTATACTAAACTGAAATCCATGTGAGTATGTCAAGGGGAGGGTTCTGCTATTTACAGAGGAGCCTCAGTATAAAATAATGTTTGATTAAAACTTGCGACAAATCTCAGTGATGGAGAGTCTGGGCCGAGCACCCAGGAGAAGGCAGTGATTGAGCACCCAGGCTCCACGGGCAGTGACAAAGCACTCATTTTCCTTTTAGCCAGAAGGCTCACTGATCAATTTTATTTTCTTAGATGGTTTTTGAGATGACAGAATATGGGCACATCTTCAGACACAGAAATGACCAAAAGCTGAATGTAATTAAACTTCCTTTCAGCCTCTGTACCATGCAAGTCTTCATAAATCTTTGAAAGTAATTTTGTAAAGGAGCCTTTTGCAGGCAGTGTGCAGAAGCAGCTGAAATTCCAAATTCTACACTGATTTAAAGTGAAATGAGACCCTGCAATAAAACTTCATTTTGGGCTACTAACCTTGTTCAGCAAGCCCCAGGGGATGACCAGAAGTGAAGTGAGGGAAACTTGGCAGTCCATTTTCTGCTGTTGGAGAATGAAAATGATGTTTTCTGGACAACCAGAGGGGAAGGGCAAAGACAGGTATTTGTAGACTCTCCTCTTAGGAGACAGAATATAGTTTAGTAATCTTTGTTCACCTAATGTTTCAAAGCTTGGGTAAATGTTTAAATCAAACAGACATCAAAATGTCGAGTACATAAAGCCCTTGGAAAAACAGGGTCATCAGCTGTTCCATTCCTTACCTGCTTGCCTGGGTGTCAGTATGAAATTAGGTTGTTTCTGAGCTAAAACCAGCTAAGAAAAGGTAACTGATGTTACAGTGATCCTTAATTTGCATTAATATGTGCATTGCATTTGGATGGGGCATGGTAAAAGCCCAAGTACTCTGAAAACCAAAGGACCTGTTACAGCTGTACTCACATGCCTGAGCAAAACAGTCCCACTGGGGCACTCAGCTGATACCATCTGCTGCCAAAAATCTCTGTAAATGACTTCCAAAGCAGCAAGGAGAGCCCAGTCTAAAGGGGCTGCTAAATAACCCCAGAATGTGTCATTTCCCAAACAAATCTGAACTTATTGGGGCAGAGGAAAGTCAGAGAGAATTGCCTTTCCAAGCTTCACCACAGCACCGAGGAGCACCTTAAAGCAGATGAAAAATCATCCAACACAAGGAATACTGATCATTTACAGATAAGCATCTAATGAATTATTTTGGTATGTGAACATGCAACAAGATCCACAGAGCTGCTGCATCTCCCTGATTCCTCTTTCACCCTAGAAGAACTATAAGAGCTCAGAACTCATGAAAAAAAATAATCAAGCTGCTTTTATGTGTTTCCTATATCTGGCTTTAAGTATGCAGTTTTCAGGATCAATTTTAATTACGCTTTCACTAATCCAGGACACAGACACGAAGGGCTTTACACATGGCGCCCCAAAGTCATGTCAACACACACAAATTCACAATTTCCATTTCAAAGCCTACAAATTATTTTCTGTTGATGAGCCTACCAAAGAGTTTAGTTTTTGTTATGTATAAAGAAAGGGTGGAGAATCAGTTCACTTCATACAAATACCAGATTACTGTGCTGCCCTAAGATAAATGTTAATTCCCCAGGACTATAAAAACAACAAGTTAAGAAAAGGTTATGCTCTGCTGATTAACATTCCCAAATTTCTCACACGTTCAATAAGAGGAAAAAAAACCCTTCCATTCAAGATAACTAATTACAGCCACTGAAGTCCCCAAAGACAAGAGCAATAGCCTGTAACAGCTAAAGCAGGAGGACAAAGCCATTCATTGATTTACACTTCACCCTCTCCTGTCACCACTGTGGTCCCCCCTGCACCAGTGCAGTGTGCAGGCACAGAAAAGGGGCTTTGCACCACCCTGGATGGTGCCAGAGTCACCTGTCCCCTCCCAGCCATCCCCTCTGTCAATGCAGAACTTCCTTCTGCTGGAGGCTGATGTCAGTGCTCTGCAGAACTTCTGCATCACAGCAGGCTGGGAACATCTGCAAACTGCACAGGCTGGGGGCTGCTGCTGCTCCTTCACTGATTTCCTTCCCCACTGCAAATGAAGTCTCACCTAAATGACAGAACTTGGTGTCTGGGAGAGAAGGTGAAGGTCACTCTTGAAGTATTAAAGCTCTTCAGCCCCACCTCCCATGTCACCTAACCCCAGAACCACTTCAGACCCCACCGAGCAAAGACTCCAGCAGAAAATGTCAGTGCACCTGCAGAACAATTCTCATCTTTCTTCCTAGGGAATTAGTGGCCCTGACAATTAGATTTGGATTATTAGTAGTTGTGATAATATTAGTATAAAACACACCTCTGGAATGTGCAGACCTGTAAGTTTCTGCCTTAAAAAGCTGGCTCCAAGGGCATGGCATTAAAGGCAACATGTGGCCTCAGAAGAGAACTGTACACTCACAACACCTATTCTCATGCAGAAGAAGAATGAAAGTGCCATGCTAAAAAAAAACCCACAGTAAATAGGTGTTTAGAAATTATCCTAAAATCACATTAACTCAATAAGAAAAGCAGCTGCTATTTCTTTTCTGTAGTCAAATGGAAATACCAGCATTCACCGCATGGCAGTCAACAAAAAAAAAAAAAAAAACAAAAAAAACCACCACTCTTTCCCTGGTGAAATTGTTCACATTTTGTTATCCAATGTTTCAGGAAGAAAATTATTTTCATTTTGGCTTCCCACTGCCTCTGCAACATCAGAGAATGTCTCTCCCTGCTGGAAAAACAATAGGAGGCAAAGAGGAAAGCATCTTTTTTCCTGAGACTTTGGGCTAAAAAACGCCATCAATTTCAAAATTACAACAGTGGCAAAGTGCTTCTTTCAATCTGGTCCTTTCATTTTTGCCTCCTGCTGCCGTTCCTATTGTCAAAGTGGCAGCAGGAGGCAGGAATGAAAAGACTACTGCTGGCAGTCACCCTTGGGCAAACTGCTGACAAGAAGGAAAACACCTCTGTGTGCCAGAGTGAATTCCAGAGGTAAGAAATTGGGGTTTGCACATCTCTGGTGTGTGCAAAACCATGGAGGATCAGCACATCAGGAGAACTCCTCTGCTCCTGGAAGTGATCAGGCATCAAGGAGCCAAAGTGTTTGGGGAGGAGCTCAGGAAACTGAGAGTGAATTGTTGGGAAAGTCATGAAATACAACAAAAACAAACCAGCAAACCCCACCAGCTAACTGCATCAAGAGAGAGGAAAGGAAACTTTCCTCAGCCAGGAAAACTTGGAAACTTTCAGCTATTGAGTAGTTGGTTTGAGTTGTAAGGAGTCAAGGACCCAAGTTTGAACCCAAAAAGCCTACTGGTATGTGAGAAGAAGCAGGACAAAATACCAACGTCGAGGGTCAAAATTTTTACAAATTGTAACAAATTTCCTGCACCACCTGCAGAGCAGTCCAGGGTTTCAGAACTCTTCACCTGAACAGCAACCAAAAAGAAATCACTAATAACCTTCCTCCAAACACTGCAAGCCAGAGAGAAACTCCTAAAGCAGTGACTGTGACTAACCCAAGCAATCACCTCTGTCTCTTGCCCTTTGGGGAAGCTTCCAAGAATCCAAATGCAGCTGCAGATTGGTGTCCTGCAAACAAAACATCCTTTTTTTAAAGGATGCCTTCATTCCCTGAAAGGAGGAACTCCATCCCCAGCTGAGCAGCACCTGAAGGTGTCTCTGCTTGCTGCCACAATGCTGTGTCTGGCAGCTGGGCACCACAAGGATGACTGCACTGAATCCTTTTTGGAAGAAATACGGGTGCTAAAAGGACAGTTTAACCTAATTCTAGGAAGTTTTAAGCAGCTGGAGCAAATCCAGATAGAGGACAGGAGCTGTGTCTCAGCCTGGCCCTGCTTCAGGCTTGGAAGAGAACAGATCTGCCAATATTATACATGTGGTTTTACTACTTTTGTGCTAACAAGGGTTCATTACAAGTGAGCAAAACACTCCCCTGAAGACCTTGATGAAAAAAATCTGAACAAAGCTGACTTCATCTGCAGAGATTCTTTGAAAACAGAGAAAACAGTTGGGAAGAGAATAAAGGGGCTAGTAAAATGGAATATGTTATTATTTTTCATTGCATGTATTAAATAAAAGGAGGGTTATCTTTGCTGAAACTGAGCCATGAAAAAGCTACTTTTCCCCCACTAAAAATAAAAAGCATGACACTTTACAAATAAAATCACTATTATTACTTGTGCTAGAACTGAAAAACAAAAACTTAATGAAGCTTGAAAACTCTATACTGTGCAATAAGCACCTAACATGTTTCATCACCTGTGTTTGTTAAGATAATAAAGGAAGATTATTTTTATAAGAATCCATATAAACCTAAACTGAGAAGACTCTTTTCCCAAGGTCAGAGTTCTCTGTTGACTTAACCTGTAGAAAATCCTTGTCATATTAACTGAAAGGACACGCAGATAAAATCAGTCTGCTGAAATCAACACTGGCATAAAGAGCAGCTGCAGGGGGAAAAGCAGATTCTATTGACACCATCAAAATATTACCAGATTTTTAAAACATTATTATTCCTTTTGCAGTTGTGCTTATCTTCTGAAAAGACCTGTCTATTTGGTGTAATACTCTCATTATTTGGCTGCTGATACCATCAAGCTTTGCTGGCTGTTTCTACCTCTAACAGATTTTTCGAGACCAAGCTGAAAACACTGTTTAAATGATGCAGAATCCTTCTCTGGACTGCACCCCAATGCTTCTTCAATAACTTGCCTATAACTTATTCATTTACAAACAAAATTGACTGTGTCTAATCTCCATGCAAAAAACCCAACAATCTAATAATTTAATGTCTGTATGCAGCTTAGAATATTATAAGATCGGGCATTGCTATGCCAGGTTAGTCTGCTATTAGCTGGGGGATTCTCAAGCATCTGTCATGCAAAGTAGGTCAATTTCTAGCCATATAATTCTGATTATGTCAAAATATTTATTCATGAGTTTTCTAATTCAACATACTTCAAATAAGTCATATTTATGTGAAGAAAAAAAACAACCCCTAAATCTAAATTATGGTTGTTAACAACTGGGTTATCACAGCTTCAAACATTCTGCTAATCCAGAGACGTGGAGGATGTTTTTTCCTTGCAATGTACTATGTAGTAACAGAATTGTTTTCATTTCCTATTTGCTGTTATTTTTAGTCTGGTTTCTCAAGGGAAGGAGAGGAACACAGCCAGACACTCCCTGGGTGTAAATGTGGGAATGTGCAGAGCAATGGAAACCCCCATCCTCCCTTCTTGTGCCTGCTCTTCCCTGGATTAACAAGTGAACCTTCAGGCCAGTTTCAGTCAAGTCTCATCTATATTATGAATTTTTCACTCTGCTGGGCAGGGGAAAACAGCTGGTTCAACAGAAGAGAACCATCCCATGGATGGATGTGCTGAGCAGAGGCCACACTTGAGCCTTGTCTTTCCTTAGAGCTTAGAACAACATGAAAACCAAGGAAGGCACAAGAGTCTTTCCATCAAAACTAAGAGATCAACAGGAGGACAGGGGGATGAATTTACCATGGATGTCACTAGCCACATGCTCCACAAGATCTAAGCCCTCCCAGGGAGAGATCAGGAACGACTCCAAGCTGCAAGCAACACTGCTGCAGTACCAGGGAGATGGAAACATTCATAGAATCAAACCATCTGCCATCTTCCACCATCCCAGGCTGCTCCAAGCCCTGTCCAACCTGGCCTTGAGTATTTCTAGGGATGGGGCAGCCACAGCTTCTCTGGGAATCACCTCATTACCCAGCCAAGGCCACCTCTGACCAGCTGGTCACCTAAATTCAAGAGCAAGTAACAACTCCAAGGTTTTCAGTGCTGTTGCAAGCAAAGGAAAGGTCTCCAAGATCTCAAATTTCCTTCATTGCACCGACCTTGCTGCAGCATTCACATTACCTGTGGATTTCTCTTGCTTTTACCAGTCCTTGCTTTTATCACCATCCACATGTCAGATTCCATGTTTTACTCACCATATCCCTATTAAACATCTTAAAAACTTCATGCTTGGAAGATGTAAAATCTTTTTCCTCCCCAACTAAATGCTGCCTAAGCCTACACTTCATCTTCTAATATATTACCAGAAAGCACAACTGAAATTGGTACCATCATTCCTGAAGCAAAAAACAATGAGCCTAATTCTTGTCTTTACTGTGTTTTCTTTCATGGCATTCCAGCACCACACTGAAAAGTGAAAACAAAGAGACAGCACAAAGCATTCCTACAGTGAGATGCAAAAGACACAGAGGCCATGTGCCAGGTTCTCCTCCTCAGTCACCTGCAATGTGTGTCTATCTCTAAGATTTTTTACTTCCAGGACAGAATGGAAGGAATGGCTTTGCATTTCATCAGTTTAGAAGTTTTCCCTGAACAACAGAGAGAATTTAAGCTTTTTGGTGGTCACTTCTCTGCATGACCAAACCATCAGGTTGCCTTGATACACCCGAGCTAGAAAAGCTGCACCTGGAAAAATCATGAGAGGATGAAATTCACCAAACATGCAGCTCCTTTTATCAGCTTTTAAATGAAAATCTGTGCTTCTGGGGACCATTTTAAGAAGCTATGCACCATTCATGAGCCCTGAGTCCTCTGACACCTGCAGGAGCTGCACAAAATCACTGCAGCCATCCCTCCCATGTTTGCTGGAGTATGCACAGAGCTATGTTCTGTCAGTGACCTTTCTAATCAAGGGAAGAAAAGGGGGGGCATTAACACTTCTAAATACTTTCAATTGCCAGTGTCCTAATATTAATTTTCTAAACATTCTTCCACCCGGGTAATTAAACCATGATCTGTGCTTCCCTTGTGTGGCTGTTTCTCATGCAGGGATTTAAATGCTATGTTTTGTTTCATCTGTAATTGTTTTCCCTTAGACCTTTCTGGTGGAGTCCATGGGCATTCAGTGTAATCTGATTCTTGATTACATCCATGGCATTTATTTCAAGGCCTGTGAGGCTGGTTTGAAAGAACCACAATGGTAACTAACTAGCCTTATCTCAGAACTACCATTTAAGAAAACTTCTTTCAAGATTTAAATGCCAGTTCTTTCTTCAGCCACGCTCCTATGTGATGCCCCCCCGAAAAATCAAATTTGGTACTAAAAGCATCAACACTGAGCCTGAAGTGGCTGATCAAAATATAAATTTAGGTGTTAAAATATATTTCTACTGTGTAGATTTTATAGTAAGGAGACTACTGTTATGTCAATAACTCTTCGTATTTTAGAAAAATTAACAATGTAAGACAAGGCAGGTTACATCAGATGTTGCAAGATGTGGAAATTTCATCCTTGAGATCATATTTTGGCAAGCAGAAGTTCAAGAATCATGCAGAACTTGGGCAAACTCTGACACTGCCTTTTGGTGGAGTGTGCTGCCCATCCTTCACTTGCACAAATTTCATGTTCCTTGCCTACAACCCCAATACTTTCCTTAGGAAAATGTATGGGTTTTATTTGGTTTCAGGTGATTTGATTCCTAACTCTGGGGCCCTCAACATAAGAAGGACTTGGAGCCAGTCCAGAGGAGGTCACAGAGGTGCTCTGGGGGCTGCAGGATGCACTAAAGGAGCTGTATCAGCTCAGCTCCCAGCAGAACCCACATGTGCAGCACTGGCCTTGGTCAGCATTGAGCTGACTAAACATCATTCTGGACAATGCCACTGCTCAGCAGATGAGTTAACAACAACAGACAAAACAGGGTTCATTTAACCAGCCATGTATTCCTCTCATTGCCACAAACAAAGAAACAGGACTGTATGACAATTTGGAGAGCTTGGTAAACTTCAGCAGTGCCTTGTAATGAAGCCTTGGCAAAGAAGTAAGTGATATACAAAGATTTTTCACACTGAAGTGGTGTAAAACACGCTTTCCACTTTTAGAAATGTATCCTAGCAACTCATAGGAATGGTTTTAAAAGACAGCTGGACAAAACCATAATTTGGAAGAAAACCAGATGTAATTGCTAAACCAGCAAGTCTGGTGGTCCCAAGCTGGTGTTGCAGCACCAGCTCAACTGTGCTTCAAGATGTTGAGAAAAGAAACACCAGGAGAAACAGATGTTCTAAAGCTAACATCTGCAGGATCCACTAAAAAAGATGCATCAGAATTGGTGGAAAGGATTCTGAATTTTGTATTCCTTTGTTACTGATGTAGAAATTCTCTTTGGCTTCCAGTAGCAAGGCCTGCTGGACATGTACCTCCTGTTTCACATTTGCATGACACTAGACAGAGGTACAGGATGCACAGCTGGATTTTATATATCAGAAATTCACTCAATTCCATTGCAAATCACAAAAATTGTTTAGTTTTTCAGGACAAAGCTGAATGAAGGGACTTGTATAATAATGCACAGACCTTGATTAAATAAGCACAATTCAGGTAGAGACATTCTGCTGACATCACCAACAAGGAAAAATCAACCATGAATACAAAAAGAGCCTAAACTGTATTCCAGGGTAGTACTAAGACACTGCATAAGTATTATTGGCAATGGAGGTAAACCACATTTAGATACAGCAGGTCATGTTTTAAAACCCTCCAAGAAGCTGGAACACGAGAGCACAGCATCCCACTCCTGAGATGGAAACAGAACAGCCCTCAGGATATGCCCAGTTCTGCTGGCTATTTGGATTAGTTTGGATTATTTTGCTTTCCAACCACTGCTTACATGTGAACTACAGCACATGGCACACAGAGAATAATTAACTATCAGGCTGTAAATTCAGATACTGTGGGATTATTACCTTATCATAAATCTTTGCAACTGAGTCAAAAGTGGCTGTGAAGGGCAGCAGATTCTGCAGGTGAGCCCAGAATGGATTTTGATCTGGTGTTCAAGGACTAAGTAAGGGATTCTTGGGGGAAGGAGAAGAGCTGGGGCATTTTTAGGGGTTAAGGTTGTTTTTTAACCCATACTCACCATACATCCCCCTGGACAGTTTAGTTATCAAGAAGAAGGTGTATTATACTGAATATCTAATGGGTAAGATTATTTTTAAACAGCATAGATAGATACATATAACTTCCTCTAAATTTACATTTAGGAGTTTCCTGGAGGCTTCTTTTCCACAAGCAACATTAGTTAATTTTCAGTCTCACACGGCATCCTGAATATTCGAAGAGATTCAATTATTTGATTTATTTTTCATTTCTCCAAAGGCTGAGTTTTAACAATTCTGGTGTAAAGTTTGTCAATGGATAAATTACCAAACCAGACACACCCAGACTGCAACATAATGTACATTTCATTTTGTTTCAACTGGTAACATTGATAAATATGATGTATTCCTCCAGACTGCATACAAGGGGTCAAATCCAGAAATCTGGTTTTGGTTCACTGAAAGGGAGTCATGTATTACTCTTATTCCTCTAAATGGATTGGTTTATGTTATCAACATTGAACTGGATCTGCTTTTGTTGCCCAGTTATTCAATATCATTCTACCTTTCACAGCTTCACTCTTGACTTTCAGTTCTACTGCTCTGGATCTTAACTGATCTGACTTCATCATTTTATTATCCCTTCCCCTCTTTCCCAGTTCATATATCTCTTCTGAACTCTAAACACTTTTGCACTTCTCAAGAAAAGGGAAATAGAATTAGATTAAGATTAAACTGAAATTCAAATAGAGAGCAGCCTAGCCAATACTACATTTGGATTTATTTTGGAAAAAAAAACCTTAACATCTTTTGTTCTAAATAGAGCTACTGACCTAGAAACATATATTCATTTCTGGAAATAAATCAAAATTCCTCCTATGGTAATCTAATTGCACCAGTGGAAGCTAAGTAGTCCCTTAAGTAATTTAAGTTTCCTTATTTGAGGGGGAAATAATTAAATAAAAAAAAAAATCAGACTTTTCCCATTGCTGAGAGTGTGTTTTGTAGAACAAGCCAGTTATGATTAATTTCTCTGTTTGCAGTAGGCAAAGGCATTTTCCTTTAAAACTGGAATAGGTGTGAGCAGATAGTCTGGTTTTTAGGGAGCACTGTATTAGCAAGTAAATAACATCAAGGTATATAAAACAGTCTAGGTTTGATTCCTTGCTTTTGTTTTACTATCATTGTCATAAAAGTTCCCCACAAAATCTGCTGATTTCTGAAATACAGAAAGCTCAGAAATTGGAGCCTTTTTCTGGAGGCAGCTGCAATGAAAAAAGTAGAAACCTTAAGGAATTAATGATCCTGCTGAGTATCCAACCTCGTGCAATCATGAAGCTGTTCTATGAAAGAGCAGCAGTGCCAATCATCCCAATCATCCCCTTTTCCTGCACTGCTGGTGCTGGAAAACAAGGAGGAACACTTGTTCTGTGCCCAGGAAAGGGGCACAGCCCAGGAGGGTTCCGGGGGCTGTGCCTGGAGCCAGGGACTGGGAATGGGACTGGAGCAGGAACTCCTGTCACAGAGCACCACAGAATTTATTCAGGCCTGTGGTATCTTGTGGAGCCCTTGCCCTCATTCAAAATGTTTTCTACAAATATCTCTTGGTCTACAGTAATTACCTGGGGATTAGGAACAGCTAATAAAACCCCCTCTTGAAAGGCTGGATGAATTTGAGATGATAACAAGGTTGTGATGTGCCTAAGGGAGCAGGGGCATCTTTCTGATTGTAATTTAATCAACCTTGATTAAAAGAAAGAAACATTTACCTGTATCCTGTTCAATAAATTTTGATAAAAGTCTCTTCTCCAGCAGGCAGCCAGTCAATCTCTCTCACCTCCCATAAACCCAGATCTCATCCACTTCTGCCCCAAGAATGCCAAAGGAAGGCACAATGGGGCAGTGGCTAAAACCCCTGAAGAATACTCCTAAAAACCAAAACTCACACCAGCAGTGAGAGACACAGCCCTGACTTCCTCTTTTAATCCACTCCCAATCCCCATGTGGTATTTGGGATAACTGCTTCCATAGAGTAGGGATTCTTAGCCAGCAGAGCAGTACTGATGCATTTGCAGCACATTCAACCCTCAGCACCACTGCAGGGATGTAAAATTAGATCTGTGACTCAAAGGATTCTCCTTCTCTGACCCTGCAGCAGCAGCACCACCAAAAAGCTTCCCACAGCACTTGGAAAAAGTCTTCTGCAGCAGCCAACTACCCTTGATGAAGTGTTCCCCCAGTAACCATCTCTAAAGAAAGAGTAATTGAAATTAACTACTTTTTCTTGGTATGCTGCAGCTGAGGAGACAACAGTAAATAGTAATTATCTGTACTCTTCCCAAAATACTGAGCTTCTGAAGTTCCAATTATTTGTTCTCATATACACCAGAGCTCACCACCAGTGTAAAAATCTCTTCCCATCATTTCTTTCAATCTTTGAAAGAAAAGTGTATGCAGTGAAAAATCTAAAGATGCAATGGATTGAATATGATGATTATTCCTTATTATTGAACATGATTAGCTTATTACTTCCGTAGAGTATCTTAATTATTGTAGGTGTTACTAATTCAGACAACTAGGGCTTGATTAGGTTAAAGTTATTTTTCCTACTTTAGTCTCATAGTTCCTTTTATTTACATCAAGAGCCCTAAGCTGCAAATACTTTGAAAGAACCCAAAATAGTCAAAAAAACACCTATCTTCCAAGTGACTGAGTAGGAGAGTAATAAGTCAGTGCTGTTTAATCAGAGTAAATCCTAGCAATGAACTGAATTTTCCATTCTCTTCACACAAGCTCAAACAAGCCAATTCCTGTAAAGTTTTAGGCCCCAAGTTCAAATAGGTCAAAAAATAAGAGCAACAAAATTAAACAGGCTCTGCACACAATAAAAATTAACATATTGCAAAATCACCTTCACTAAATGCAAATGGGAGATGAGATTTTGAGATGCTTACTCCAGTATTAATTTGAGTGTGAGTGCTGATGAACTGAGGTGCTAATTAATCTGTAAAGCTATCAGTATTTGGCTTTAACTGATTGGCTGTATTACAGAAATCTTAGAATGCTGAGAACATGTCAAAAAATGAAAAATTAAGCTAAAAATATTTAAGTTTTCACTGTTTTGAGACATTGCTAGTTTTAAAAGCAACAGAAGGGAAATCCAACAGATAAGAGCTGCTTTGTAAAATAATGAAGTGAATTAAATTAAACTACAGCTTGATGAAAATCAGTGGAGAAAATAGCACTAATGATGCTAAGAATGGAATATAACATCTCTCTGCCTGCACCACACATTCCATAAGCACACTGTGCACATAAAGCAATGCAGTGAGTGCAATAAACATAAACCACAGTGAAGAGGAGAATGTGCACTTTATATTAGGCAGTATACAGAAACTCAGACCAATTATGTACATAAAATATTGCTATATGCTTCACACAGAGGCAAGTGAAAAAAAAACCACAAGGAAAGAGCAGGGCAGCAGGTGACATTTTCAAGATGAAGAAAGCCCAAAATCCAGAATAACAGGAACTAATTAAAGAGTACATGGCATAGCAGGTTATCCCTTCTCTCTTACCTTGTTCCAAAACCCCTTCAAAATATATCAGGCAGCATCAAATGAGGCAGATTATCCATTTTTACTCCTTCCCTTGCTCAAATACTACCACAAACTGACTGCCCTGAAGCTCTTGTCTTAAACACTTTTCCTCTTTCCTCTTATCTCCTCAGCTGGATACAGAAGATTCCCAAAGAGGCACTTCCACATCTGGCACATAATAAAGTTTAACATCTGAAAGGCACCTGCTGAAAGTCTGGGGTGATGATTTTGGGTAGGAAGAGTGGCCCCACAAGCTGGGATCTGTCTTAGAGCTTGGTAACTTCCCTGAAAACACAGCACTCTACAATTAGAACATAGCTAAAGGAAGGAACCCACCTGTTTCTTGATTATTTATGCACCATTTTGTGTTAATTAAGGATCATCTATACCAAATTTTAAGCCTGAATGTCACACAGTTAATAATGAACAGAAAACAGTCACTAGCTCAGGAAAGAAAGGGAAGCCAATTAGCAGGGGAAAAAAAACCCTCAAAATTGTTAAATACAGATCCTTAAGTGTCTTATTACATAAATAGTTAATTAAGAATAATTTACAGAAACAATTATCATTACCACATTAACACTAATTGTTCTACCCAGGAAGACAGCATTGTATAAAGCAAGATTGCCTGCCTGTTACTTCAGCACATAAAAATGTCAAGGGATTTTCTTTGGTCTCCTTAATTCCCTTCCAGTCTTTTACCATCTCAAGACAGAAGGGCTGTAAAACAAATCCATAGAACGAGGGTTAACATATTAAACACACCACCTGCCTACTTTTATTGAAATAAGTCAAGTTATTCTATTCAAAATACTCCTCCTTTTTTCATATTAAAATATGTCATTTACAATCCTGCCCAGGAAAAAGTGTCATCACTAATATTGTATGGATAACAAGTAGCAAGACTAAGTAAATAGGAAGAGACATAATTATGTCTACATATGGTTTAAATCTTAAGATTTTTAAATTCAATGGAAAAGTCTTCAAAGAGGGGAAAAAAACAAACAACAGTGGGTATAAAAGAGAGTGGGGGGAAAAAAAAACTGTCAAATATTACAGGCAGGAGGGATGAAAAGGCGGCTTTCTCTCATCTCTGATGCCAACATTGTTTTCTCCAAAGTTACAGACAGAAATAGGAGCTCAGTGCATGTACCAGGCACAGGATCTGGCCCTTCAGCTCAGGGCTGCTGTGCCTGATTGAGTTTAATTTAAGCCTTCCCCAAACTGCCTCTCCTGTTGCCTCTCTGCCAGCAGCTTTCCCTGCACAGCACAAACTGCCTGCAGGGCAGGGAAGGAGGATAGCTCCTGCTGCAGCTCAGGGATTTCATCTCCACAGGTTCCCCCTCCCAAAAACCAGCCACCTTCTCATCCACAAGTACCCCAAAATCACCTGCCTTCCACTGCAGGTATGCTCCAGTAAAACAGCTGGAGATGTGAACATTTCCTCCTGGATCCCAGCTATCAGTAGTTCCAACTCCAAAACTGTTTAATAGGATAAGCAGGGCCTTTGAAATTGGAATATTTAACCATGTGTCCCACCAAACCAACTCAAAACCCCCATTAACAACAACATCACTACAACAGTGGCCCTAAATACAGCCACCTTCTATTTGCTCATTCTAAAGGCAGCCAGACCAATGTCCCTGAACATTTCAAATAAAATGTTACAAACCAGCTGGGTTTTCCACAGTCTATATGACAAAGATGCCAGCCCCCTCCTGCCAGCCTCTTCCAGGAAGAGACAGAAATTAGAAACAGAACACTTATTTTCATTTAGACTCACTTTTCCTCAATTGCCATGCAAATTAGAGGCAGGTGTGGAAGGGAAACAGAGATCTTTTAAGATGTTAACTTTTCACCTTCCACTGCAGTTAAACACAGGCAGCACTTAGAGCTCTGTACACCTGCAGCAACCTGAAGAAACAGACTGTGATAAACACTAAAAATATTATGCAAAATTATCAGTGTAAGGGGCTGGACTCATAGTTCTTCCCAATCCAATGATCTCGAGAAACAGAAAGTTTTAAGTTGCTGATGCAGGAAGACAAATCAGCTTCATTTAGCAAGTGCAACAGATCCTGATCACTCTGAATATTCAAGTGTCAATCACTAAAGTGATGATTTCCAAGTCTAACTACGACAGCCCCAAACTCAGCACTAGATGCACTGTTCAAGCTCAGTCTACAAAACAGCATTAACCCAATTCTTCCTAATTATGGCTCAGGGTGGCAGCAACCTCTGCAGGCTGGCCCATCATATGAGAATTACCCAATTTGGGGCTTTTGCTAAAACAGCTTGTAGGGATTAAGCTTTTTTACCTTGAAGCTGAGTTAAATAAATGCACCACCTCATCAGAAGAACAAAGCAGACTTCAACATTGTTTATGTTAGTGCTGTCATTCCAAAATTCCTCAGCCTTAAGAAAGGCTGCAGAAACATGAGCTCATTTATACCAAGGCAACTGCTCTCAGCAAGGCTGGACAGGACATTATTATCCTCTACAAGCTCACCTTTTGAATAATACAGCAAAATTGGAGACTGAACAATACAAAAGGACAATTTTACTTTTTCTGATGTCTCAAAGCTTTCTTGTGAACGCTCAAGCTGTACTTGTCCAGCAGCCCCACAAGGGAATCTGCAGGAACCTCACAGTTTACCCATGTTGACAAACAAGATTTTCAGCTTGTCACGGGTGATTCTGTGTGGGGCAGAATAACTGAATTACTGAATAACGAGTTGCAGCTCCTGAAGTCATTCCATGCTGTGCTCCTGGTCCAGGCTCCACGCGAGGCTTCCTCCCGCGTGTCCTGACGGGGGTGCTGAAATCAGAGCTCAGCCTCTCAGAGCTCCCTCCAACAATGCTGCCTAATGAAAATGATGGCACAGGAGAAGAGACCGGTAATGAGACATCTCACAAAAAGTCACATGCACTTGCTGGAAGGTGCGGGAGCGCTGGGGTGAACTCCTCTGGATTTTCAAATAGGTGGAATAATGACTTCCCCAACAACTGCAGAAGTTCCTACCCTGGAACTGGCACCTTTTGGTTTAAAACAAGTTGTAACAGGGAAGTAGCACTTGGAAAACACAATCCCTGTGCTGCTGCTGGCTGCTCCTCTTGTCACACTGAGGTTCAGGAGTGCTCAGGACAAGGATGAGCTTCCCACCCACAGCCAAAGGATTCCACTTATCCACAGGTGGCTGCTTCCCATCCTGAACTTCTACCCTGTGCTCCTCCCAGCTCCAGCACAGTCAGCTTATGCACAATAATATTTAACATTCAAATACTTTTAGTATTTAGCATTCAAATGATGCCCAGCATGTAAACAGTGACAGCTGCCCCCTCTCTGACTCCCTGCCTCAGTGGCTGACATGCCTTTTGTCTTTCAATCCAGCCAGTAGATGTGTAAAATTCCCACTCAGGAAAGCTCCTCGGGATGGGACTGCATAGTATTTTGTACCTTGAAGAAAACCAAACCATAATAATAAGGCTACCCAGGTATTCAGAGTAAGTGCCCATTGTTAATAAGGAATTTTTCAGCACTTCCAGTTTGCAGCAGTGAGTTCCATGAGGCACGTATCTCTTTTTGTTGTTAACAAACTCACTGCTCTTCAGGTTTCACTTCTTGTTTCATCTATTGGCAGGAAGCATCTATCATCTACCATGCTATGGGTGTTGTTTTATTTTTCTTAATCAAAGGCGTTTTAATTTAATTAGCCATTCCTTTTTTTTTCTCTATTCTATTTTAAAATTACAACACTCCCCTTGCAGAGCAGCAGAGGGAAAGGAGGCTGTGCTTCCATCACTCCTCATCTCCCACAGGCTGTCAGTGACATCCTGATCTCCTGCAGCCTGAGCCTTTTCCCTCTGCACTGGTACTCACTGCTCAGTGCCACTGGCACCTCTTTCTCCATCAAGAAGAAAGATGAACAGCCCAGGTAGTCAGGTTCAATTTCACTCCATAGATCAGCTAACTAAGAGAGCTGCAGCAGAGCATAATTTACATCCCCCGTCAGAAGTGTGAGCGTAGCTGACAGCCAACTTCACACAGCTTTGTCTGATCTTAATCCATCCCTGCACTCCGAGTTCCAGCAGCAACCAGCAACCAGCTCAGCACAACTGACACCTTTTAATGCCTACCCTACAACACAAACGGCTCCAATGCTAGAGAAAAGCCTGTTCTTTACGGGGGAAAAAAGCCCCAAAAATCCCCAACCAAACCAACACAGCACAGAAAAATACAGATTAAGCACTCAGCTGTAACAAGAGAAGTGAAATCCAGGTGAATGTCCCGCAGGTGAGTGTTATTGTATTTGCTATACAATAACTATTGCTATTTGCAGGTGTTAGCTTAAAAAAGGGGGCACATCTGTCTTAATTCTGAGTAGTTCAATATAATTTTTGAGAAGCAAAAGTTAGTCTTTTTAATTAGCTACAAGTGACTTCAGCTTTGACCAAAGCACTCTCTCAACTTTGCAGGCAGCACTGCTACAACACTTAAGTAGGCTGAGCCTTTCCATCAGCAGTGTCTAATGGCTCACCTAAAAATGGCTTTGCAATAACATTGTATTAATTACAGCTAATACTTGATAAAGAAAACTGCAGTTTCTCCCTGTGCCTGTTCAGTGACAGAACCTGACGTGGCACTGCCCAGAGCAGCAGCATCCTGCTGGAACTGTCACCCCACATCCACTGAAGCTGAGTGACAGTGAGCTAAAATTCAGCTTTTAACTCACGCTGGAGATTGGAAGTCAATGAAAACCTTGTTTCTTTCAGAGCCATTAATGCTGAGTGCTTCTGTAAGAACAGGTAGAGCTGCTTGAAATGCTTGGAGCTCACAAACACCTGAGAGGAGCTTCTGCTGAAGAGAAAAGGCTTTAGAGGCAGGAGTTTGGCTGGTATCTTTTAATACAGAAAAAGAGCATTTTCTTTTGTAAAATCAGTGTAGTTTATCTGTCCACCACTGATTTACAGGACAAACCACAGAACTTTTTATCAGATCATCAGAGACACCACCTAACAATATTCGCATGTGGGAAGACTCTGCTCAGACAGAATAATCCTTGTTCCTTTAACTGATGTTATTTAGTAGCTAAGAAGCATGAAAGCCTGGCTCTGGGTGTCGAGTCCATAATTTTTCATCCCTGGATTTCCAAGATTTACATCTGTCATAAATATCAGAAACATGAATCTTGGAAATCAAATATTAAAATGAGGGATGATACCGTGATGTGCTGCAGCACAGGCAAATTGCAGTCATTTCTGAGAGGTGGCAGCATTTCAGTGGTGGCTGATTGCTTTATTATTTTTGCATTCACTGCCCATCAGTGATGTATGCAGGTTCATTTTCATTTTTAAAAAGTAGCTCTAAAATAAAATTCCAAAATGCACTGTTCACAATAGGCAGAGAGTGCATGTGATTTTTGTGAATTTCTCATCTTTCTTTAGTTTCAAACTTTGTACAGTACTTTGAGATGTGGGATAAAAAAGACACACATCCACCTCCATAGGCAGTATTTAGAGATGTGTATAGCATCTCTATTAATTTTGTGTTTCAGTATGTCCAAAATATGTCCAGCAATGAAAACCTAAAAAATTAGCATTACTAGCTTCTTGTATAGCAGGTTCTCTTAAATATACCTACTTATCTGCCCTTTCCATTCCAGAGAAAAGGAAGAAGGAGAACAGTATTTTCATTTTTTGGTGAAATAAACTAATAGAAAAATATCTGCCTATATCCTGCAAGGGAAACAGCTGTTGACACACACTTCTTTACCATCACCTGGAATGTTGCTTATCAAAGTATTATCACAGTTTGTTGTTTTTCACAGGGGTATCTGAATGTGAATCCCCTCTGTGTTTATTTGTTTACTATTCACTATGTTTTCCTCCTTGTACATGAAAAGTTTGCTGGAAAGTTCCTGAAGCTCCTTGCTTGGATCAAGCTTTCTGTACAAAAAGGCTATTTCTCTGCCCATCCCCACATTTTCCTCTGAATTTTATTAACTGCAAGAAGGAGAACTAAATCAAAAAACCAGTTCCATAAATACTACCCACACTAAGTAGGAAAACACCAACAGCACAAGTCATGGCTTTTAAATTGCAGCTTTGAGAGAGCTCAAAGTCCTCTGACCTCATTTTAAAAAGTAGGTGAGATTCCCCATATATGCAATTTGCTTTGATATCCTTGTTATTTGCTCCAAATCTTCTCTTCTTCTGTGACTGTGATCTCATTGCTCTATATTTGATTTCTCTAAGTGCAAAGAGAAGCAGCAGAAGTGGTTTTCTATTCAGTGTCACCACACCTGATGGCAAAAGTAACTCAGCATTGTGTGAGGAACAGGAGCACTGGCACAGGCAGGTTCAACCCTCATCAGACCTTTACAGTCACTAATTCTCCTTTCTATACTGGATCCAAACCATCTGTATTTGTGGATGCACTCAACTCCATAACCACACAAATACAGAGCCACTGACAGAGCCCAGCATTATTAAACACCTCCAAACCTTCCTTTGATTTTCTAGACAATGTGCAAAGGTGAGGGAAGACTAAAGCCACCCTTCAAGCTGCCATAAGCCCTCTCTGTTAAGCAAACAATGCCTGAAAATCATCCTCAGTCCAAATTCAGTAAGAGAAACCACTGTGAGAATCTTTCACGTTATTTCCACTCCCATGGTAGCAAAAGGATGCTTATTTTCCTAACAGGTTAATTCTAGAAACCTTCATGGAAAGACTGTTATAGAAGAATATGCACAGAGAAACTTTTTCTCAGGCAAATCTCAGACTACTGTTAGCAGGGATGGAAGTGTGAGTGAGATTGAGAGGGATATAATAAAGAAAGAAATAACTGAGGCCATGGAGGACAAGCCAGGTTTGTAGAAGGCCTCTTGGATGTAGTCAGAGAAACAGTCCTTGCACTTTTCTAGCAAAACATCCCTAAACCAATTAGGGAGAAAATCCCAGCAACAGGAGACCCCAAAAAATATAAGGACAAGGCAAATCAAAATAGATGCTGCAGTTCAGTGAGGCTCCAGACATTGCAGGAAAACAATATATTTCCATCCTTGAAACAAATATACTGACTGGTGACTGACCAGTGCTTATGTTGTGACTTCAATAACCATATGAAGCTTTGTTTCAAGATTACAAAATGCTTCTTCCTGTAATTCATAGAAGTTAAGCTTTGGCTCTTTTCCATTAACTGCTCTGATCTGCCTTATGTACCATCACCTTTCTATTCTGCATTGCTGGTGCTGCTCTTCACCTGCAGCCTCTGGAAAAGCATTGCAGAAACATTGCATTTAGACAGAAACGGAAAAAACACTGTAATGATGCCAAAGAGCAGTAATTAAAGTGGGACAAATTAAATTGGGAAGACACTGAAAGACAATTTACTTGAAGTAATGTATTTCAGCCCACCTAAGGAAAAGAAAAATCTAAACAGTTTTTCATTTAGGGTAATGGTGAATTATTTATGAAGGTAAATCCATAAAACCTAACAGCTGTATTAGAGAAATCTTCTGCTGGTGTATTTGCAAACTCTGCGATTCCCACACTCCCAAAGTAACTTCTGGGCTATAAGTTTTGATGTGAAAGTGAGGAAGAACAGAGATTTTTCAGGAATATCCCACTAAATCAAATTTAAAAAGGAAGAATTTTGATTTAGATTGAGATTACAAAAGGAGTTGAAGAAAACCAAAGTATGGTGTGATCAGAGCTCCAATACTGGTGAAAAAAATTCCCATTTGGGTGTATTTAGACTATAAAGGATTCTCAACATGCAGGGGATGTTCAATATAAAGTGATAAATTTAGGCAGATGTTTTCAAGGCAATCACTCTGTTTAGAAAAATGCACCACTAAAAGTGCTTGAATAAAGTGCTTGCACTAAAAGTGCAAGAATATTTGTAAATAGTTTAAGGAAATACCTGAAATTACAGACCAGTTACTATGGCTAATTTGATTCAGCATCGCAGCATTCCTCAGAGGGAGACAAGTCAGAAATATGAAACTGTCAGAACTTCCTTAAAACTCAAGCGTGATGTAGCCTAAATCTGCCACACAGCTGAAAAAAAAAAGAAAAAAAAAGTGGAAGAAAAATTAAAAAGAAACCTCATAAAACAAGGCTGACGTGATTGCTGTGTGCGCCTCTTGGGACTCAAAGGCAAAAAAAAAAAAAANTGTGGGCCCCTGTGGGGACTCAAAGAAAAAAAAAAAAAAAAAAAAAAAGCATTCATTTTCTGCCAAAGTTATTTGACGGAAGTTGTTCAATCCCAAATTTCCTTTTTATCTGCCTTGGGCAGAATTCTCAATTTCCTACAAGCAGAGTCCAAAGTGGGTTTGGAGGCTCACTGGCACCTCCGGAGCTGCGCAGATCCAACACCTGCCCCTGAAGCCGCCTGTCATTCTCCTGATGCCACTGACACACTTTCCCTACTTTTCTCTCTTTGTTAACTCATAAAGGGAAAACTGGGAAGGAGCAGCTTCTGCTGCAGGCTGGATTCATTAGGAACGTCCTGACAATGTGCTGCCAAATGAAAGGAGGCAAAACTGCTTAAGAAATACGGTGAGTATCCTTGTATTTTAATTGTGTCGCGCTGCATATTTTACCTACAGGAGATGGAAATACTTACAGCCTTCCACGTGTTTACAGCAAGATGTACATCTTTATCAGAGACTGAGAGGGAAAAAATAGGTGCAAAAGGAGAAAAACAAAGGTTTCTTTTTGTGATTATAGTCATGTAACAGGACAGTGAAGAACTTGCAGCTCCAACTTCAAGAGCAGTTGGATTTCTGAAGCAGCTTTTTCTTTCTCCTCAGTAGCAATTTCCTTCTATTTCTATGAAATGTTAGAAAAATTCTCGATTTCCTCACATTCCACAGCCACTCTACCTTTCTCACTAACAAAGAAAATCAAGTGCCTGTGTGCTTAGCAGCTACTTGGATGTTAAATCCTTACCTGCTCCTCTTACAACAAAGGGTTTGCCACATCTGTCTCACTGCCAGAAGATTTTCACAGCATTAAACTGCCAAGTCTACAAACCACCTTGTGTTGACCATTCTGAAAACTAGGGACACCTCACACTGAAAGGTGCATTTATTCACATTTAAAAGATAACCAGAGGAATCACTGACATTAATTTGTTTCCCTCCAAGAATTCTTGCCGACCCTGTAAGCAGCAGACCTGGAGTCACATATGTTTATTCTTACCGACGGGGGACCAAAATCCCTTCACAATGACAAGATATTTAAAATCTCTCCTTCTTAGGGAGCCAGCTTTATTTCAGGCATCTTAAAGAGAAAATCACATTCCCTCCACAGAGTGCTCTGTTAAGAGCCTGGATGTGGCTGATGCACTGCTTAGACCCAGCAGTAACTGGAATTTAAAGCTTTTAGCCAATCTGCAGCTTTGTCTACACTGCAGTATTTTGTGGGTTTCTTGTCTAGCTGAGTGGGGGAAAAGCCTCAAACCTTCATCTTGAGGATAGTGCTATTTTTTTGTAATTTTCTTTACCTAAATGTTGTGCCATGGACAGGCAGCTGGGCCACCAATTCTCTGAAATCACTGCCATGTCCCCTGATCTCAGCTACATCCCCAGACCACTCACACACTAGTGAAAGTGTGTGAATACATAATTTCAAAGTGTAAATTCTAGGAAAACACATTTCCATACTGGTTTCAGCTAACAAAAACTATGATTTAAAAGATTGTCATGGTTTGGTAATTTCCAGGAAATCTGTCTGCACTGATTTCAGCAGATTTATTTTGACACAACTGAGAGCTGAGCCCACCTCACTGAACGTGCAGACCTTTTGCACTAGCTCCAAAGCAGAGTCTCCAGCAAATTTGCTTTAAGTGGGGCAGCCCTAGCAAACTAAAAAGTAATCCTCTCCTAATTTCCCATAAGAATGGGAACATTTTGTGGTAAGTTTCTTGATTACATGAAACCTCCCTGAAGAATCTTCACCCTGGAGTTTAATGAATGACACATCAGATAGGAGCCAGACAGAATACATCCTGTAAACTGTCCTCTGATGAATCCACTACCTCCAAAGTCAAATTAGAGATGTGATTTTACAGGAACACGTTTATTTCCCACATCTCTATGGGAAATAGCTTCTTCCTTTAAGTCAAAATCCTTAATCATGAAGTGAGCCCGTGTTTGTGTCCCTAATTCCATAAAATCTCTAAGCTCAGAGAAACCCCAAGTGCAGGTTGGTTTGACTTTTCCTGCCACCATCTGGGATGCAGCAATTCAGCATCTGGAAAGGTAAAAAGCATCCACAGGAGCCAGTGGTGACCCTGGCCAGTAAAAAGAGCAACCTGGATAGCAAGAAACCAAGGCCCACAGCCAAGATAACCTCAAGTTATTCGATATTGATTCAATATTAAAATCCTCTTTGTTCTACTAAAGTCAAAATGAAATATTTTTATGTGTTTTGAGCCTTATTAAAACCTATTCTTCCTTTTTAAAACAAAACTTAATTGAAACCAGCTAGAAGAAGAAAGCTTCATTTATCACAAAGTGACATTTTGTAATTAAAATACAGTTCAGAACAAAATGTTTAGCTGCAAAGGCGTGAATTTTCCCTTCTCCACCGTTGCTGCCAACTTGCTATTATTATGAGTGCAGCTAGAACCAGAAAACTGACTGTTGCTTCTTTTCACTGAAAATTAACTGGAAGGAAAGCAGGGATTGTTTGTTAGAAACAAGATGCCAACTTTTTCTCTTTTCAAGGCATGGTGGAGGTGCAGCGCTGTGACCACACGCTGGGTTCTGTGGGGCTGATCCAGGCATGATAGCTAGTGAAAAGTAATTAAAAATTGCAACAATTCCTTCTCCTTTCTTATTCTTGCTTCCTTGAAGGCTCCATTTTCAGGTCAATTTATCTTTTAGAGTTGCTCTGAGTGACTTCCTCTAAACATACTCACAAGTTCACAAGGCTTTTCAGAGACAGAAGTATCTCCAAAATCATTCTAGGAAATCTGGAAGTTTCAGTTGCAGGAGGTTAAGAGCAGGAAAGAAGCATCAGGTTATGGACAGCTGGCTACTGACCATTCTTAAATTTCTGCACGTGCATCTCTAATAAAAGAATCAGGCTGGTTTTAGAATGGAATCTTTAGAATTTTAATTTCAGAATGGAAAAGATTCCATCCTAAAATGAAAACTGTACAGTGCACATGAGCACTGTCTTCTACACTCACTCCTTGTGCCTAAAATGCTGAAAGGGCTCTGCTTGTAGTAACTGTGAGCTGTGGTTAAGCTGGAAGCCCAAAGCTGACTGCCAAATTACTTTGGGATGTATCAAGCCATTCACTCATTTTCCTAAAACAACATTCTGTGTGCTAGGAAAATCTCTGTGTCTATGCACAGCAGAAATAAATACAAACCTTCTCATGGAGGCACAGAAAATGTACAAGAAACTCTTATTCCTCTAAGCAGAATGGAAGACAGAACAATCATTTCCACTGCACCTTCCCCTTTGAGACACAAATAAAAGGAGGAGAATTTGGTTTAAAACCTGCCAGTGAACTCAGAGTGATGAAAACATTCTTGCTCCCTCAAAAAGTGAGCGTGCTCCCAGGGCTCTGAAGTAGGTTAATACCATGATTACAGCATTTGCAGAGGTTGGCAATGCTGCTCCAATCTCCTGCTGTACTTAAGACACCAAATGAATAAAAATGCCTCTGGTACAAAGGTTAAGCACATTAAAGAGGAGTCATATGAAGCTTTAGCCACACCTCCATCTGACACAAGAAATAAAAACCTGCAGGATCCAGTGACTTGAGATACCGGGAGAGATTCAATGCTTTTTGCACAATCTTCCTACCTCTAACACCACTTAGGGGTTTTTTAAAAAGGGAGCACAAAGATCCACCTCCAGTCACACAAGTGCTTCAGTTCAATCCAGTGAGTGTTGGGATTCACTGTCCTGGAGTGATCCAGCTCCCTTTCTAAGCTGGTGTGTAAACACCATCATCATCTGGAGGAATTCCACCACTGCCAATGCAAGCACTGGCCCAGCTGTGCACTGGACAGGCTGGAACAGCTGCACTCCAGACTCTCCTGTCTAATGGTTGAATTCCAGACTCAGAGCTGAAATTTCCATGAAAGGAAAGTGTTTCCCTCAACAATTCTCACTTAGCGTTCACTTAATGCTACTCACTATTAGGCTTGAGATGAGTAAATGTGTAAATTAACATATCTAAGTAGATGAAATTCTGATGAATAGGAACATATTGATTATGAAATCTCAGACCTCAAAGCCCATCACAAGCAGCAGATCAAATGAGATCTGCTCCAAATGCTGGCAAAGGAACTTTCAGAGGTGATGCACTTGGAATATTTTGCCTTGGTCATAGCAGCATAAGCATATCAATGTTTTCTAGACACGAGAGTTTGGCTGACTAAATACCCATATTCCAGGGATGCTGTTTATATAAACAGCATTGGCAAGAGGGAACTGCTTGTGCTATACACTTAATAATTAATATTATTCACTTTTGAGTGTAAAAATACCAGAATTATTTTTTTAGGAGAAAACACCCAGTTCCATCTTTCAAGTTTGTTGGCTTTTTTCTCCTCATAGACCCCCATTTTCAATTTTTTCCGCTTGTCAGTTCTAAATAACTTGATAAAAAAAGGTATCTAAAGGGTTTTGAGTTTAATGCAGGCCAATAACCTTGAATATTTTAAAGCAGCTAGAAAGAAGCTTAACCACATATTTCAGCAAGTCTAAAGAGACATAATTTAAAAGGTATTTATAGCTAGTGCCTCTTTATTTTCACATGTCAGGCTTTTAGAAACTTTGCTCTAAACCTAAAGGGGAAATCTTCCCCCTTTGAACTGGGTTACTTCAAATGGAAACTTCATTACTAACCTTAGAGAATTCAGTCTCCTCCAAACATCATCTGCTTTGAGAGAAAAAAGTAAATCAGCTTGTGTTTGGATATAATTAGTGTGAAATGACAGAAATGACAAAATCTGGCCTGCAGAGGTTATGAGGCATTAACAAAAGATGATGTTGTAATAGTTTAGATTTATCTGCTGGAGATAGCCTGTGTGGAAGAGAGCAAGAAGAAAACACAGAATATGTGAGGCTGCCTTCAGAGAGTTCATCTGATGGGCAGTGAACTCACACGAGCTTCAGGTTACACTTCTGAAGATAACTTCACATTCCTGAAAAAACACATTAACAGATGCACCTTTGGTGTCATTTCCCCCATTTCACTCTCTAACCAGAGCATTTCCTGCAATCCAGCAGTGGAAAACAATGTCTCATTTCACTGCACAAATTTAATAAAACATAAAAGTCCTCTTTGATAACTTCACTCAAAGGTACAGCTCTGACTTTCTTACTCTTGTGTTGCCAACGGTTCCAAATGAGCTTCCTCGTTATGAAATATTCAAAACCAGATTAAATGTCCATAGAACCTCCCTGTAAGCTGAGCTGTGAGTAAATGGTGAAAAACAACTTATTTTTTCACAACTTCAAGGCTTCCTATTTCCTCTGTTGTGAGCATTTTACTACAAAACTGAACTCTAGTAGCAAATATCAGGTTACTTGTTACAAGTGACATCTTTATTTGTCAATCTTAGCAGGCAACAGGAAATACATTTTCCATAGAGTGTTTCTAGAAATGTTTACTGCACCTTTAAATTTGCATTGATTGCTTCATTACCAAAAGGATACAAATCCCCCCTCAAAATAATTTCTGTGTAATTAATACACAAAGACACAAAGTATTTCGTATCAACACACAATAATTTCACATACTAAAAATCCAATATCTGACTGCTCTATGGACATTTAACCTCAAGTAATTGGTTCTACCACAAGATTAAAAAACCCAAACCTAAACCTTCTCTTTATCTTTATAATCTTTCCAGTACACCAGCAGTTTATGCATTGAATAGAATATGAGGAATTACTGAATTAAGAAATTACTGGAGAGTTTACTAGGTTTTTAAATACATGAAATATATATTTACTTTATCTTTATTTGCTTAAATGACCATGTCCATGAAAATGGTTGTGAGATAATTTAAAATGAATGAACAGTGAAATTAAGATTAAATCCTCCAGGTTTTTAAACACAATAAAGGTTCATTGCTTCCATGAGATCTGACCTCAGGATTGTTGCTCTCTTTAAATATAAGTCTGCATAAAAAGTCTGCATAAAAAAACCCCAGACATGAACCTGTAAATGAGCATTAAAGTGAGCTTTCAGGTTCATAGGACTCCTTTCAAGCTACCTTTGAGCACCCAAGCTGTGTTTGTTTCATCTAGCACTGAGTGGCACCACCTACGCTTGTCTTGTAGGGAGCAACTTGGCCTAAAAAGAATTATTATTATTACTATTTATTAGCATTATCCTGGACCTGATTAACATATGCAGATGAGCCTCAAAGTATGGGTCTTTCCATCATTTTAGAGTTAGATAATCTCTAATAAACCTCAGTGCCATTAAAGATTTTTCATCCCCCTCTGCTCTAACCCTGGGATCATGTTAAGCATCCACCTCTTAACCAACTCTCAGTCTCTTCCCATTTGTTCCTCTGCCAAAATAATCCCTCCCAAATCCTGCTCTGACTACACTCCTCTGATCTGCACTGATGTCCAGTCATTCACACTATTCATTTAAACATATTTTAGAGGTAGGTATGAAAAGAATTTTTTTACGATGTAAGGAATTTCGATTCCATCAGTACCCACATATTCACAGTCAGGCTGGGGTGCCATGCAAACAAAGCAGGCAGCCCCATCCTGAGTGGCAAGCACAGAAAGCAGCCCCAGATGGAACACATTCCCTGACCACTGTCCTTCCATTCACTGAGCAGGACAAAGGTCTCCAGGAAACAGCAAGATGAGCTCAGCTCATTAAAAACTATGAAAATGTGTATCCTGAAGGGATGGTAAATGAGGCTTACACAGGCAACTTTGAGACTCTGCTTCCTTAGAATTTTAGTGCTTAACCTTAGAGCCCCGGCATTTCTTTAATGCAATTAAACAGAGGCAGAGATATAATGTATTGCTTTAGTTATAGTCTAGCACAGGGAAAGAAAACAGGCAAGAGAGATAAAGAATTCTGTAGGTAGCTTTCGTTTTGATCTCCAGTGTCTCTCAAGCATTGCCATCCTTCTGACACACTCACCACAGCAGAGGCTGTGTTCTTCCATATCCAATTTTACTGGGAAGGGCTGGTAACATGATTTTTAAAGAGACATTTCAGATAAGTGCATTTTTTTTAAATAACTATAAACATCCTACACTAGTAAATACAGCAAACATAGAACACATTAGGTAACCATGTCAGTATTAAACTTGAGCCATGCCAGAGTTCAGAGTACACACAATTTTCCTGGTGCATTTAATTCACTTTATGTGACTTTGGACATTTGAATTCAATTTATAACTTACACAGGCAACACAAGGTTGTGAAAAAAAAATTGGTTCATCCAGCTACTACTGGTGTTTTTGCCTTCTACCTAGTTATCAGCACATTATTGTGATGTGTGAATATTACCCTCTTATTACTTTCAAGGCAATTTTATATTTAAAATGAAATTAATAGCTAATCTCAAAAGACTGAGCTTAATTTCATTTCACTCCCTGAATCATCCTTTTCACTACACAATTCTCCCTCTAACTAAACTAAGAGCATAAGAGGTGTAATTATAGATCACAGATTAGCTGTTCAGCATTTGCTGGTGGTTAAAGCAGGGTAGACAATAAAGTTGGCTCCAGAGGAAGCTCTGCTCCTGTCACCTGTGGAAGGATGTGGGAGAGGAAAAATCCTCCCAAACCTTGCAGCCCACCAGATTCAGTTACCTCCAATGGAAGATGCTGGAAACACCATCATGCCAATTTCTTTGGTTCCACTCCCAAAGACTTCTGTGTTGATGGAACAACAGCTCGTCTGCTTCCCTTGTTTGCCCCACCACAAAGAGAGAGCACACATCATTCCCACCTCTACTTCAAACCTGATCTACTTGGAGCAAGGACAGGCAGAGTTGGAACTCAGCAGGCAAATGACAATTCACCCTCCTTCTCCTGTTTTTAATGCTGTTTTGCAGCAATAAGTAATGCTGTCTCTGGGAAATGGAAGTGAAAGCTACTTTGTTCTTGTCAGAATAATAATGGATATTGTGTTGGCAACTGTTCTCCTGCACTGCACAACTGCATAAATAAAAGGAATTGGGAAAAGCCAATACTGGAGTAAATAAAAGGGGTAAACTTGCCTGCTTGCAAATAAGTGATAACTGGGTTTGGTGTTTCAGCCTGGGCAGTGAGAACAGGATAAACACATGTCTAAATCAGAAGTGATTTCAACCCCACTGATCCTCATCTCTGGGGAGAGGCTCTGGCTGTTCAGGAGGCTCAAAGCAGAAACTCTTTAAGAGGTTCAGCATCTCCACATGAGGTTTTACAGCCAGAACCAGACTTTGGCAACTCTCAGGTTTAGCTCAATAGTGGCGTATCTGCTCTGTCCCCACTACTGTTGCAAGTAGAAGGAAAGAAGCCAATGAGCATTAAAGTACATCCCTTTCTTTTCCCTACAAAAGACCCCCACAAACACATTACTTAGTTAAGCAAACTAAATATTATCACATATGTAAAACCAAGCAAATGTAAAAGCAGAGAAATGCTTTTTCCTGTCCTTTAGCCAACAAATAGCTATAATATATAACAATGTTTAGATAAAAATAATACAAATAAACATGTCCTCAGAAATTACATCTTATCTCTAATTTACTTTCAAGAGAAATGTTATACTTCACCACACTCACTGAATAAGCTGAGTTGGAAGGGACTCACAAGGAACATCCACTCTACCACTGGACAACCCAAACATATTTTATGTATGTATAATATATTACCCTTATTCTGGAGGACCAATAACACCCATATTGATCCTACACATAGAATCATGCATGAGGATCACAGCCACATCTTTTCTTTACTCCTGAGGAGTACAGTGAATGTCTGCCCTGACATATTTATCACAAGAAGTCTGAACCTATTACTTGGCCAAATTCCCTACATATTTCTTCCAGCTCTTAAAGAGGAATATACCACAAGGCATGAATGAAGGGCTTACAATTTCTTTAACAGTATTTCAAAACAGCCCCGATTCTGTGGGAGAGTTTTTTCTCAACCAGAAGTGGTCAGTGTTCTGTGACATTAAGGAGACAGTTATTTTTCAACTAAAGTTTTTATGACTAACATATATACATATATATCTAAATAAGCATTTCTAATTCAGACTGCTTAAACACACAAAGCAAACCCTGCATGTGTCTTGTTAACTTATACATTCCTCCAGAGTTTTTTCTTCACAAGCTGATTAATGTAATTACTGTGATGTCAACACTGAGAGAGTGAAATGTGCTGGTTAAAGCACAAATAAGAAACAAGATCCTCAGATTATACACCAAGCTCTGCCCTGATTTGTGCTGTAATCTTTGGAAAATAATTGAGAGATCGGCACTGGCTTTTGATGCAAGGACCTAACTACCTTTGAAATCAATTTACATTTCCCCCATATGTACATAGGTCAAGAAAGCTCATGATTTTCCATAAATTACATAAAATTATTTAAGATTGGAGGAATTTGCCTAGTAATATGAAAAAGTATACACTGCAATAATGCAGACACCAATGTTAAGTGTTATCTGTTCATTTCAGGGAAAATTAGTGAGCAATTTCATACTGGGATCGAGCTAATATTCCAAATTTACTAGTCTTTGATATCCCTTCAGCAAAATGGGAGCAGTTATCAACACAGCTGATACCTCTAATCTGTAATATACAGAGAGCAACACTTTATTTCATTTTATGGGAAATTCTGCAAGTAATAATAATGTTGATGGAAAAAGCAAAATGTTTCAGAAAATTACAAATGCTCAAGTGCTCGTAGTGCAACATGCTGACAGAAATGTGATTCATTAATATTTATTAGGCAAGAAAATATCTTTGGATGAAGAATACTACAAAAACATTATCATCACCAACATACTTATCCCTGTAGAATATTTCTCTGTGAGCCATATTAGGAAACTTCTACTAATCCAAACCTCTGGAGGCATTTTAGCTACTAATCTGGATGAATTAGGTCACTCCTGCTCAGTTTTTCATTACATGATGGAATTTTCTTCCCTGAACTCTCTAAACAAAAGTTTCAATTTACAGAAGTTCTCATATGAATTTTGCAATTTTGCTGAGAGTCTTTTTAATGAGCAAGCAGAGAAAAAGTTTTGCTGAAAATGAATTTATTGCCTGCTTAGAAGTTCTACTTCCTCATCAGCCCCAGCCCCGCTTTCTCCGTATTTCAATCAAATCTCAGAGGTAGTTTTAGAGAATAAGAGGCTGAAGTGGATGCACAGGTGATGCTCACCTATGCAGATCTCCCAGTGCAGAGCCAGCAATACCCACCTGTACTTATGGACTGTTACATGACTCAAATCCTCTCTGAAATATCCATTGCATTGAGCTCCTGATTTCTACTTTAAACTGAAATCCTTTGATGGCTGTTAAAACATTGAGAAATTGTAACAGAAGCTCTCTGGAAATGTTGTTCTTAAATGTTGTTCTTAACATTCAACAGTTTATTGATTCCTCTGCTGAGAAACAGCAAAGTAACATCAGCCCCAACCTTAGTTTAGGCAGATTTCCCTCAATTAAAAACAACAGTAAACATCATATCTGCAACAAGAGAAAACATCCATCACCCCCAAAGAATCCTTCAATTAACAACCACAGACCCCCTTTGGTACATGGTATTTAAAACAGAATTCATGAGCTCTCTAATTGATGATAGGTTATTGGATAACCCTTGTTAATTATAGCTACACAATGTCAAAATTAATGATTTTCCCACCCCCTTTCAACTTGAGAATGAATTCATAACTTATATCAACTCACAAAAGATGTGCAATTAATACTGTCAGTAATCATTTCACGGAAGAGATTTGTTAAAGGCAGGCATGTGGACACAATTAGTGTATCAATTAATATTGCTGTTACTTGATCTATAAATTATTGGAAAAACTCATAGCTACTGCAAGCAAACAAAGCAAATCCACTCTCAGTCAATGAAAGAAGTTTCTCTGTTCATTGCTCTTTAGATCAAATTTAAATTTTGCTGGATTCCATGAATCTTAGCTATATAATCAGAAAAATAAATGAGCCTAGACCAATGTGACATCTTGAAATGCCTCATTATAGTGATGATGATTTAATTGCTGGTAGTTGACAACGAAGTTTTTTTACAAAAAAAGTTAATTCCTTCAAAAAGTAATCCACCAACACTGTTCATAGCACTTATTCTAAACTGAAGTTCCAATCTGGAAACGTAGCTGCAATAACTGCACCAACATTTCTGTGTGTCAGCAAAATTTTAACTTTTACATCCATCAGAAAATCAGCATTCCACTCTCGAGTTTAGCAATGATTAGTGCAAAGACTGGATTCAAATGACGTCTAAGAAGCCCAAAACAGGACTGGGTAGATGAGGCACCTATGATGAAAACTGACAATGACAAAACAGAACCTCGTTTAAAGGCTTCCTATCCTCAAACGCTTTTAAACTAACTAGGTAGCTCCTGTTTGATCTCAGTCTGACTAGAGTTTTGCTCCTGGGGATGCAAAGGTTTTATTTTAGACAGTTAGACAGACCCCAGCCTCTCATTAGTGCTTAAAAGACCCAGGAAATAGATGTGACTGCCAAAGGCCCAATCCACGTGAATGGTCCTGCAGCCACTGCTTTCCTTTTAATCAGCAGTCAGCAGAGAGAAAAGGGGACAATTAAGCTTTTTGCCATCATGATCCCAAGAGATCAGACTCAGCTCTCTCACTTCCAGACACACAAACTCCCTGGTGTGAACTCCTCACCTGGCATGAACCAGCTGCCCCTCCTGGAGCAGGGCTTGGGCACCTGGGTACCCATCCAGCCTGGACACCTCCTGGAGCACAGCCTGGGCCCCTGGGTACCCATCCAGCCTGGACACCTCCTGGAGCACAGCCTGGGCCCCTGGGTACCCATCCAGCCTGGACACAGAGCCCAGCTCCAGGCCAGGAGAACACCTCCACCTCCAGCAGAGGATGTCCCACGCTCTGCAAATGTCCCATTCCAACTGGCTGGGTGCAGCAATCCCTGCTTGGTGCCCTGCCTGCTCTGAGAGCTACTTCCCACAGCTCTGGAAACGCATGGAACAAGTGAACCTCACCCAATGTCCCCTGATCATCAACCATCATCATGCTGAGTATCTGCCTCCATTTTTTACAAGTCCCTGTCATTCTGAAAATTGACTCAGGAGTCTTATGATCGGGGATACAATGAGAGATGGAACTGCAGAACAAGCCCTAAGCTTCAAATAGAAAAATTACAAAATTTAAGTGCAAGAAGAAGAGGTGAAATCTCTAGAAAAGTCCCCTTAGGCCTACCCTAAGCAGACCCATCTGCACTGAAATTTGGTAGCCTGGTTCAGTTCTTTACTGACCTCCCATTTCAATTCTTCTGTTCAGCTAATTTTGCAAGAAGGAATTTTCCCAGGCAGTTATCATTGTGAATTCAACATCAACGCAACACATCTCCCCCAGAGAGGTTTATAAATCAATTTTAATTCCAATAGGCTCAAGTAAATGTTTTCAATTTGATTCAATAATCTATACACACTTATAACAAGGCTTTTCCCCCATGTACTACAAGACAAACATGGTTTATGTTTCTACAACTCTGGCTAATAAAAAATTCTAATTTCCTATCCTGAATGATACAAACACACAATTTTTATTCACTTCTTAATGAACTGGATGACATAAACAAACCAAATAAAATCAGCAATTAAGAGCATTAGTTATATCATTAATTCTCTAAATGCTTCTTAGAGAACACATGACTTTTGGCAAACACACCAAAAAAAACACCGTATCACCAAAAAAAGTCCTCATATTGAGCTTTCTAATTCTGAGAATTTTTAATATTTTCCACTTAGAGAGCAACATGAAAAAGATATCTCCAGGATATCTTTTAAAATGTGAGCAAGTTCTTTAAAAAGATAATTACAATGAAGTTACCAGCAGATATCAGCATGTGTGGCATGAAGATTAGGGCTGGAGGTGGGGGATGGCAGAAATATAATCTCCTCTAATAACACCTAGTGCACTGTAAGCCTGTAAAGTGGAATAAAGTGTGGGAAGGAGGGCTCTGGAGGTCAGGGTGAAACACTGGTCCTCAAGGGACGAGGAGCACAGGGAGGAATAAGTGACAATCTGGAGAGGAAGGGAGGTGCCTGGCTCACCTCTGCTCTCAAAATAGTATTTCCAGGTCAGTTAAAATTCCAACTCCTCTGCCAGGAGCAGGACCAGGAAGCACTTCTAGAGCCCACCCAACCCTGGACCCATCAAATCAATATGGACTGGATAAAAGGCAAAATTTGAGTTTCAACAGCCTGCTTTTAAGGTTACCCAGGGTGATAATGTTAACATACGAAATTACAGTCTGATATGATCATGTACATATTGAACTTACCCACAGAACATCAGAACTCCTCAGCTGTGATTCTGTGCAAACAGCAGCTTCTGAGAGGGTTTTGTATTTAAGTTCTTGTCCTAGCTGCAGTGACAACCCTCCAGTGCTGGAACAGGACAGTGCCTCACAAACCAGCTCAGGTGACAGTGGAGACACTGCAGAGCTGCCTATGACCAGAAAGCTCATGGCTGTATGAACACCACAACTAAAGAGAAGTGTTTCAAAGGGAACTGCTTTGCAGGTAGCTACAGAAAGAGTTTTCTGTGTGTTCCCAGCACGTCAAAGAAATATTTGGTAAAATCTTCGCACAAGCATTGTCATTTGCCCCATCTGCAGCACAAATCAAGTTATTTCCCTGTCACCCAAAAGTCAGCAGTCTGTGCAACAGAGCCTAAAAGCAGCTATATGAAATCCTGAAGGAACTTCAAGCACACATTCCACTCTTCTGGCATGGAGTTTGTCCATCCCAGCAGCAAGACTTTGCATTCACACTCACTAAATATCATTGGAATCCTCCTGGACTTTTTTTCTAACCTTTCCAGGTTATTAAATTGTTAACTAATGACATCACAATGGCTTTAACTCAAGGTAGGAACTATTACCACAAATGTGCAAGTCATTGCTTTCCTTTTGGCCACTGTACATCAATAAGAAAAGCTGCTCACATTTATCTGACACTTTATACTGTAATTTTATACCCATACACCTTACAAATCCTAGGAATTCAGCTTTATTTCAACACTCTAAACAAGAAACTACCTTACTGGATGTTCATGCAGATGAAGAGAACTAAAGATTTAGCTGACTCTGCACAGAAGATTTAGGCTGAGACCAGGAAAGAACCCAGTCCCGTGCTCCAACTCCACACTAATCCTCATCCCCTTTCAGTCACCCCAGACCTCCAGAGTGGGATATAAATGTGGGACAGACATTCCATGCAGTGCTGTGAGCTGCACAAGGCAGGAGAACTACCAAACCAAGTGGATAATACAGCAAAAGAGGCCTGTCCCTGCTCAGAATGGAGAAGGATGCACAGCTCTCCCAGAAGTGCAACAAAACACTGGAAAAACACTAGAGCTGAAATTCCTGTTTATACAGCAAAGACTTATTTCTTGGGAATACTCAGCTCCATTGTATAATCAAACTCATTGATTGGCAACATTAGAAACTTCGTGTTAGCACTTGCTACCTGCCACTGCTCGTAGTTAATGAATTTGGGGGAAAAAAAAGGAAGAAAAAAAATCCCCGTTTTTCACGTGTCCATCACTCCCACTATACAGAGGAGGGCTCCTTTGTTGGAACACAGCAAGTGCATACAACTCAATGACAAGTAAATGAGCACACCAAGTTTCTTTTGACTCTGGTTCTGTGGGATTTGAATAGCAAACAGTGTGTGCATTGTGTACCTTGTCTGTGTGAAGCATTCAGTGCTCCAGCCCTGGGATGGCTGATGGGATCGGATGCACTCAGACTGCACAGACAACACTGAGCCAGAACAACCCTGGGGTGTGCCACTGCCATTCCCTGCCCCTTCCAGCTCTCCAGACACATCACTGCCACACAACACTCTCACACATTTTATACTCCCCCTCAGCAATGAAGGTAATTCTCAGAATTTCCATCTGGGGGATAGAATCAGATTTTGGGCAGACAAGTGTTCAGTTATTGTGATTTATGGAAA
This sequence comes from Toxostoma redivivum, assembly GCA_013397375.1. Lineage (NCBI taxonomy): Eukaryota > Metazoa > Chordata > Aves > Passeriformes > Mimidae > Toxostoma > Toxostoma redivivum. The sequence goes on from VXBI01002468.1 coordinate 887,131, forward strand.
TGTTTTTACAAATTGGATGCTGAATTTTTTATTAACATAAACACCAAGTTCCTAAAAGAGTTGTTTGCTGGTTTCAAAAGTTTCAGCCTCCAGCATAAGAAATAACATAGGAGACACACATCAAAAAGATGTTATCCATATTGCAAAGAAATGACATTTTTTAATTTCCTGCCTGCCCCCAAAAACAGAATGATCATACAACCAAACCACTTTATTTGCCTTAAACATCTTAGATCACATTCTCATTTACATCAAAGTTCCCCTTTCCTTGCCTTTCCAAAGTGCAGCTTTTTAATCTTAAATGAATCATTTTTGATTTTTGAGTGTAGGCCTAGAGCAGTCATAAGGCTTTAAACCATCTTCCTGAACAAACACTCGCAATTTTTTAATTGCTGTGTCTTCTACAAACTCTAGGATAAAGATTTCTGATACAAAAGCCAAAGGGAACACAAGGCCTTGGTAAATGTTTTGATAGAATTGCTGCAGTAAATGGTATTGCTGCCCAGCAGTTCAAGTTAACTATGAGTAAAATTTGCATTATATATATGTAAGCAAAGATAATCTTTGTCTTAGATAAGTGAAGTAAAGCCCTCAGAAGTAAATGGCTAAATTACACATCCACAGAAAGAAACAGAATGACAAACTCCAGAGCTCACATGAAAGCTCAAATCTTGCTGTGTCGAGTATTAAAATATTAAGTATGATTATTTTTTGTTTTACGTTTTTATTTGAGTAATTAATATTAAATCTGTTTTCAATCACAATTTCATGTGTAGTTTTAAAAAAAATAACCAAATATGGCTACACAGAACAACAAGAACTACCACCAGAAATTCAAGGTCTTGAGCTACAAGTTCATCAGTATTTAAAACCATAAGCAATAAAAATATTAATAAAAATGTAAAGAGAAAAATCCCTACTAAAAATCTCTTAAGCAGCATAAGCACCAAATTCATACAGTCCCATTTCTCACACTTACCATTCCAAAGAACTGCTCTACAGTCTGAGGCAAAACTGTAAATACAAATATGAACTAATCCAACCATGCATTTCTCCATAGCTTCCCCTTAATTTTGAGTTTTCTTCCTCCTCTTTTATATTTCCATATACCAGATTACAATTAATCTCTCCACAGATTGCTACTGAGTTCTCTAACTTCACAAAGTGTCGTTAAAATTCAAACTCCAGGAATAGAAAGTGCATTTGAGCTCTGGTTAGTTCAGAAGAAAGCAGAAAAAAAGCCATGAGAAGAAAATGTGTTTATCAGCAGAGAAAAAGAGAAGTGATCTTTTGTTGAGTAATTTTAAAAACTGCATTTCTCTTCATGAACCATAAATAATATGCAATTTTTTCTCACATTTCAGATATATTTCAAAAGGATATATATTTTATGTCAGAGAATCAAACCACGTATTTCTGTACCAGACTTCCACTGAGTTTAACAAATCCCACTTTCACTGAGCACACAGATAACAGAAGAGCCACAGATGTGCCAAAGGTGGCTGATGTAGGAACTGATTAAAGTAAAAAAAAACACACACAAATAAAGAGAAATGAGTCACTACCTTTCTTTTTGGAGTCTTTCTTTGTGCTGGTTTTAACAGCCACTTGAAGTTCTGTCTCAGTTGACATCCTATATCCTTAGTCCTCTTCACACAGATCCAGGATCTCGGTCAGGCTCATTTAGAACGTCTCTCCAAGAGAATAATTTAGCCTTTCAGATACTATAACCCAAACAGTTCATCTCATTCACTCCTTTCGAGTGCTGTTAAGGAAGGAAACAAAAAGCAACAGTCATTTTCTGGGTTTAAAACATGAAAGGAAAATAAAAAAGCAAAACCATTGCAAGGGAGAAACATATAAAGTTCTCCATCTACTGAGCCAACTGTCCACGATTTCAGATGCTTAAACACAGTTATCTGTGACTACCTCAAACACCTATATTTGAGGTGTTTTGGCATATCTGAGATGCCTCCACAGCCTAGAGACACTGCTCAGGGTGTACAGAAGACCAGCACTTCTGGACCAGCAGCTGGAGGACAAAGACCACAATGCAGGAAGTAGCTGGAAATGTCACCAAAAGCAAAAAAATCTGCAAGGACTCAATTTTTAAATCCAGCAATTCCATATTGCCAGATAGTAAGTACAGATTTTTACTCCTCCAGTTCTCTTTCAGTGCTTTCATTCTCTTACTTGAACAAAGACAAATGAAAAATGTATTCATTGCTCGTGCTGAGAACATCATACTTTGCCACTCCTCTTGCTTATGATAATGTTTCCAGTAGAAAAGACTCTGTCTCCACGCAAACAAAGCTGTAATTTTAACACCCATCTAGTAATCTTTCCTGTAAAGAACTCTGAAAATAATTAATTAAACCCATGAAATATAAACGGGATAGGTGCAAAAAGATAACATTTTGGGAGAAAGTTACAGCTTTACATAATGTGGATTTGTTGGGGACAAAAATGTACCAGCTGTGAACCCAGAGCAGGAATGTGCTGGAGCAGGATGAGGGAGGCAGGACTGGGGACATCAGGGCTCTGGAGGCAAAGAATACAGAAAGAATAAACATCTAAGCAAAGAAGAACCCATTGCTCCAATTCTCACTGCTGGTCCTTCCTGCTTTGAGGGATGAACCACTCACTAGAGCCAGTCTGTCAGGGAGAGGACCAGACTGTCCTGAAGCCATTTGTCAGGATGTTCCCTCACCAAATGCATCTCCTTACTGGCCTTTCTTTTTGTGAGAAAGTTCTCATTATTAGCACAATTACAGAGAAGTCCATCTGGCCTGTCAGAACAGCTGCCCACTTATTAAATAAGCATTTAATAAAGATATTAACCCAGCATATCAGCTGGTTAGATGGCCAGAATTAACTGCAGTTAGAGTTGTTTACTAATGTCCCTTCTTTGTCATTTAAGAAAGTAACAGACTGCAAACACTGGAATAATTTTGACACTTTAAATCACTTTTCACAGTAAAGGCTGTGAAGCCACCAGTACTTTCAAATCCAGGCTCTTTTAACATTTTAAAATGCTTCAGTAACATTACACTGCCATGCACCGTCTGAAGTGATTTAATATTGCTGAAGTGTGTCAGGGGCTTTCTTTAATAAGCTCTTCAAATCTGTCTGTGTATTATAGAATATTCAAAGATAGCTTTTCAAAATCTGCTGAACTGATTTTGAAATACAAAATTCCCTGTTCCCCCCTCTGTGGAATCTGAATAAGCACCGCATGGCAAAATAAAGGAAGAAAAAAATTAAGCGAGGCACAAATTGAAGTTGCAGTGCTTGCTGAATACACCTGCTTGGTGTATCAGAATAAACCAACAGGATCTTGATGCATCTCAGCTGAGGGAAGAGTAGGAAAGGACAAAGCAAATGAAGGCTGGTCAGAGAGGGAAAAGGAGTAGCAGCTCCCAAAGTGAGGCTTCCAGGATCCAAGCGCTCTCTGGCCAGGTCCATGGACAGGGAGATGCCTCTCCCCAAGCACAGCAGCTCGGAGCAGTGCTGGGGGAACACCCTCACCCTCCTCACTCACGCTTCAAATCCCCCCACGAGCAGGGAGAGGAGCTCTGTGCACAACAGATGTCCCTCACAACCCCCATCTCCTTCCCCTCCCCCTGCGTGCAACCCAATTTAATAATATTTAGTTTTACAGCACAGTAGGGATGCATCAGCCTTTACAGCTCAATGGCACTTACTTAAAGCATCTCTCGAGTCACAGCTGGATTGACAGTTTATTTTTCGAGAATTTGGATTTATATTTACCTAAAGGTTAACTACATAACTCTACAAGGAGCACTAACATGAGCCACTTCACAAAAGGGAAATATTTATAACAGGTCCACTTATTAAAAAATAAATTAAAAATAAATACCAAATACCCCCAGGGTCCATAGTTAAGCAAGTTTTAATGTCTTAGAAGACCATTGTGGCTACAAAGCATCAGGAATGTCATCTCCTGTTGTCAGCTATTTCCAACAGGACAGCTGAAATAGTAGCATCAGAATGGCACTGAATATTTTAAAGTAACAACATATGACTGCCATCTCATTTGAAACTCTCCAGAAAAGCTATATCCCCTCGAGGCTATCCCACTGAGTAATATTTTTTAAAATAAATGCATGTCTGTTTTTGGACAGGTTCACATATTGATTTACTTTCAAACCTAATCAGGTCATACTCTCGCAGGCTCATAGATCCTTGAATAAAGTAATAGGTATCTTTGTAAAGGAGCACATAAACATCTGTCAGACACCAGCTATAGTTCAAACTGAATTTGCTACAGAGACAATTCCTCCAGAAGTATAGGTCTTTATGTAAGCCACATTAGTAAACTTTCATGCACTGTCCATATTTCAGCCGTTTATTACCCTGATGAGAATGGCAGTCAATCTGCTCCTCACCGCAACAGCTTTCATTGTCTCCTCCAATCTAGGTCACCGTTGTTAAATACCACAGCCTCCCAACTGTGGGAAGTACTGCAGCATGTGTTTTATCAATGAGATGCTATTTGCTTTGATCAGCTCTGCCACATTTCTCTCCCTGCTCTAAAGACAAAATTTTGTTAGCTGCTTTCCCAAAAAATAAAAAAAAAAAACAACCCAAAATCCATCATCTTACACATATCCATCCACTCTAACAATCTCCTTGTGTGCCTTGTTACTGCTCCAGCTATTGCAATGTTATGTGCATGCCTCAGCTTTTCCTAAAGAGGATTCTGAGCTCTTCGTTTTAACAAAATACTGACATTTTCTGTGGCTTTATTAAGTGGCTACAGCAGGAACACAATCAGCGCATTCTGGAATTAACTGGCTCTTAATTCCAGGAGAAGTTCTTAAGCTTGCATTCTCTATTACTCCTACGCCAGCACAAAACCTAAAACCTTAGCAAAGAAACATTTCTGTGAATTCACTTTGCAGTGAGGATTAACACAGGTTGGACTCTATGCAGAGGGAAATTAGTCCCAAGCTCCACTCGCCTCCCCCACATGCCTGTGAAACAAATATTTCTGTCAAATCATTTTTCTTTTCAACCACGCTTCAGTGAGCTCATGTAGGGGTTATTAGGAGACTTCCCCTGGCCCAAGTTATGAAGGAGGTCAGACAAGATGATCATAATACTTCCCCTCTGGCTTTCAAATACATGAATTAATTAATTTTCTTCAGGACTTCAAAACTTAAGAAGTTCCCTCCCCTGAAACCAGTTTCCATCTGCTTATATAAAAGAAAAGCAGTCTTAGAAAGGATTTGTAACTAAGCCCTGGCATTCCCTAGGTATTTAAGTTCTCCACAGCCTCAAAGTGGGATTTGACAACAGGATGGTACCTCCCAAACACTGCTTTGACAAAACAAAAAGCTGTGCTCCCATCCTTAGCTCTTGCTTTTATGCCTCTGGAGTCTTGCAATCAATTTTTTCTCCTCCAAAGCAGCCTACACAATCATGTTGATGCCCGTGGTTTTCCAAGTGTTAAACAAAGCTCAAACATTCTAATAGGGTAAAATGTAAGTGAAAATAGAAAAGTGCTGTGATCCTGGAAACCTAGTTCAGGTGTAAGGGTCTGCAATCCAGGAGAAAATGTTCCTCATCCACTTCCCACCTGTCCCTGAAGCAGAGAACAGAGAACAGCAGTGGGACCACACACAAAGAGAGGATGGAAAACCCATCCTTGCCACCAGTGCTCTTTGCACCCTCCAGGGAGAAGGGCCAGGAAATCCTCTGGTGCTGCTCATACTGTTTTGTACTCATCAGCTCATTTCCCCAATGGTCAGGGCAGGCGAACATCAGAGGATTCATCTGTCACAGCAGGCACTGCACTAATTCCAAACAGGAACCCAAGGGACTGATCCAAAACCCACTGATATACTGCAGCTAACACAGCCTGCAAGTAAGAACCAGAAAAGGAGGAAGCTGAGGTAAAAGAGATCTTAAGACACTGTTAGAGAGGAGAAAATGAGGAGGAAACAAAAGCAAACAGGAGAGCTGTTGGTGACACTTCACTGCAGCAAATTCTGTAAATTGTTTAAGAGGAAAATCTAAGCCAGACCACGCACTGAAATTCTGCCCTGCCACAGAAAACAACCTCTGCTGGATTGTTCACAGGTCTGTGCCTCTGCTCCAGTTTTGCCATTTGTCCCCAGAACAGCAAAATGCACTGTTTCCAGTGACACAGCCAAAGGACCCTCTTTTATGGCACTCCATGCCAAGCACTGCCTTTTCCTGCCACTTCTTTACTAGTATTTCTGCAGCCTGTAGAGGTGAAAGGAATTTTACTGTTCACATGCACCAACTGAGATACTAAACAAACATTTATTCCCCTACAAAACCTTCCCTGGAACCCAGCACCCTTCATCTCCCACTCACTCCCTAAATTACACAGCTTGTTAAGACTCACAACTGCCTCCAGATCACATAGTCAGTTTTGTTTGCTCTAAAATGAGCGTGTACTTCCCTCCACTCCTAAATTTCTATGTATTACAATAAAGGAAGGAGTTTTATGTCCTTTATTCAGCTTTCTGTACTATGTCTGCAGTGTCTTCCAGCGTAACACTTCCCAAATAACCCTTTTTAATTCTTCCAATATCAGAAAACTACTCAGTACTCAAACCACAGCATTTCATTTCCTTTTGTATCTAGTTGCTGTAGTTGACTGTATTCAGAAAATACTTCTCTTATCTCCTGAAAACAAGAAGCTCTTTTTTTAAAAAAATCCTACATGCAACTTAGGCTAATAACACATTTTATTAAGTTTATTGTGGTTTAAATTATGCTTCATTTTTCTGTCTCTAGGGCATCTTTCAGGCATGTTACCCAGTTCCTCAGATGGGGTAAACAGCAGCACTGAAGCTGATTCACCACTGGAAGAGCATCTTGGCAAAAAATCTGACCTATACAATATTTCTAAAGTAAGATTTTTATTAGTATTCCAATGGTGGCAGGAATAATTACTGAAATTCCTCCTGGAAATCACTCCATGTCGTGGTGAATACTGCACTCCACCAATTATTCACCAGAAGTGCTGTGAATTTTCTACTCACAGAAAATGCTGACCGGATTAAAAAGAAGCTTTTCAAAGGAATGAATTGATTTCATCAACATTTTTAATGGCAAATTACTAACATTTCATTTTAATATTTCAGTTTCTATTTTATATTATACAGGGTAGCATTCATGCAACAAAGGCAAAATAGAAGACATGGACTTGCTTTAAAGGATTTTTGAAATATTAAAGGAATGGCATTTGAATTCAGGAAAAATGACATCTCCTCTGCCCATGGAGCAGGGAATGCAACTCCTGCCTAAAAAGCTGAAAACCAGAACAATCCCAGTGTGCTGGGGGTACAGATACAGCACTCATCGTTCCTTTAAGTGCACTTTCTGACTCAAAACTCCACTCAGAGTGCTTTTGTAAGCTTTAGCAGGGTATCACATCAAAAAGGAGCAGGCTTAAAAACTCCGCTTCATTCCTGTGATACCACATTAGTGGATAACAGAGGAAATAATTCAGATGGGACTAGAGATTGCTCAGTGAAATTACCTAATGCTTTTCCCCTATGAATTGCATTACTCCAAGACTTCACTACTCCCAGATTCCCACATTGCTGACCCTGGAGCAGAAAAGAGAAGGAATTTCTGATAACGCTGTGCAAGAACAAACAAGAAACTGAAGTCACAAGTACTCCAAGCCCCACCAGCAGAAACTGCCTCACCTCCACTCCAGTCAATGAAGCCACACCAGCACAAAATCAATAGCCTTGCATTTGACTCGTATTGGTGTAACTCCATTGATTTTAATGGAGCTGGAGTTACACCCGTTTTATGCTGGTGTCTCTGCATTAGTGTCAGAGAAGTCACGCCAGCGTGACTGATGTAAACAACAGCACACAAACCAACCCCTCTATGGCTAAAATTCAGCGTTGTTAACTCCAAAGCCACAAGAAAATGCAGATCTGTACATTACCAAAGCAGGGCCTTTGGAGTTTATTTTTGCAAAGCGGAAGAACGGCTCTTTCCTGATCCTCTCGACACCAAAGAAACAGAGACTAAGAAGGCAAAGAGGACAAAGTACACAGTTGGGATCACAGTATTCTGTAATTAGAGCTGTTAAATGATTACTAAAGTGCAGTGGTGCAATCATCACACCGAAGGAAAGGGAGAAAATGTGCAGTCAGGAGCATCACCAGGGAGAAGGTAAAAGCAATGTCAGACACCACGTTTCATATTCAAATGCAAATTCCTCACAATCAGAATCTGTGTCTTCTAATTGGAAGAAAAGGTTATGGAATTAAACATTTTGCATCCTGGACAGCTCAGCATGTTTTGAAATGGCACAGTAAGTTGAAGGAATCTTGTTCATCTCCTGTCCTTCATAGAAATATCTTGATTCAGCTCTGTTTTTTGTTTAATTTCAGGATCATTTTCTTACTATTTCAAGTGAGACTGAACTGGAACTCACCTTCTCATTCCTTTTCAATAAAGTAACAGCACTGTACCTAACTTAAGCTGTACTTTGAAATCTGAAGTAAAGTTTGGAGTGATGCCTTACATCGACCTTCTTAAATGATGTGAATTTTGCACTAACTTTTCCAGGTCCCTTTGAGATTTGTTCAGCCACAGGAGTTGACCTGTACATTGTGCTCTACTATTCTCTGAAGCTTCCTGACACTACAGCAAAGCAAAGCAAAACCTCCTAATGCCAACAATAACAAAAGTCCCTTTGCCAGGATTTTTATTCACTGCTATTTTTCAACTAAGCCCTTGTTCCCTGGACTGTTAAGTATTAGGAAAACTGAGAAAAGGAATTCACCTTGCTGGAAATGGACTATTGCTTTATTACACCAAATTCAATCACCTGACTCCTACCAAAGTTCATTGTCTAGCACAGCAAAGGGAGAAAAAGCAAGAAGCTTCAGGGACTGTAAGTATGAATTCACACAAACAGACAATATTAACTTCTACATTTGTGTTCACAACTGACAAATATCAGTATTTTGAATTGTCGAGTAACCTAAGTGTGGCTTTCCAGTACCTGAAGGGAACCTACAAGAAAGATGGAGAAAGACTTCTCACAAGGACATGTAGTGACAGGACAAGGGGGAACAGCTTCAAACTGGCAGAGAGCAGGTTTGGAGCAGCGATTAGAAAGAAATTCTCTGTTGTGAGGGTGGGGAGACTCTGGCACAGAGAAAAAGAGAAGCTGTGGTTGCCCCATCCCTGGAAGTATCCAAGACCAGGTTAGACAGGACTTGGAGCAGCCTGGGATAGTGGAAGGTGTCCCTGCCCATGGCAGGAGTTGAAACTCCATGAGCTTTAAGGTCCAGTCCAAACCAGGCCATTCTGTGATTCTCTGATGACTTTTAGCTGCAGCATTACTTCTGACCATTCAATGTGAATAGTTCAGTCTTCAAACCACTCCTGAAGGCAATCCCACAGGACTGCTGGGATGAACAGCAGGCAGGCTCCTGCATGATACCAAACAGAAGCATTTGAGGACAGCTGCTAGATTTTACTGGAGAGATTTCAAATAAATAATTTTCTTGGAATCACTTATCTGTTCTGATCTCATTTGTACCTGATTAGGTTATATATACTATTCCACAAATGCCTCTGCTTTCTATCAATAGGAGTATTAACCAGTTTCAAAGGGAGGAGTTAGCTTCCCTAAGAAGTTTCCATGCATTTTCTGCTCTGAGGTAAGATTCAGCAGCATTTCTGAATAATAACAGAAACAGTGCCCTTCCCACAGTTGGAAAAGATATTATAAGAAAAAACAAAGCCACACAACTATCTAATCCTTGAGGGCCAGGTGTTGTTTGCTATATCATTTTTCCATACAGAGAGACATCCATACAGGGTCTCCACTGTGACATAACCAGGTGTACATGAGCACCTCACACCCCAACAGGATCAAAGCCCAGGTGATCAGGTTAGGGACCCTGCAAAAGGAATCACTTCCAGGAAAAGAAAAATCAACCACTGCCAGGCTAACATGTCAGGGGGAAAAAAAAAGTGTTCAATTATTCAGATGGGGAACTCTTAAGCAGTTAAATGAGTACAAGGATCTGCATGAGTGGTAACACATCAGAAAATAATGCTTATTTTAGAAGTATTTTAAAAAATCACCAAGCAGCGTGCAGTGAGGAACCATTCACCTTCTACTGTCATGCTACAGTTTATTCTCTCTTGGAAGCAATTACAGGACAAATGCCAAGCTACAGAAGGTATTTTTCCAGCAGCAGCATCTGGCTTCTTGGCAGACTCCTCAGGCAATTTTATTGGAAGCTTTAGAGATGCTGTTGGGTCAGTCCTGGTTATATTGCTTCGGAACTGTCTGGCAGATTCTTCTTCCTAGATGTCATAATCCTTCTGATTTACCTTGAAGGAATTAGCACACTTTTATCCATTTCAAAAACAGTTGACCTCCAGGGCATTTTGGGGCTGCCTACAGAGACACAGTAAAAGTCACTGGTGTAAATCTGTGTGCCTTTGAACTAGCAGAATTTCAGCACCCAGTGCCTGATGCATCATCAAGCAAACAAGGAAGCCATGCAAACATTGTCTGTGTGTGTGAATCAAAGTAAATCAAGTGCATTCTTTATGATTAAAGGAAAAAAATGTAAGATGCATGAAAGATTAACAAGTTAGGAAAAAAAAAAAAGGTAGGAATCAGCTCCTTCCAACTCCTCCATAAAGGCAGGAGGGGCTGGTGGAAGGGAAGACAGAGATGTCCTTTGCTCTCCCCTTATCCATCCCTTCCCCCTCACCAGCCCCAGCTAAGATCTGCATTATTCTACAGCTGTGATCATGATTAATCCTCATCCAGAAGGATGAAAGACAGGATGCTGGTTTTGCCCGCCCTCTCTGCCTACCAACAAAATCAAGTCCACAACAGAAAGGCTTTCTGTCAGTCTGGGGCTGTCCTCTGGAATTCATACAGAGAATGTGATACAAAGTGAATTTATAGTCCATTACACAGGTGGGATCTTCCTATTTTAAAGACTTTTGTGCAGTCATTTACATGAAATATACTTCTTAATTTAAAAAGAAAAAAAAAAAGCAGATGTGCTCATTACGACTTGTTTTTTTTAAGGCATTCCCAGATGTGCTTGGATGTTTTTTTTTTCCTTTCGGAGAGGTTTCAGAAACTCCCATAAAAACCTCTTCCAGTTTATTTTCTAGGAAAAAAGAGTCCTAATGCCCAAAGATAAATACTAAAGGAGCGAGTAATGTGCTCTATAATTTAATAAAGGGCTAGCTACGGATCTTGGATTTTCAGTAACAGGAGTATTCACTGAGCAGTGTAAGAGCAGACTGACAGCACTAAGATACACATATCCAGGTCAAACAAAAAGCCAAACAGAGCTCTGTCATCATCCCAGTGCAAATAAATCCAACCAGACACAGACCTCAGACTTGGCTAATGTGAATTGACTAATAAAATTCTATTTTATGCAGGGAAAAACATATTCTGATTGCTAGCCAGCGGTGCTCACAACTTCTAAATTCAGGTATCACTGGGGCCAGGTGAACCTTTAAGTGAACTCATCTGAATGTTATGCATATCAAAGATTTATCCAATCCAGAAATTACCTTCCCAGATTTCAACCAAGTATTCACTCTCATTACTGCCTGCACCTTTTGGATATCCCTATTCATTAATTAAAATTTTTGCAGAACCACAGTACTCATTGACAAGGCAGCTTGGGCTTTAAAATGCTGTGCTGTGGCACACACTGAAAAAATCAATTATTTAGGCTCCAGTACATGAACAGAAGTTACTGGCACAGTAGAAACCAAGCCATATTTTAGGGGAGATGTAGCACAGATTCCCTTGTTTACCAGCTGGTTCCTGTGAAGTGCTGAGCAGTCTCCACGATCAGGTGAACATTTGGATACAAACTGAAAACTGAATTTTCAGTGATGCCCTAGATTTCACTGACTACACAAAAGAGATGAAAGCTGCACACACAGGCAAACAGAAGGTTTCCTGGATGCAGCAAAGATCTTAAATATTTTCATGAATTGCCTTTGATTCTATAGTCTAAACAAGGCCTGTAAACTGAGAGAGCGAACAGGAAAAACCATCAAATGGTTGCATTTCAGTACAGCAAAGAAAATCAATTAAAAGCAGAAGTAAAATGATGTTGCTCTGCCTTGTAGACTGCTCTCCTAAACACCTGGCACACTTAAGGCAATGTACATTACATTCAAGGGTAATACACCCTGATCTGAAATAAAGCCCTGGCTGTAATGAGAAACACTTGTTCGCCAGGCAAGTTTAAAGCCAAAAGGTGAAGAATTCCAAATCCAATTAAAACGAGAGGGAATTCAGGAATGCAGAATTTAATTACTGCACTTGGAAGGTAGCCAGGACCACTGGGTTAAGCACCCATGGCCTTGTGAATGGGCCAGGGGAACTCAAAGGAATTCCAGTGGTCAAGCCCTGGCTCCTTTCTGCTTTGATGGGGCACCCTCGGCGCCAGGGAAGAACCAGCTCCTGAATTCCAGCCTTTCCAGCAGCTCCTGCCTCGCAAAGCCCAGCATCAGGCAGGCCTGGCCTTGCCCAGCTTGTGAAACCAGGCAGGCCCCCAGAACATGGTGAGTCTGCAGATGATGCCCAGTTAAAGCCATTCAGATAAAGCCACGTTCAATGAAGTTATTGCCTAAGCAGCACTTTAACATTTTGATTTGGTTTGGGCTTTTTTTCAGATCAACAGACTAAATAGCAGGCAGTAATAACATTAGTTTTGGAAGGAGTGTGATGTTTGTGTTACCCACTCGAGTTAATTAATGGAAATAATGACAGAGTTACAAAATCAGGGATGATTAAGAACTTGAAGACCATCCACCCATTTCTCTGCCAGTGAGGATTTGTTCTTAGCAGCACATTAATTCTGTTCTTCGGCAAACCTTTCCAAATCACAGGAGCAGCAAGAGTCCCATCAGAGGTGTTCACACTTTCAGAGTGTTCACTGATTCAGAGGAAGAAGTAAAACCTGAGAACAGAAGTCTCACCAATTCCCTATCACTATTCTGAGTTAACTGCTTGGAGATTATCTTAGGCAATTACTCTCATCCCTTACTGCACACACATTCCAAATACCTGTAATCCTCACTCTGTCAGTGCTAAACCAATCCATCCCTTTCAGGTAAGATCTAATGGTAAAATCACATTCCACTGGGTTTATATCCCACACTATTACAGTCTCCATTATTAAATATTGCTTATTAGTTTGTACTTACAAAGTCAGAGATGTGATTTTACTGCTTGCAAATCATCCTTACGTGGGTCTTATGCTGTACTTACACTTCACTCTGCTCTTCCAGATAAGCTTTTTGCTTTCTGCATATTTAAATAGTAACTCTAATTATCCCTACTTGATTGCCCTCCTCTTGCAAAGCCTTTCCACAGGATCATCTGCAGTGAATTCTTCATCCTGCTTAGATTTTAAGAAGCCTAAGATACATTATATTCTTTAATTTTAATAAGAGCATGGAGATTGTTTCTTTTTTTAAAAAAGATGCATAGTAGGTTTCTTCTTCAGATATATTTTTATCAAAAACACAGCAAGAAGGGCAGAAATATTATTATTATTACACTGGGAATAGTAACATGACAGAACAGCAATAAAGTCAATTAAAAATTTAGAAAAAAAACAAAAAACAACCAATCAACTAAATAAGACTACTGACATGGTATCACATTGGCAAAGAAAAGGTCACTTAATTTTCTGAAAATATTGCTTCTTTTGCAAACAATGCTTAGAAAAGTTTTCTAGATTTACTTCCTATCACAGTCACAGAAAACACTTTATACTTGCACCTCACGGATACACAGAAGCTACAGGCAGCTACACAGGAGCTGAAATTAATGGTACTTAATGCATTAGCTCAGGTAGTCCATCCAAAGAAATGCACATTATAGTAGCCCAAAACATGCCAATAAAATTTGAGTCAAAACTAATGCTTCTTCCAATAAATTTATTCATGTTTCTGATCATTTTTAAAGAGATTTGGTTACTGATGATGTTTGGTTTAACACCATGTGTTAAAGTTGTGTGATATTTCACTTCATGAGTTCTGGTTTTAGCTCCTAAAACTTTACCAAAGTGAAGTGCCAGGGCTGACATCTAGCATGACACACGTAGGAGCAAGGACACACAGAGTTCAACCTCCAAGAGCTTGTCCTGCTGCCCCAAGGCACGAGATCATCCCTTCCTCCTCCTCCTCCTCCTCTGCTCACCGAGCAGTGACCACAGACAGTGACTGCCTTTAGCACACAACCCTGACTTTGATCCTCCAGCACAGACTGTCTGTACCCAAAGATGTCACAGGAAAAGAGAAGTCACTCTGTGACTGCACACACAAATTCTCATTCCACCTGGACAATGATTAATTCAGCATCTCTTAACTTTACTGATTACTTTACTCTTTACTGATGTGCTTGGCTCTGGAACAGTAATTTACTTTTTTGTTTGTTTGTTTGTGTGTGTGAGTGTGAGTAATTCCGTGCAGGATAAAGTAGCAGCACAGTTATACAACAACCACACTACAGCACCTTCCAGAATTCACCTCACAAGCTGCATTCCTTCAGCACCTACTCCTGCAGGAGTTATATCAGCAATATGGGATTTGGGTCTGGCAGCAGCAACTCTCTTCCAAACATGACTTGGGAAAACGGGAAAGGGAAGAAAAACAGGATTTTAGCAGATTTTAGCTGTGACTTTCAGGTCTCTGTGTCAAAGAGTGTCAGAAAGACAAAACTGAGACAAGTCCTGAGCTGTGAATGCTCAGAGCATTCACTACTTTATTAAATACTACATCATTGAGCACTATTTTAGTAAATAAAACCAACCAACCACACAGAGACTTTGTGGTGCATCTTTAAACCGAAGACTTCTTTTGGGAAATGTGACATTCAATAAGAAGAAAAGTCTTTGTCTCATCTCCTCTAGTCCTCCCCATGAATTACATCCCTCTGGAGATGTGACACCACCTCTGGAACACAACAAAGTACAGGGCGAGCCCTGAGCCAGCTGATTTCAGGTGCAGCACTGAGGAAAACAGCACTGCCCATAAAAAGACCCAGCTCAAGGTCTTGTGCTGTCCAAGATGATGACAGAGAGGTTGAAGATAAAGTTACACTGATAACAAATGTTGAACAGCTCAAAACAAATACTTCTTATTATAACAGCCATTAAAACATTGCTTTTTTTTCACCAAACAGGCATTCCTATCAGGACTGAAGTCAGGAAGGACAACCAAATTATCAGCAACCACAGGTGAGGAAGCCCAGCCTTCAGCAGCACAGTAACCTTCTAACACTCTATTCAAGAATATTATTGGAAGAATAATTCTGCCTGAAGCTCAGTAAGTCCCACATTTTTTTATATGAAGTAATTTGATTCTATTTTTAGCCATTAAAGAACATTTGGATTAACAGATTGAAAAAAGTTAAATCACTGCTTTAAATATACATGTATATGACTGTTACAAACTCTCTCCCCTGCTGCCCATAAAACTAACAAAATCAAGGCAGAAATTACATTTACATAGTTCTGAAAATATTTAAAATCATCATTAACATGTGTGATTTCATCTTAATTTTACTTATGAGCCCAAAGTTGTATCCTGAATTCCATTTCTATAGAAATTGAGTGCCAAGTATTACCAAGTTGCAATTTTACTGTCTATGTAAAAATACCCTGGCAGCATTCAGGCAAATTAAATTTAAAATTAAACTTCAAGCCTTTGCATGCCACCATAATATTTCAGGCAACAATTTCAAGAAAAGGAAAGCAGAAAACAGACTGTGCATATACAATAGTTCAAAATAGATTTCTCATGTCAAATGGCACAGTTTTTCCTTTTTTTCCATTAAAGAGTTATTTCAAATTTTCTGCTGAATACATTTACATGCCTAATGAAACCTCCTCAGTGATTCTTCTTGAATTACTCTATATGCTTTAACACTGCATACACTAATAGTGTACACATACATACAAATGGACACATAAATGCATGCATTCATGCACACAATATTCATGCAAAAAGAATTAATGGAATTTTTTGACTGGATGCTACCCCCTGTAAATATGTTAAACGTGAACACTGCTCATGGCTGGGTTCATTAACTAAAAATGCTGCTGTTGTCTGCACAATTCATGTTGCTCATGTGAGAAGGGATGACATGTAAAATGCTAATTTACAGACTCAGCTCTTTTCAATTTGCCATCAGGGCTCTCTCTCCATGAGGAAAATCAGGGGTCACTCACTGCAATTCTCAGGGAATAACTTGGGCTGAGACCTCACTCAGCACCTGGAGATAAAACTCTGCAGGGAGTCTTCTCCAAGAAAAAGTAGAGAGAAAAGAAAAAAGGAATGTTCTGAATGAGCTCCAGACATATATTCTGATATGTTCTCATGGAAAAATCCCAAAAGCCACAGTCCACTGACTGGCAAACATCCCATCTTCCAAGGGAAGAGGCAGTACATTTTAGATTAGCAGATGGGGTTGTAGATAACTCTTCTCACAACTTCAGCTCTTCATCACCTATTTCTCCTCCAGACTTTTTCCTAATCTCCCTGTCTCTTAAGCACCTGCAGTCTGGGAGACCTGCTCACATCCCATCTGAAAATTACTCTGAACACACAGAACCAAGCATGGAACTTCATCAGTTAAGTTTGGACTCCATGTTCCCATTATAGGTTGATGCAGCACTTGATGAACAGATCAAACTAAAGACAAGAACTTCAAAATCCCATTATTCCCCAACCGAGAACAGCAGTAGTGCCACCATTCCCTGAAACATTCCAAGATTTCGCTCCACCACAGCTGTACCAGCTGCCTCTTCTACAAATGCCTTTGACACCCAACTACTTCAGAGACCACAAATGGTAACTTGCTGCTTAGCAATTAACAAATACTTAAATAATTGATGTATTTACTATTTCTGAGCAGGTTCATCAGTTTTGTTTCCCTTTCCTGGATGCACCTCTGTGCTGTATTTAACCTTCCACAGGGTCTGCCCCTTGGTGTACAAACTATTTTGGTTTCAAAGACCTATACAGGACAAATTTTCAGCAGGACTTTAACGCCTTTAAATTCTGTCCTGTAACCTCTGTGTTAGTTTATCAGATCAGTCATTAAGGCTGAGCACTCTGAGGCTGATGGGTTTATCTAGGCTAGCCCAACTCCAGCTAATTGCATTCAATTTGACATTCTCCAAGCACTGACAGTCCTCATTCAAGCCGAGTGTGAAAGTTTTTAAATTAGCTTTCACAGTTTGATTCACAGACAGCAAATGCAAAATGGCACAGGATTAATTTTTTTTCCCCAACAACACAGTGTAACAAAATAGCCCAAAGGCTATTTTACTTCATTTGCTTTAACTATTAGGGAAGATTCACAGCACAATGTTCCAACAGAGACAAAAGCTCCAGAGGACTTTCAAAGCTCAGTATTGCCCCCATTAATTAAAGTACCATACGTTTGTACAGCCTTTCCACTTTGTCACTGGATGTTAAAATGAAGTCTGGGCCATTTCAGACAAGCCACAGCCATTACTGCTTAAAACATGAACATATCAATACATTCTTTTCAATTTTATTACAGATCACATTTTTCATACCTAATAAAGTATGGCACTGGACTAAAAATGGGCTATAGGGAAACCTGTATTTTCCTAGGGAAGTACAAATCCTGACTTCCCACATAATTTGACAATGTGCCTTTTGATCAGACACAAGTCAAAAAGAAAATCAGAATATTGAATTACCTATTGCAAAAGTGATTTGGACACTACCAGCACAGAGTGGCAGAGCAGGATGGAAATTCAGCTTCCTTGGCACTTTTTATTATTAGGTGTGTTTGAGCAGCTCCATCAACAAAGAAAGATTCATTATAGGCAAACCATCATAAAATACTCCACACTCAGTATTAAGGAGAAAAATATTTATCCAATTTCAGAGGAAAGCTAAAATCTCCACTAACAGTTTCGTTTATTTCACCACAGTACATATCAAAATATTTAACATAAGGTCCAAAACTCATATTTAATTCAAATTTAATTAGTTCTAATACTCTAATAACTCCAATATAATCCAATAATTGCATCAATAGTGGCAACTCACATTACAGGTGGAGAACTACTTTAAGGTATGAAAATTATTTATAGTGAAATTTAAAAGCAAAAATTTGCATGCACTGATAGATTCCAGCTTCACCCTCCACATTCCAGGTATTTACAGCTGAGGATACATAGGTCACATCTGACAAACTGTAAAGTCAAAGGCCTATCTGTAAATGTCAAAATGTTAGTCACTGTGGTGGATGTAATTTAGATATCTCTTGCCAGGATTCCGAGGAGTAATCTCAAATATCAACAGAATTTTATGAGTATTTTCTATTAGGAAGTTGCATACTTGCATTACAGTGATTGTAAATACTTTGTAAGTAAGAAGCTTTTTTTTCCACAAGCAAAGGACATGAGGAAATGTAAACATTTTACAAAACAATTCACACACAAAAAATTTTACAAACAACGCTGTTTAGGAAAATTTACACCTAAGGAAATAGGAATTCTATTGTGTGAATAGAACCAAGTCAGAGCCCAAACCAGGCAGGAGCAGGCTGTGAAAAGTGAGCCCTTACAGTGCTGGGCAGGCTTGGACAGTGCCCTTGGAAGCAGGGCTGGCACAGCTGGCACACGAGCACCACTCCTGCTGCCTGGATTAAAGTGCATTTGGGTCCAGCTACAAAGGCCAGAACTGCAGCTCTCCACGGTAATAGAGAGCAATTTGGATATGCCTTTATAGTCATTTCATGAAATCTTTTCTGATGTAATAAAATGAAAGATGAAATTCACCGGATTAAACAGATCAGAAAACCTAAGTTAACACTGACAAAATATAGAACTGAAAAATATATTATTTTTAAAAATAAAACTGCTTTTCTCATGCCTTTAGACGATTAGATCTTGTGAGTAACTACAGACAATATAAATCCTTACACAATAATGAAGCTTTACACCCTTTTAAAAAAAAACACAGCCCACCATATATGGAACTGGCGAGTACAACTCAAATGTTCCCTGAATTAACCTCCAAAACTTATGAAGCTTCATCAACTCAGATGGCAAATAACCACGGGTTGAGAGCTAAACTTGTCAGAAACTGCAAAAGAGAGACAATCCAATTGTCACTGGAAGCAATGAACACATTCCTCAGGTCACTTCATGCCAGGTGCTAACAGAGCTCAGAATCACTGAACAACATTCATGTGACACACCAATGTTTGTGAATGTAATTTTGAATTCTTTCCAACTGAAAATGCCACAGTACAACTGAGCAGTGCTGATCATGAAAGTCACCCAGAATATTCTCGTTTTTAAAACAAAGTAAGATAAGGAAAAAATTCTGGTTTTGGTAGAAGGGAATTTTCAATGGATTACTGGCGATTCCAGAGCAGGGACAGAACATTCACAAGCATCTGCTAAATGAAGTTTTTCCTTCCAGCACAGACACTGGCAGTAGTTGGAGGTAAAGACATTAAGTTTCAGCATGATCTTGGCTATTCTTTTGAGATATTTGTGGATAAAAACAATTCCTGATAATAAAGACTAAGGGCCAAAGCAACTTGTGTGAAGCCATTACGACATGCACTAAGGCAGCAAGCACAATATACTGCACATTTCCAGAAACACCTCATCTGTTTTGACATTTTTATACTTATTATACTAATTTTATACTTGGAGCCTTAAGCTCTTGAGACATTTTGGTTTTTTCTTTCCTCTGGGCACAGTAAGACGAAGACCTGATAGGGACCAGCAGAGACCTTGCTTTGACAAGTATTTTTGCAGAAAAAAAATGCATTCAGATCTATCTTCAGACAGCCAAAATGGCTTCTAGAATTTTTTACTTTCTATTAAGTGAACTTAAACTGCAATCCACAGATAAAATACTGCCTTTGAGTTGTACAACCACTGCCCCAAATAATTATAATAATTATAATTTCCCTCAAATAATAAGGGAAAATTCTAGAACCATCAAGTGTGTTTAACAGAGAAGAGGGAGCACTGCTGAAGATGAGGAAGGTCAAATACGAGGAGATGCTACAAGATCAGCTGTTCTCAGAGTGCCTGAATTTAACAGCTGGCAGACAATTGTTGGGGTTTCCCACAAAACTTGTCAACCTAAAACATTCTCATGTAAAAGCTTATAGTGCTAATGACAAACAAAACATCTCCTTTTAAATGCATTTTGTTTGTTTCAAAATAACGTGACACTACTACTTAGGATTTTTTCTTCCCCTGCTGAACTCCTGTTCTGAAAAAAGTACAGCCCACATCCCTTCTGAGGCTGTTTTTCTTCATTTCCAACTGGAAAGCTCAGTTTTGGTCCCACTGGGACACAATTCCTTGAAATAATGGAATTTAGTGCTGGGGATGGGCACTATTTTATTTTCTTGCATTTGGCAGGAGTTGATTTCACTAAAGGCTATCAAGGGCTGTTTCTAGCCTGAAATTACCTAACAATGCTTAACTAAATCAGTTTATTACCAAACAATATCCTTTACATTTAACTGTCCTAGTGCAAAATAAAGTCAATGTTCAAGAGGCAGATCCTCAAAATGAACAAACATGCTGAGTTTCAGAAATGTTTGGTTTCCTTTCAAGGCAGTATCAAGCTATTTCTGTTTTCTCACTGAGTTCAGTGCCATTTTATTTTGATGGCTCTGAAAGAATCACCAGGTAGAAACCCTTCAGCTCTGCTTTGAGTTACTCCTACTCCCAAGACAACCAGCAAGAAACAGTAGCACATATCCAAGAAGTGCAATTTCCATGAGATGTTACACTTGCATGAGTAGCTGTTAACGCCAGCTGTAGCAGCCAGAATATGAATTTTCCCATTGCTAAAATTTTAGAAAGCAAAACATAAAAGTGAAGGCAGCTTTATCATTACCTGCCTGTTCTCATTTCAGAAAGTTGGTTCCCCTTACCTTCTTTAAGTATCTACTAACCATTTTTTTCATTGCAGTTCATCTTGAAAATTAATCATCATAAATTTAAAACCGTTTTCTTGCACATCTGTCAGGTTGGTAGTGCTGTTTCATTTATTACAAGACCACATGATGCATCAGAGCTCAGTATTTGAACATGACATATTTTCACTTTGTTGTGATACCACATTCGAAAATTGTTCCTATCAATCTTTCACTGGAGCCAAAACTTAACTGTCTTGTTCACTGAAACATTAAATGCCAAGTCACACAGATGAATAAAAGCATTTGCAAGATGCAAACATTTGCAAAAGTTTCCTGTTGAAAAGGTCTGTGGAAGAGAATCCACCAAAGTGAACTGAGCCCACAGTGAGTACCAAAAGCCATTGTTTGTAATCATCTTGGCCATCAGATCTCACTGAAAGTTAAATTATTTCATTAACAGGCTGAACTTTTAAGTAGAATTTTGGAAGTGTTTACAGCCCTGATTTCCAAAAAATATTACAAGTGCTGTGCACTTGCCAGACTCAGCTCATGCACTGCTCCACATCCGTGATTTCCTGCATCGTTCCCAGCGAGCAGCCAAACCCCAAACAAACAGGCCAGGTACTTACAGTCCCCATAAGGCATCATTTTCCCTCTAAACAGTGGCAGCAAACAGGCACCTCCAATACTGTATTACTTCCTTCTCTCAGTCATGACGCTGTCACACACAGGTTCTTTGATTCTGAAAGAGAAGCATTTCCCAGGTTCTGAGGACAGAGGTACCCCAGCCAATCCATCATGCTTTGTGTGCTAATGATAGACTCATGCAGACGAGGCACCAGGAGCAGTCAGAGGCAGCAGGCATGAAAAGGAGTGAATCAACTGTCAGGGGTTGTGATCTGAAGGACTGCAAGGCTGTGATTAGAATTTTCAATCAGGACTTCCACAATCCATCACACTATAAGGGAAAGGGGGGGGACACACATATTTCTTCATCAGCTCTTCCAGCTATGGGCAAAGTGAGTTTTGAGGCATTAAAAAAGGGAATCTGAATGTCTTATGCTCATAAGCAGGTGCTCTTCAGGGAGTGGAGAGTAAAGGATTTTCTGGGACTGCACAGCTACTATTTTTTGTCTGCACACTCAAGATTGTGCAGCACAGCCTTTGAGATTATGAGAAAGAAACACAGCTCTTCCTCTCTCTCCTCTTACAGGTGCACTCACAGCCACCTGAGCAAAAAGTAACCCTGGAAACCTTTGTGCGTTGTCTTTAGGGATGCAAAAAGGAATAAAACCTCCAGGAATCCTCCATCAGAATTTTCTAACACGCTCAGTGAAACTTTGGAAAACAAAAAGGCAGAGCTCTTTACAAGGAAAGGATTCTCATAACCTGTATGAAATCACCTGCAGCATTTGCCAGGAGGCAGTCACATCTTCAAAATGTAAAAAGGACCAGCAAGTTTACTGGGTGTACAAGACCACAGTTAACCAAACATGTGGGCTAACCTTGTTTTCCTTGTGGTATTTGTTTGCCTTGGTATTGCTGTCTCTGGCAGAGAAAAATGCAATTCCACAACTCAGCAGGACTTGGAGCTGGGCTGGCTCTGAGGACTCCCTTCTGAAACAGTGGGAAAGTCACAAAAGTTCTGCAAGTATTTTGTTGCTTCTTTTCTCTCCTTCCTCACCCATGAAATGCAGCAACTCTGTCTCTCCAGACAAGAATTTTGCAACAACTCATTCCCAAAGGGGATTTACTGCCTCAGAGAACCCATCCCCCAAATAATGCCAGCCCAGC
This sequence comes from Toxostoma redivivum, assembly GCA_013397375.1. Taxonomy (NCBI): domain Eukaryota; kingdom Metazoa; phylum Chordata; class Aves; order Passeriformes; family Mimidae; genus Toxostoma; species Toxostoma redivivum. Next base: position 909,911 of record VXBI01002468.1, read on the forward strand.
AATCAGGAACTGGGTGTTGGTGTCTCAAAGGAAGTGTCCCAAGGTCTATATTGATGTCACTACAGCTTTTTGACTCAAAATCTAGATCCAAGTGAAAAGCTAGGCAGACTAGAAATTTATTGAAATATATGAATGAAGCATTATTTTTAAAGGCAATTTTCATGTTAAACGATGAATAATGAATAGTAAAGGCAGATCTTATTTACATAATTAATGTTTCAGTTATTGATATTCCTTCAGAGGGTCACTAGACATTTTTCTCCAAGTTAATTAATTAATAAAGCAACTCCTTTTATGTAGGTAATTGTAACACTTCAATACTCAAAGGCATGTAAAATATCTGGCTTTTTTTCTTTAATGTTGCAACCCAAGTGACACAATCATCATTTGCATAAATATAAACACTGAATGAGTCCATTTAACTCCTGACTAGAAATAAATCCTTTGAAACTAACAGGAAAGAAATACCTTTATTATGGACAAACATGGGAATCTGGGCAAGACCACCTTTTATCCTTGCATCACATCGTATTTTCTCTAACACAAATCTCAGCTTCAAAACACTGAACTGCTCATGGTACAAATCTGTCCTCACTTTTAGCTGAAGATTGCTCTGAGGAGACAGAATAATTTGGGAAAGGACACACTTTATGGAGAAACCAAGGGAAACTTGAAAGCTGTTAGAGAGCAGAAAGCTTTAAGTGCTCAACATTTCACAGGTAACAGAAATTTTCCATTTTCTATTAAGAAATGCGTTACTAAATCCTGCAAACAAGCCTGATCATGAAATAAACTGTTACAGAAAGGCTAAGTGCCCATGTAAGTCCCACTCAAGCCAGGTGAGAGGATTACTTTGCTCAGTAGACAAAGTTCATTTGCTTTTGCATCAGAGCAGGAAAAACAATCTGGAAAGGATCACTGGATACACTGCTTGAGGAAGGTGGGACAGCTGAGAGATTGTAGTTTTATCACACATAATGTTCTTAAACCACTAATAACTTGTGTTCATCCCACTTCTATCTGTATCACCACACACTGCTGCCAAAAAAGCATCTTCAGGGGTAGGCCCAAGTGCCCTCCCAAACCTGGGCCACATAGACTATTTATTGTTAAAATTTCACCTTGAATGTCATTTGTTTTGTGATTTAATGAATGAGAAAGGGGCAGATATTGTTGATATTTGACCAGTGACACCACTGACTAGCTCATAACCAGTCACATCACTCTGCTATTTCCTCATCAGAAAACTCAAGTGTATCCACTATCAAGCATTCTGAAACATAATTTGGGATTTTTTTCCTGTTTGATACAGTGCCTGCAACCATGGGGGAAAATGAAGGCAAGGAGGTCTCCAATCCACCTACACAATCCTGGGGAATGGGACAGCAACAGAGATAATAAATGTTATTATTTGTATTATCCACTCATCTGCACCGTATCAGCTGCTAAAACCTTGCAAATATTCCTGACACCATCAAGAACCATTTCACCCTGTTTCAGACTATAAATCTCATATCTGATCTCCATCCAAGAGATTATAACAAAATGTGAAATAACCTAAATATTGAAAGCCATTTCACAGAAAATGGAAATAGATACTGTAGGAGAAAACACATTCCAGGCTTGCAAATTCCCTCTCTCATGTAATCCTTCTCCATATCCTTCCAGGGGACTATTTGATACCCCTCTCTCTCAGTGCTTTTAACCACTGCAGATCTTTTCAGCCAGGGGCTGGTTGTGTTTTCAACTGGTGGTTCCCATTCCAGCCAGGCCAGGAATGCAGCCACTAAGCAGGTTATGAATAAACTACTCAGATTTTCTTTTCCGTGGTTCTCAGTAATTACTCACAGCCAGGGAGCACAACAGAGATCTGTTCCTTCAGGGCTTCACTTCCAAAGGATCGATGTGCTGCAAACAGAGGCACTACAGGACTTAACAGCAAGTTTTAAGTGCTTCTCACAAGATAAGAGTCTCCTTGCAGGAAACTCCTTAGTGTAAATTTGTGCCTCTTGGCCAAAATACCCTGTCCTAAACACAAAGGAGCAACAACGGACACATCCAAGACAAGATATAAATGAAATTCCAGATCAACAAAGCTCCATTAAATCAACTTAGCAATTCCATCTCCACGGATAACAATTTGGCTTGCAGTGGTGGGCTAAATAATGCAGTTGAACACATTATGAATAGATCTGTATTCAGGCTGAATGGACTGTTAGCTCAGAAAAAAAGACAGGAGGGAAGAGAAATGCTGAAGTAGCTGTTTCCTGCCCACAGCATATTTTGTCTTTCCTTCATCTTCCAAAACTATCATGATCATACATCTATCAACATATCATACACTTTCCCTGTGAGAGAGACAAAATAGGCCTCAAAATCTGTACCTTAATGGGCACCATCAAAAGAAATATCAATTCATCTGGATGCATAAACCATCCAGAAATCAGTGTAATCAAAAAGTAGGGCTTCTCCTTTGCCATCCAATCTCTGCAATAGCAAGGGCTGCTTTTATATTTTATTATTTTACACTGCAGATATCTTCACTTCCCCTGAGTGCATTTAGCAGCAAACCAAGAGATTTCTCCTCTGACCAAGAGGCAAGTCCCCCTTTCTCTCCTCGCAGTCAGAGTTTCAGTTTTTCATGAGACAGTAAAAAGTTTCTCTATTGTCAGCACTAAAAGCTTCTCCTAAAGTAGTTCTTTCTCTATGTAGCCACATTTTCATCAAATTTTAGTGCATACACTTTATGAAAGTGTTTGATAAACTCAGGATTTGGGTTAGAAAAAAAAGATTAAATGTAGGCTAGGCTACAGGGGGCTTTCTAGGGAATATCCCACTAAAGCAGTCTCCTGACAGCTAAGGTATCTTCCTTGCTATAAAAGCAGTGATTGTTGAGCACAGATTTTCAGTGGGCTCTGGAGATTTAACATCTTAGAAAGACCTAATTTCATTCAAAACTATCTGCTGGCTTCCTCTGGATTTTATATCTGTATGAGTTCAGATGTAATACAGAAGGAATGATATACCATTAGCAAAAAACTTTACTTGAATTTTCTGTCTCCTATAAACATCATCTAATGCTGTCAGGTTTGCTATAGAACATTTATTGTTTTGACTATCTAAAAAGAATTATTTTTTTCAGATTAAAACCAGTACTTCAAGGATGACATAAAATTAGATTATTTCTATTGCCTCAAAGTAGGCAATGAAAACTTTAATGTATCTGTTCCTATCTCAGTCATACCTATGAATATCTTTAAAGCTATAATATATAAAGATATAATATTCCACCAATGTTTTTACTCCTAGTTTTGCTCAAGTTAAATTATATTTTTAACTCCAAAAGAGATCCATTTGCACAGATCTTTACACCACCTGCCCTATTCCAATACTTTGGGTCCAGTTTAAACATTCTGCAATGCCAGAATCCTGAATACAGTTAAAATCTTCACAGGTGTTTACAGTAACTAGACAACAAAGAATTCCTAACACCCTGCCTTTTAATGCTTCATATACCTTCTTTTGTGAGGAAAACTCTGTAAAAGTGAAAGGATTCCAGACTCATCCTTTGTGCTGAGCATCACACATTTCCCCCCCAAGCCTGTGTGCAGTGAGGGTGACACACACTCCTGCAGGGTTTGTTTTTTTTTTTCCCTTTCTCAAGATTTCAGTACTTATGTGTGACCTCCAGTGTTTAAATGATGACTGTTCAGCGCATCACTTACAAAAAACAGCCATTCTCATTTCCTTTACACTCCTCCTCACAGAAATAAATCAGCATCCTGACTGATTGAAACACTTAGCTGCCACTCACTCTGCCTGGTCCCTTCACCGCCAGCCTGTGAGAACTCCGGAGATGCAGGGAAGTGATTAAATTGTAACACGGAGCCCTGAGAGCAATAACTAAGTGAGCAGTTATAAACAAATAACACAGTTCTTCATAATTCAGTAAAACGCATTATCTGATTTTGTGTGTGGTTCTGAAAGCCAGTCAAAGCAGCAGTGCTTTTTTACTAATGCAATAATGTTACTGCTTAATGGTGGAAAGCACAGGAGAGCAATACATGGCCTGCAAATAAGAGTAAAATGTGCAAGCTTAACAATACAAGTTTATCTTCCTTATGAATTACCTAGGCAGTGCTTTTATTATATGAGATCCATTGTTTCCTGATCTGCAAATTACTTCCTGAATCTATTAACTATAATGGGAGAAATGTATTTTTCAGTCTTGCCCTCTGAAAAAAACCTCAAAACTACAATAAATCAGCGTAAGCAGGTGAGACTGAACTGGCAACAAGGGCAAGGTATTTCAAGTGTGCAATCCCTGGCTCCCCATAACACTAAAGGATTTTTTTTTTGAAGGTGGGAGAACAGAGATGAAAGGATTTAAGTGCAAATTATCCAATGATAGTACAATTCTGGAGTATTACCATGCGTGTGAAGGATTATTAAAGATCAGGTAGGATTTTTCCAGCCTTACTTCAGTCACCTCCAGGGAAACGAATTCTGCAATGCTCCATAGGAAATAAAGAACAACCTGAGTATATTAAAAGACTCATGGATATAATTCCATGAACTACAAGCTTTCTTTGTAACTCAGATACCTCAAAGTGCACAACACTTTTATCACAGTCCTTACATTTCATCTGTCTCTGAAGGATGACATTTCCACTCCCTGACTTAGCATTTGCATGTCTTGAATTCTCTAAAGGCCCAAGAAGAGTAATATTAGTTGTATTTATACATCTTCCTCCCCCTGAATTCCAAAGCCATATCCTGAACTCATTTAACTAAACAAAATGCTTCAGACATGTACAGCCATTAAACATACCATGATTATCCTGAGAAAGGGAAGAAGCCAAACATCAGTGTAGTTGAAATTCTTCTCTCCCACATCAAGTCAAGAGAACTCTTGGTATCAATGACCTCCTACTCTGTCTCACAGGAGCCATCAGATATAGCACATTTTGTATTGACTAAACCAACCAGTCCCAGAGCATATCAGTGAGTACAAAATCTGCACAAAATCCACTCTTCCAATTACCTCTTACACCTTTGGTCTCAAGGTCTAAAATTTCACCAAAATTCTGGGCAGTTTATTTATGATGTAGCTATCATAAATAACTATCAACAGTAACATTGCTAAGGAATTCCCTTTACAAAAGTTACCTATTTAAACTTTCTCTACTCAAAGCCAGGGTAGGAAGCACCACCTGTGCATAAGGTTGGCTGACACTTCTCACTCCCTTTAATCACTTTGCAGCTTTGCCAGAGTTTTAACTGTTCAGGCTACAATTCTGCAGTCAAGTCTACCTGCTTTAGGGTGATTTTCAGGATGTGAGCGATGAATGGGTTGAATCACTTCCAAAATTTAGACTGCAGGGAAATACTGTGTTTTTGACCATGTTAAATAATCATCCAAACTTGTATCTGTAAAGTTTACTGAGTTTTGAAACTGGGAGTAGGATTTGGTCTTCACATCACAGATGTGGTTTTCTTGCTAATACTAAAAAAAAACAACAACAACACCCTTGCCCAAAAAAGAAAAAGCCAACTAAAAAAAGCCACAAACCAAAAATCCCAAGCCCATAACTGCTTAAAATAGAAAATGAGATTTTAATTTGCCCAGGATGACTCCTTTATACAAAAATCCCTCTATATTATCACCCCCTGGAGCCTCCAGAAGGAACTAAAATGTGCATTCACATTCCTATAAACATTGCCCCGGAAAATGGACTATTCCTTTAATTACAGCTTTGAACTGAAATTACACAGAACAGTGAAAGTGACAGCAAGAGGTTCATCTTTCCATCAAGGCACCCAGCAAGCTGCTGAGTTTGACTGCATAAAACAGAAGAGTCAGAGCAGAGAAAAAAGGGATTGACTCTGACATAAAGTCTTGTATCACAAGAAGCAGAAGAGAAGAATTTGTGAGAGCTGTTTAATAATGGAGGACTTGGGAGGTTCAGTCTGGGAGTCAAGATGTAAAAACAGCTTTGTGGGAGGGGGAACTTAAAAGTGGATGGAGACATGAGAGAGGAGCTGCATCCAGATAAGGAGCCATGAGGACAGGAGGGACAAGGAAACTGGAATTAAGAGCTCACACAAAGAGTTGGCATCTCATTTGCCTCTATTTAAGGTCACAAAGAACGCAGCAGAACTGCTGTCACAGCTACTCAATGAAACAGAATAGTGTAGGTCCAAAGGAGAAGAAAACCTGGACTTGATGATGCACGTGGATCTCAACACTATAGGATTTGATGTTCCTCCCCTGAAAAGGAGTTGTATCTTCCTTATTGTAATAAAAGCAAGATCATCCTACCATTACTGCTGTAATTCTTGTTGAATATCATACGCTGAATTATTCCAAATACTTAATTTCATTAGATGAATTTTCTAAGAAGATATAAATTAGGGCACACGGTTCATAATATTTTCACTTCCTTTCCCTGTAACCCATTTCACTAGTTTTACACTTCATCAATTTAAGCATTATGGTTAATAGGTAACATTTAATTCTGTCAAAGGAGGAAAAAAATCCAAGTGTCTCATTAGAAAGCTCTGATGGCCATTTCAGGAAGTAGTGCTACATTTTCTACCTATGTCCAATAGAGATGAAGACACTGAAGTTGGAAACACGTGCAGAACTTACAGGTTTCTGTGCAGGGCAAAAGCTTTTTTACTGCTCACTTGGGCACGAGGAAAAGTGGATCCCTGGGGGATAGAATTCCTGGTAGATTTAGCTACAGAACAGCAGTGAAAAGCACTAAACCAGAGCTCAAAAAACATCTGGTCTACCACAGCTAAAAACTAAAGGCAAGCAACATTTTATTTACATTAAACACAACACATTCCTACACACATATCAACAATAATATACGAAGATTATCTAACGGCAGGAACAGCATCTCTGACTAACTCCAGGAAAAACATCAGTAAAGCCATTTTCTACCCAATAGTGCACACTGAAAAGTGGAAATAATCTTTCAAACATCAACAGGTGCCAGAATATCACACAAGAACAAGAAACACATGAAAAAGCTTTCACAAAATATAAAGAAGGCTGAATTCTCCATTCACACAGTCTGGCTTACAGTCATTGTAAAAATTTACAAGGAGCTATTTCACAAATCTTTGTGAACATGTGTGAAACTCCACTTCTCCAAAAGAAGCAAGACGCTTTTCTGTCACATGCTAAGAATTCTTCTACAGGTGGCATTAGTGCCTTAAAAGCCTCAGTGATCAATCAGAATTATCACAGGAGGGGATTCAGTCACGTCAGGTTTTTGAATGACAGAAGTATGTGAGGCTTTGTACCACAAAGAGCGTTCAAAAATAGAATACATAACCTAATCATCTACTCACACTCCTGAAGTAGGACAGCAGATAAAAAAACCTTTGAAAAAAACAACAATTAAAATGTATCCCACTCCAGTTTATTAACACATCATTAGACTGTTTCATGAGTTGCTGTTAAATATAAAATTATTCAGTGGATAAAAGGGAGGCCGTGGGTAGTAACACATTGTACCTATAACAGCAGCTCTTTCTTTTCTGCACCCTGACTCCTCCCTGAGCTGCTTTTCCCATTGTATTTTTGAAATTTTGGGTACACTGTAGCACCACAGCTTCTAAGGCTATAACAAGGAAATGTAATAAGCTACTTTAAAAAGAAAACTTTTGGCATGTGAGATTTGAGGTGGGAGGGTTGTAACCCTCTTTTACAGGTGCCAGAACTCAGGATTTCTCTTCTCAAGTGTGATACACAGCACAGGAAGGATGTGGTGCTGTAGGAGGGAGTCCAGAGGAGGCACCAGGGTGATGAGAGGGATGGAGCAGCTCTGCTGGCAGGAAAGGCTGAGAGAGTTGGGATTGTTCAGCCTGCAGAAGAGAACCCTGGTTCAGAAGTTTCCCTCTCACATTAATGCACAGAGATGCATTTAGAAACTTGCCACTATCTCAGCAAAAGGTTACACCAGCATTTTCCATTTAAAGGAAATTTCCTTTAAAAAAGCACTTTGTGAACTCTACTAGAAGTTGCAAGGCATTTCAGTACTCCCTTGTCTACTCCTCAACCTTTTATTACAACAATAAATAATATATGCAGTAGATTAATATTTAGAAGAACTTTACTCTCCTACTTGCATCATCCTTATAAATTATTCTCCTATTAATGACTTATTTGATCTCAACATATTAGCACAAAAATTGCATTGTTCTCTGTACTACTCTGTAACCTATGTGCTTGCTTCTGCTAAAAGCTTCTCTTCAAAGTGCTATTATTAATTGTCAAGCATTGGAACTGTTCCTCCAGACATTATCCCCTTTACTTTCACGACAGGCAGACAAGATTTTCTCCACTTTTTGAAAGTACAAGCTAAAGTACACCTGAATACACAATTCATTCTATTTAGCACTGTGCTCTCCCTAATGCACCCAGTGTGGCCAAGTTCTTACAGGAAGCAATTGCTGGAACAATTAGGACTCAGCAAGATTAATACACAAGATGGTGTCACGTCTGCATTTTATCTCATGCAGTGATACTGGAATGATAAAGATGCAGCCCAAGAGAAGTGTGCCAGCAGTGACCAAACCTCTTCAGCCATCTCCTGGAACTCTAGCCTGAACCTTTTCATGCTGTATTCATGTTAAAACTACAGAGCTATCATGAGCTACTTCTATTCCTGCTGATTATAACTTTGTCTTAAGTTGAACCTTTTCACCTAAGAGCTGCAATTTTCATGCCCCAAGTGGGAAGGAATCCTCCAGACATCCCTGTTTCAGTTCTTTTGGTTTTTTCCAGCATTGTTTCAATACACAACAGTGAACCTACACTGACCTGCAGAATGGCTTTTTGGAGAAGAAACCAGAAGTACACTAAAGCAGCACAATTCCTAGCGGTTTCTGGATGTCTCTTGTCTTGTAACAAATCAAACCTTACACTGTCTTGGAAAAATCCAGTGTCAGTCCTTCTCAAGAAAATATATGTGCACCTATGAAAATAAGATATATTCACTATCATTCAACCTCAAAATACATTTCCTTAATAAATTAATAAATAATCACTGTGAAACAGCCAAAGATAATCCTAGTCCACCAGGATGAGAAAAAGTCTTAGAGGTAACCCAATACAGACATTAAAATTGGTTTTACACGTGCTTTACTCATTACCTTCGTTACAAATTATGTATACACTTTCAGCCACAAAGAAGAAAATCAACACTCTATTCATCAGGAAAATTTATTCTTATGTTTCCAGATCCACAAGACAAATGACTCTATCTGTACTATTTCCCTTCTCAGCACTGTCCTTCTTCTCATCTCCACCAAAAAGCTCCATCTAAAAACACTGATTAGCAGAATCAGCCACCCACAATGTGTACGGGTCACTTGCAGTCTGTTCTTTGAACTAGAGATGATCTTTGCAATAAAGAACAGAGTTAGTTCTCTACACAGCCTGAGTAATATTTTGAAGCTTGATGTGTGTGATCTGCTCCCCTGGATTTTTGCTCCCTGGAAAAAAGGCAGCTCGAGCCCAGTGACTGAGAACAGGATTCTTCTCACCTAAATTTCAGCTGTCAGGACTGGGCATTCTGTCTAAGTTAACAAACTCAGCTGCTTCTACAAGGACTGGTGAGGCACAGAAGCATCCCTTGGAGAGTCCTCCCTCTGCCATCTCTTAACCTCATCCAAGAATCCAACAGAACAAATTATGCAAGAATGAAACATGAGAATCTCTACATTCAAAAGGGACAATCACAAGTAGTTTGTTGGACCCACAGTCATGAAGAAAATAAAGAGCTGCAACCAGAGCTCCCTTACTAAGTAAATCACTTGCTGTTCTTTTTCAAGCCCCAACTCAGCAGTGCTGAAGTCTCAGACCTGTTTTGAGGCTGCAGCAGAGTTATTTTTCTGGTGTTGTTTGACAGCATAAAGAAGATTTCATGTTTTCTCTGGGAGCATCCTGCACTGAAATCCAGAAACTGAAACCTGGCACAGTGGGATTCACTCAGTAACAATTCTCACTTTTCTCTGAGGATCTGTATGCACCAAATTCAATTAGCATTTGCTACAAATGTAACATAGCAACAGGGGACAAGCCCTCATGTGATGTGAATCAGTGTAGTGGCTCTGATTTGAAAGAACTTTACCAAATTTCATCAGCTGCAACTCTCACGCAGTGCTGGTGAATGGCTCACTCCATCACTAGGGAGGTAAGGACCATAAAATTTGAGTGCCAGGAACAGTAAGTGGTCAATTCAATTTGTTATCCTCTTTAGGACTTCTCAAACATGTTATTTCTCTTGTTTCAGAAAGAAGAAAAATGGGTCAGAATATATAAAAACCATCACACAGGGATGGTGGGTGGAAAACTGTCCTGAAGCCATAATGTGAGATTTGATTACTTCAGCAGCCAGAAAGAAAAACTCCATTGATAAAATAATCTTTATTAAACTCCCTGGTTTGTTTTTGTTTTTTTTTTTTACTGTTTTTAAACTTGAGCTAACTGCCAACACGCTGTGTGAAGTAGCACTTCCTGTTGATTTGTTTTGTATTAATTACAGTGCAATTAAAAAGGGGAGTCTTTATTGCAAACAACTACCAGGTGCTATAAAACCACAGACAGGGGCCACAATATTTTTCAAGTGACACTGTCAGTGTTACTGTGGCACAATAAATACATTTCCAAATGTATGCACATCCACAGAAATTAAAATCCTAGAATGGGAAAACCTTCACTATGAATAAAAAGCAGGGGGGAAATCCACCTGCTGGGAAGACCCTTGATATTTGTGGAGTAGTTGCTAAAAGACATGAACACCTAACAGGTCATCTAATCTTGCCATTAAAAGGTCTGAATTTGCTAATCTGCCTCAGAACTAGAAGAAAACTGACATAAGAGGCAGTAACAATAAAACTAAATTAAGTGTGTATTTTTTACATAAAGGAATGAGAGGTAAAATTGAAATATTAATAAAATATTTGCTGCATTGACTGTTGATGAACTGAAGAGCAGTACAATTTCCTGAGTATCAGCTGTGTTACATTAAAGTTTAGAAGTATTTTGCTTTTTTCCCTAATTACTTTTATGCTTGACTTAACCATGTAGCTACTTGGAAATTCCTAAGCCTGGAATCCTCTACAGCACCAAGTTACCAGTGTGCCCATCATCACTAACCTTCAGATCAAAGAAGCAGAGTCTCCTACCCCACCACAGCCACAAGCAAAACATGAGAGGTTAAAGAAGTATTTAAGCATTAAGGTTACACAAGGAAATCAAAAAAGGCAAACTAGATTCTTCATGCCAACTATTTGTTAAAAATATCCCAAATACAGGAAAAGCTTTTCTCTCCCCCCATCAATCCTGACCCATACTATGAGAGAGGATTAAAGGAAAGGTATGAACTCAATGAGGGGAGAATTCAAGTGACCTAATCCATGTTAATCTGGCAAAAAACACATACCAATAGAATTGTTCTGGCCAGTCTCAGAGACTAACAGGTCCTGGAAAGGTTAAACAAGTTGAAGTGCTCTTTTTCTTTGCTGTTTCAGTATAATTTATTGAGCTGCATCTCAAATAATCAGAAACAGAAATCCAGTTTGGTTTTTTTTTATGGCATAAAAAAAGACCACTCATAATTTTCCCCTCAGTTACCTCAATTATTGGAAAAAAAATTATAATCCTTCAGGTTAAGAACAACCAATATTGATAGAAGACATTTCTGTGAAAGGGAAACTATGAAATGGGCATTGCATCAACTGGATTCCCAGTAATTCAAGTTCTTCAAGAAATTCAAAAGCAAAGAACTGTTTTCAGGTTACTGTTGGAATGAGCTTCAAATTCTGCAAATTCAAAACTTTCCTAAGCTTCCCAAGAATGAACCTGTGCAGGTTTAGACAGTTCTTTTCCAGGACATCAACACAGACAGATGGATTGATAAGCTTTGGAGTATATCTTGGGACAGACAGACTGATGAGTGCTACTCTCTACAGAATAACACCAGAAAAGGGTTTTGCACACCTGGAATTGCTTTAAGAGGCCACAACTGCAGTGTCTGGATGATGATCAGCTCCCAAAGCTTCAACTCCTGCTGGCCCCAACAAGCACCCTCAGCAACCCTACAATCACCCAAACAAACCCCACCACAATCCCTATCACAGGGATACGTGATGACAGAGATATTTATACTGCATTTTGCTACAAAATGCATTTTGAGGAGATTCCAGCTCCATCTTCAGTAATAATAATAAGAAGGAGACTTTATATTAGAGGACTCTATCCTCAGTACTAAACAACAGTACATTCACAGTCAGGTATGAATAATTCTAGCAGCCTTAGTATTCTGTCTTGATTGTTCTCCTCTTCACAAGTGTCCTTTAAATGTAATTTTTTAGTAAGTACTCACTGAGGAAAAGCACCTCCCAAAACCACAGGGACATTGCCTAACATCTAAACCTGAAGTTTCTGCAAGACAGCAATATGCCTGCTAAAAGAAAACAAAACAGCAAGCACACATGCATGATAGGATTATTTGATACAATACAATATAAATTAGGTCAGACTCCTCTTTGGAGAATTTTGAGTCAAGAACTAGGTGGTCCACTAAATTTCTATTCATTTGCCTTCAGGCTCAGGGAATTGCAAAGACTCTCAAGAAACTGATGCTTCTCTACCCACAAGAGCAATCACTATTTGGGGGTGGGAGGGGTGGAGAATCTCTCAGTGTAACTGCTTGGCAATACCTGGAGACCTGAGAAATCTTTATGTAGTAAAAAGAGCAGCTAATGAATCTTTGCATATATATATATATATACACAGAGACAGACAAAATTCAATACAGAAAAAAACAGCAACTGCCCTGTTTTTTTTATGTGGTACATATCATAAAATCACAGAATGTTTGAGTTGAGAGAGACCTTAAAGCTCAACCAGTTTTACCTCCTGCCATGGCCAGGGACATCTTCCACTATCCCAGGTTGCTCCAAGCCCTGTCCAACCTGGCCTTGGACACTTCCAGGGATGGAGCAGCTACAGCTTCTCTTTTCTCCCTGTGCCAGGGAAAAGATCCCTCAGCATCCTCAGGGAGGAATTTCTTCTGTACATCTAAAGCCTAAGAAAATATTCTTATCCTCAAGATAAGAATGTAAAACATAAGACAGAAAATAAATATAAAATATAAGATAAAATACCCTGAAGAGAAGTAACCTCTGCATCCTCATTAAACCAAGAGTAACGGGATGACTCTACAAAGTGCAAAGGATCACGGGCTGGAAAGTGCCTGGAGCCTGCTCCCCCAGCAGGAACACTGCTCTGCTCAGGAACACTGCATTTTCAAAAGTCACCCACAGTCATCCTCTCCCTGATTCCATAAGGAAATCTTCACGCCTCCAAGGGCCATAAGTTCATGTCAACAGCTTCACATATCTCAGGAGAAGAGTGAGCCAGAGCAAGATGTGACAAGCAGCCCTTGAGCAACGCTGCTGCTCTGCTGTGGATGGAGCTGCTCAGGACACGCAGCTGTCTGAAGGGCTGGGGCTTGGGCAGCCAGGCAGCCTCTGCACCTGCACCAACACATGGGTCACCCCAGGGAACAGCCTCACTCTCACTCCACAAAAAGCAATATATTGATCAAGAGACAAAAGCTGACAGGTCTTGCCCTGCTCTGGTTCTTCAATATGGCACCACCTTGAGAGAGACCCACCACAGACCCCACTGTCACCAGCAAGGCACACACTGGTGGGTTCTGACAGAGGATTTATGCACATGGCTGAACCACTTAAACAAAGTTAAGAATTTAAAACACTGCTTACACTCAAAAATGTGTTTGACAGCGGTGTAAGATTAAACACACATATGCAGGTCCCTTTCCTGGAGCTCACAGTATTGGGTTTACTCACCTTCCCTAAGTTGTGATAATTCTGCTGCCTTGAAACAGAAATGGAAGATTGATTCATGGATGAAATTCTTAAACCACCACCATGAAATATCATTTGGCTGCAGTTAGACTGGGCAAAAACTAGTGTTAAGGGAAAAATATAGAGCTATATGCTCTCTTTGTGACAAATCAAAGTATGAAAATGAAAATGTTTCAATCTGATTAATTGGTTTAGAATATATACTTTTCATTCTGCTGTATGAAAATATTAATAATAAAACAGTGCAGCTGATGAAGTCAAGTACTGCCTTACAAAGGCTGGCAAATTTGCAGAACAGCACTTGAGGTTCAGATTAGTAAAATCCTAATGAATATCTACTCTAATACCCATGTAATTGCAGGGAATGCATTTGCAAGTGATACAATTAAAAAAAAAAAAAAAAAAAAAAAAAAAAAAAAAAAAAAAAAAAAAAAAAAAGGAAAGAAAGAAAAAACAATGGTACAATGAAGTCCAGACTGTGATTTTAGTGTCAGACTAAAGTGCCATCCTGGAAGAATGAAGATCCCATTTAAAGGGATGCCAAGAAATGAAGAATCACAATAAAGATTTCCAGTTCTTTCCCAGATCACAACATGCTTCCATCTTTCACTGTAAGTACCAATGCCAACAATTCTCAATTTCATCACTTTTGTCCCAGACACCAAAATGGTTTTCATACATTGTTAGTTAATGATTGCTTCATCCCAAGTGCTCATCTCTGCCTGAGCACTGCACAAGGAGCTGCTCAGTCCAGGCTCCTGAAGACTTCCTTGGATGTAAATAAATTCTGTTTTAGCACTACGTGTTGCACTTCCTTCTGGGAGCCAGCACCTGGCATCTCCACACCTCATCTTCCCACCCACAAAAACAGGTTCGTGCAGGATTTCCTTTACCTCCCAAAACCACCAGGCAAATAAATGCCTTAAAGACAGAGCTTGTGCTGTAAGGATGAGGGCACAGTAGGGCTGAAAGCAAGCACTGCTGAAATAACACCAAATAGAATAGGACATATGAGAGACCAAGTAATAACGTAGCTTTATTCCTAAGTAATTGGCTGAGCAAGCAACTCTGATTAATTCTGCAAGAATGCTTGGGTAGTGTTTATAAAAACCAAGTCATTACCTTGACTAAACATTGACTTGGACAGTTAACTTTAACCATCAAGACCTTGACTAAATATTGACTGGGAAAGTTAATTTGAACTATAACATCTAGAAAATCGTGTTCCTCTTTGCTAGTATTTGCTATCAGTTTAAAATGCAAACAGGGTTGTAAAAATTGAGGTTCTCCCAACTCACTGATATTTAGTTGCTGAGCTTGGCTGTTGTTAAATTCAACACAAATACCTTGCAAAAAATTGAAATATAAAATACTTTAGAGACAAAGGCCTGCTATGGATGAGAGGGAATGGTCAATCTTTGGTTGAGCAAGGACCCATCAAAAGTACAAAAAAAAGTATCATAATGCTCATGCTTTAAATTTATTTTGATACATATATGCAGCAGTTTTACAAATTTTGCAAATTTTAAAAATTGTGCCTTGCCCAAAGAATCACACATGATCACCAGGACAAGGTGTTCATTCTGATACCTCCACTTTTTAGTAGCAGCTACTTCAAGTCTACATCCTCCACTATTGGTTTCACTTCATCATGTGAGGCCATGGGTCAAAGGACACACACGGGGTCTTTCACTGGCTAAGATAAAAAAAAAAAAAAGAAAATAAAAAAAGAAAAAGAAGAAAATCAATTTCAATCCTCCTAAGATGAAACCACTGATGTGTGCAGTCACTAAGGTCCCAAAGGTAATCCTACAAGAAAACATGATGGTGTCCTCCATCACTGTGTTGAGATACTGGTTAAGTGCAGCAAAATCGCCTATGAAGTACAGTCCAAGATCAAAACACTCCAAACAATAAATCTGTATTTTTTGACTGGTGTGAATAGTGCATTTTAGCTGTGTAATGACATAAAATTATAATGACAAAGGGGCAAGGAATGTGATGCTTCAGGAAGGTGTTATGTATGTGGATAAACAAAAAAATAATGCTGTGGATCCAGCACTAATTCCATGCACAGTTTCAGCTCAGGAGTTTGAAAGTCCCTTTAAGCTTTATGCCTTGATTCCTTTTTTAATACATCAGCTGCCTTTAGCACACTGAATGAAAAACAGCTTAAGAGCAAATATAAAAGACATCAATCTCAGCTACGAGTGAAAATACCAAACTGGTGAAAACTTGCTCCTCCATTATTTTTGAGTATAGCAGTAAGGAACAGATTGATACTGGTGTTACAGGGGGTGAGGGTGGGGAATGAAAGAACAATAAACAATACAGTCATCAATAGTTTAACACAGCGCTGTGTCTTGCAATGGAAACATACTGTGAAACAGCTTGCGAGATAAGCTTCGTCAACGATAAGTAATTTTTATTCCGTCTGAGTGGCTGAAAACAATAAACATGATTAAATGCTTCAGACATGCATTCAGAATTTAGACAAATGGCAAAGAGTTCCAAGGACTTTGCTTTTAAAACTACTTCGGGGAAAGACCTGGAAATTCACTTAAGCGGTTTGAAATGTACAATGAAAGAGAAGTTCGTCGGGAAATTAAAAACTTCCCACTCGTCTGCGAGCTCCAGGACTCTCCAGCACAGAAACCAGCTTTGTTATCTACTGTTCTTTACTATGATTACTGGTCCCAGCATCCCACTTCACCATTCATAGTGGCACTTCAAACGTGCTGGTCATGAACCTGAGCTCCCAGAGTGTGAAACACCTTGGAAAGCACCGAAGGAAGAGGTGGCTCTGGGGAGTTCACAGTGCCCTGCTTGTCCTGCTGGCCCTTGCGGGCTCTGTCACCGCTGTCCTGATCCAGCCTGGCAGCAGCTCCTGCGCCCACCTTCCTCCCACCGCAGCGTTCTGAACTTTCATTCCCGGCTGCCCGCTCCCGGTGACTCGGTGGCCGTGCACAACTCCGAGAAGAATGCACTCCAAAACACTCAGATCATGGGGGGGTTTGTCGGGTTCTCCCCTAAAGGAGAGGCGCATGAACCCGCAGCACCTCTACCGCAAGCGGCCACTCTGCACCCCTGGACCGCGCACCGCTAGCCAGCGCCGGGGGCTGCTGGCCGGGGACCGCTGGCCGGGGACCCGCGGGCGATCCCTGGAGGGCCCCCGGCTGGGGAGGGCGAGCTCGCCCCGCTCGCCGCGCGTCCGGCGGCCCCTCCGCCCCGCTCCGGGCGCCATTTCCCCGCCGTTCCTCAGCGCGGCGGCCCCGGCCCTGCCGCACCTTCCCGGGCAGGGCAGCGCCGGCGCAGCCGAGCCGCATCGCAGCCCTCGGCCGGCTCGCAGCCCGGCAGCGGGGGGCGCTTCCCGGGAATAGCGGGCACTACCGCGACCGATCGGCGCTTCCAGCTGCGGGCGGCAGCGACCGAAGCTCCGGGGAGCGGCGCATCCCAAGGACCCCCGGCACGGCGGGGGGAATCCCGCAGCCGCATCGCATCTCTAGCTCCCTCCTCGATTTTTTTTATTACTTGCCCCACTGCGGGGGATGGCGAAATCGCCGCCAGCCCTTTGCCCCAGAGCTCGGCTGGGTGTAGGGCAGCCTCCCCCCGCAGCCGGCAACTTCCCGCGACTCGCAGGGGATTCCAGCCCTTTCCCCGCCTCGGGGGGACGGGAGCGAGCGGGAGGGGGAAGAAGGACGGGCAAAAATAAACTTCCTTCGGAGAAAAGCTGCCCTTCCATGCTGCTGTGGGGAGGAGGTCTCCGCTCGCAGGAGGAGCAGCGCACCCCGCGGAGCCCCCGCACCCCGCACCTGCCGCCCTGAGGACCGGCCGCGCAAGGGAGCAGGACCGGCGCTCTCACCTGCCCCAGCGAGCCCTCTCCTCCGCGCACTCCTCTGCTCCCCATCGTGGGCGCAGCAGCTGCTGTTATTCCTTAGGATGCACATGGCCCGTCCATGCTGGCAGAGCCGCCTTCCCGCGCCGCCTGCCCTCTCCGGCCCCGCCAGCGCGGCGCTGAGGCCAGAGGGAGGGGAAAAGGGAGGTGTACGGTGGAGGAACGCTGCTGATGAGGGGTCGGTCTCCACCTCCTCCTCCTCCTTCTCCTCCTCTCCCAGGGCTGGGGGTCTCAGCGCCGCTGTGCAGCTGGGCAGGGAGAGGGGGACGGACGAGGAGGGGGCTGGCGGGGCTGTCCCCGCTCGGGGCGGGGAGGGGAGAGGGAAGCTCGGTGCTTCGGCTCGTCCTGAGCCTGGCATCGCCTCCGGGGCAGCCCCGGTGTGCGAGCGGAGCGGAGCAGAACGGCTGGAGACTCCCCGTGCCTGCCCGCAGCACCGCGCCCGAGCACGGCCGGGCGGGGAATCGGTACCGGGCGGGGAATCGGTACCGGGGGAGGGAATCGGTACCAGGGGCTCCCCGCGGGCTCCAGGGGCTGCCCCGGAACGC
>VXBI01002468.1:928512-1194051 GCA_013397375.1 Toxostoma redivivum
TGTCAGGACGGTCACTGGGGCAGTCGGGGCGGGGCTGGCCGCTGCCCACGCGTGGAGCCCGGACACGGCCCCGCCATCGCGGCTCCCCCTCACGGCCGCGGGGCTCCGGCCGGGCCGGGGGCCCCGCCGACACCAGTGTGCTGCTTTTCTCATGGCTTCTCGCAGTCACCCATGAAAATTTAATGAGGCATTTAGGGCTGTTACCTTCAGAGTCAATGGAGGAAGCATATTTAGCCTAATGCACTCGCTGCCGAGCCAATAGGTCTGTAGCAGGCGGATCAGAAGTCATGGAGAGACTCTCCTTTCAACACAAAATTCACGACCCATTAAACTTACTCTGTGATAACAGCTTCTTTACAAACGGAGACCCATAGAAAACAGAGGCTGTCATGCGCTTCCCGAAAGGATTTACACACAGAGAGAAGCACATTTGCCAGGTTATTGCCATTTCGCCAGTATTATCTCCAATCAATGCATAAAAGCAGCGCTGCTCCCGTTAACAGAGGTAAATTAGTGAAAGAAGAGCTTTTTGCAGCCTCTAGATAGATCTGATTCACCCCCGGGGCTGACAGGGAAGAGGGCTCAGACCATGGCAGAAGATTGGATCTGAGCAGGAATTAGGAGCGAGATGTTCTGCAGGACAGCCAGATGTTCAGCAGGTACCAGCTGCTGATGTGTGACAGCCAGGCAGGGATCTCCAGGATGTTCACAACGCAGAGAGATGTCCACAGGTTATTGTACCTCCACCTGACAGGCAGGAGAGCTGAGGCAATGTGGCAACGCATTTAACAGGGCAGGGAGCAGAGGGAAAGGCTGAGCCAACAGACTGATTGAAAGTACGCGCACAGATCTCGTAACATTCTCAAATATTATCACTTTCATCTCCCTCAATTATTCTTTCTGCAGCACATTAGGTATTAAGCATAAAAGATAACGTCATGTAATAACCTTTATAGCATAAAAAATTCAAAATTCAAGCCACATTTATAAAAGTAGTTGATGCAACGGAGCTTTTCGCTATAGACCTGTTTTCTTAATTTCAATTTATTACAGAAATGAAAGGTCAGATTCTCAATTGAACCCACTTATTCTAATGTGAATTAAAAGAAGTAAGTAGTCAACTTCATTGCAGCAAAATTTCCTATTGGTGAGAATTTCACCATTTAGGAAGACAAAGAACTAAAGGAGATATAAAGTAATTTTTTTCATTAGGCAAAAATAGACAGCATCCTTGAGGACACATGGTTGTCTCTACATATTAAGTCCAATAAAACATTGGTGATCCTTAGTTCCCAAAAGGCAAATGTTTTTTCGTTGGGAAAACAGTAATTGAGCTGCTCTTACCCTTTCACCAGTGCACAATAAAATGAAGTTGCATTTATTGTGTTGCTGGCCTCACTGAGGTCCTGGAGTTTACAGGAGGGGTGCTGGTAGCTGACTAAGTAGAGAGGGAGCTTTGAATAGTATAAAACTTCATTCCCATTCATTTCTGAAATGTATGGATGCAAGTCACACTTGCTAATAATACTTTTTTAAATATAAAAGACTACTAGCTCACAGCTTGTAATATGAATGCAAATGAACTTGTAATTATACTATGCAATTTTCTACTTTAAAAAAAAAACAACAACTATGAAAATAGAACAGACCTGAAGAGCAATATGCACTGCAGTTCTTCATTGTGTTTTTTTATTATGCAGGAGTTGCCATAAGCAATCTGCTCTGGTTTAATGTAAAATATTTTTTAGGCCATAACTTTGCAACCCAAAGTCTCATATGAGAACATATATTTGGTCATAGTTCCTTCTCTCTATTGAAAAACACGATCAAGAAGCAAAGGAGCAAGAAATTTGATGTGAAGACTGACAGCTTCATTTGTGTTGATCTGTAAAGCTTGAGCTCATCATTGTTATATTCTCCTTTCTGATGATGCACTATGCCATCACCAATTATGGATAAACCATTAAGAGTTATATATTAAGATCTTTAGGCCAAAAATGTAATTTCCACTGAACAGCTGTAGGAGCTGAAGATGAAAACCTAAAAGTGTAGTTCTCAACTATTTTTGCAGTAGTCACTTGTGCAGCTCTCAGTCACTTATTACTTGCTAAAACAACTAAAGGGAAAGTAAGATCAGCTGAGCTCCTGAATAGATTTGTACTAACAGGACAATGATCAGAATCTATGTAACTATTCCTGTACACATCAGTTGAGAGAAGCATGAATTAAATTTTAAAGCCAAGAGTACTCTACAAATTTTTAAAAGAATTGCCTCGAAACAACATTAAATTATCCACCACTGATACCTGTAGACCTGTATTCTAAATAATTTTTTATACTACCCAATTTCAATAAGGACTGCACAGTTGCTGGTAAACCACTGCACCCCACAGAGCAAAAATGTTTACCTGCAAATAAGAGATAATTTGCAGGATAATTGTTGACAGTGAATTCGCTGATAATTCACAGTCAAGGTTTCTGGCTCCCTAGGAAAAGAGTTAAAAAACTCCCCAATTTCACCTGAAGCAAGTTTATCAGTGTCAGTGCTGTCCAGCTGCAAGCTGTGTGTTTCTCACATAGAATGCTAAGGCAGAATGCACACTGCAAAACCAGCATCATCCTGCAAAAATAGCAAACCACTGGCCAAAACACCTGTAGGGTTGTTGTCAGTGCACACAAGTGAAGCCATTGGCATTAATGAGAGCTGGACATTCCCTGAGATGGAATACAGGCCTTACCTTCATTAAACTAATTAATGTATCTCAAGCTGTGCTGATTATAAAGGGCTACCAAATAATGGTAAAGAGAAATTTTGAGAGATGTTTGAGGAAGAGTTTTTGTTGGTGCTTTGAAAGAATCTGGAAGTGAAAGATACACAATGTTACACTTTGCTGGATTCAAGTGGGATTTTTGGAAGGGGCATTCAATATCTGAAGAGAGTCAGCCATTATTTCTGCTATTAACATCTTACTAAAACACAGCACAACGTGCAGACCCATCCCTTGCCAAGTGAGCTCTCAAGATGTCAGCCTTCTCACAAAACCCCTCTTCACATTTACTGATCTATATTGTAGCCCACAGCAGGATCATCTTGATCACTCTGGAGATCCTCTATGTGAATAGTTCCTCACACAATAGTGATTTCAGTTTAATAAGTTCCTCTAAGGCAATTAGGCACTGACTGAAAATAGTATCTGCTGCATTATCAGTAACTATGGTAGCCCATCTCTTACTGCTGTAGCCACACAGTGAGCTCCTTTAGCAATTCAGCAGGAGAATTAATTGTGATTTGGTTTCATCCTCAGTTTTCTCAAATGCAAAGAAACCCAGCTCTCTTACTCTGCTAAAGATCTTTTGGGATACTTTCCTCAGAGATACCTCAGGTAACTGAGCAGAATATATTGCTCACTGCTCTTGCCCACCAAAAAAGATCTGTCTAGAAAAATTTTGGTAGCTCTTCATGAAAAATGGGAAAGCACTCTATTTTCTGGCAGTGATATATCAGGAAGGGGTTACGATAATTCTTGCCCCCACAGTGCAATCTGGTGGAAAATGCATTATCCCAAAACATTTCACTGACATCTCTCTATTAAAAGCCAGAACATGGAAATACTAAAAATAGAATTAAGTCTTTAATGTTCCAGAGATTCATCACTGGTTTCTAAAGGTAGATCCTCTGCTGTATTGCGTTTTGGTCACAGGGGGAACCTTCCTTTCATGCATCTCAACAAAGATTGCAAAATCTGGTAGTTACACTTGCAAAAAGGGATTCAGGAGCTTGGTTCAGATCTCAGCTTTGTCACTGACTAGTTTGTGATCTTGGATAAGTCAACATATAGTTATTTTATGTCCATCTCTACCACATGTATGTCACAAGCCTCCTATCAGAATTTCTCCAGGAATGCTTGGGACGACCCCAGAGACAGGCAAGGACACACGTAAATACTGATTATTTTATAAATGTGGCCATTCATTCAATTTTGAGTTCTGGGAGGAAAAATAGGAACAAGATCTTGTCATTCTATCTGGTAACCCCTATTATTCTCCTTCCCATATTCAAAATATTACCGAGCTAACCCTGCTACAAACACTTCCCTTAGCTGCAAATGAGCAGCTCCAACAAACATCCAAGACTGCCCCTCCAAAATCAATTTATCTTCTAGTAGATGGCAGCAAGTAGATGCCTGTCCTGCCAAATAATGGGATTTGGGAAAACACTGAAGATTATGAACCACATTATTTCCCAGATGCCCATGAAAGAGTCTGTGATTCTCCAAGAACAGCGATCAACTCCTTCACAAATCCAAACTGCTTCATATTTCAAATCCTTTTTGGCAAGGTGTGTTTCCTTTCACAGCCAATTAACTGCAAACTAATTTAGAGAGGGTTTGCTTTTGCAAACATAAGTGTCAGGTTCCAACAGAGAACATGTTGCTAAGGGCATGATATATGCACACATTCTGAGTTCTGTTGTTCTCTCATTCCCCCCAGACACCACTGATGATCCACACAGAGACACCTCAGAATTTATTAAACTCCTTTCCAGGAGAACTTCACTGGTGAAGAAAATTTTCAGCATCCCTTACATCCTGAAAGCCCACATGGTTCTGCATCCCCTTGCAGGGTGCTCACACTAGTTTAAATACACATAAATTGACAGCAGAGAGTATCTACTAAGGAGAATGTATTTCTACTATGAAAATACAGATTATCTGCTTTGCAGAGAATTCCAAAATTTGGCTTTACTCTGGATTAGAGAATAAAAGGGGGTTTGAAAACTTTAAACTCTCCACTTCTCCAGTAAAAAAAACTTCTTATAGCTCGTTCTTAAGATTTTGTCTCCTTTAACAAGGAGCTGACACATTTAAGCTCTCTGATTTGGACAGTACCGCAGCTTCTTTCTCCTAAGTACATATTTGTCTTCATTATTTATTCATTTTTAGATGTAGCTTTACAATTGAAAACTTCAGTCTCAGAGATTCCTAAAGATCTTGCCTGTTGTCATATCCCATGATTTTTTGACAGCAAAAGATCCACTTGCCATTGTAAAAATCATTTTTTGTTAAAAAGAGACAGACGAACACGATATTTAGAGCTGCATTCCCCTCAATTTCTGCCAAAATAACAGGTATTCAGGAGACAGCAATTGTGTGCAGTGAATGTCCTCAGCAAGTAAGGTTGTTTTTCATTTCCTCTTATGTCACATTACATTTTCCTCTTTATATTTCCTTTTAAATATTTAGACAGAGCAGAGAGTTTTAAACGTGTCATTGACACAAATAAATGTTTAGGCAGTCAGTCTACCTTGGGTTCAGCTCTTGTCAGATCTGATAAGTTAAATATCACTGGATCTGGCCAGTAATTGGATGGAAGACCTCTGAGGAAAACTCAAATGCTGAAGCAAGTGCCACTGGTTACTCAGTAGGTGTTTTTTTAACCTCAGACTCATCCTGAAATATGCCCTCAGCATGGTATTATAAGCACTAGCTGAAAAAGGCATTTTCAAGTAAGATTTAATGTGTTATTTCTGTTAGGCACTAGAAAGGATTCCTGACACCTTCCTTTGAAAGTTCCTTAGCCCACTTTCGAGTTAGTTGAGCCCACTGCTGCATAAAGCTATATCTGAAAGTATGAAATCAATTTTTCATCATTTTCCTTTTAATAATAATACATTTTTAAAACCTCTTGTCTAAATAGTAACTTGTACATTTCTTTGCCTTTAACGCTTCATTGCTGACCTTTTCCTTTACCCTCTCATTATGTCTCTGAGTCCAGCTCATGGCAGGAGAGTTGGAATGAGGTGATCTTTTAGGTCCCTTCCAACCCAAACCATTCTCTGGACACCTCAGCATATATGTTTCCTTTTGCCATTTCAGAACCAACATCAGCATCCAAGGATGGATATAATCCCTCTTTAGCAGCTCCTGATTATTGACTCTTTTGCCACCGCTTCTTGATGATTTTATGAGAGCACATGGATAAGTGGGGATGGCTTCAAACTGCCAGAGGGCAGGGTTAGATGGGATATTAGGAAAAACTTCTTTATTGTGGGGGTGGGGAGGCCCTGACACAGGGTGCCCAGAGAAGCTATGGCTGCCCCATCTCTGGAAGTGTCCAAGGCCAGGTTGGACAGGGCTTGGAGATACCTGGGGTAGTGAAAGGTGTCCCTGGCCATGGCAGGGGGTTTGGAACTGGAAATAATCTTTAAAATCCCTCCCAACCCAAACCATTCCATGGCTCTATGACAAAGCTGACCTCACACTGACAGGACCACTCCACTCTTCAGGCTGTGGGGTGCATTTGGGCCAAGGACTGAGGGATTCTGTGGGGCTGCTTCACTTGCTGAACTCAGCACCTCCACACATGTGGCTCAGCAGTAACAAGTGCCAGTTCCAATACAAGATCTCACCACTTCTGAGACCCCTAAAAAGCACCATGAAAATTAAAGTCTAGGTAAAAACCATTCCTGAGATGTCAATTTTCTCCTTGTCCATCACGAAGGCTGGACCCTGGAGCTCCCAATCCCCAGGCACTCTACACAGTGAGGCTCTGCACAAGTCTGGAAGCCTCAGCTCCAGGCAGCATGCCAGAGTTCAGCCAAACATATTTGCCTAAGTTGATATTTCTGTAATACGTTTCAAAACATGACAAATCATTACTTTCTGACGTTTGCTATTCATATTTTTTTTCTCTTTATGCTTTCCAGGCAGGAATGGAAATTGCAAGTGCCACCATAGCAACTCAATGCAATAATATAAATCTTCAAATAACAATTTAAATGAAGGATGTTTGAAGTATTTTTATTTTGTAATAAATTTATAGGTGTCAACTAAATCAGGGCTTCCTTTCTAAAGGGGTTTTGCTGTTTATTTAAAAACACAATCCTTCACTTGGAAGAGTTTATAATGTTAGCCTGAGACAAAACACCGAGGTTTAAAAGAATATCTCAAATACATTCTATTTATTTATATTAGAAAACTACTTACTGGCACTCACTCTGGTTTAGGTTCTTAAATGTCTATATCTTTTTTCATTCCTGGCATTCTTATTCACATTTAATAAGAAATTGTGACAGAACCAAGACAGAACTTATACAATCTGGTTGTGGAGTCCTCACCCACTGCCACAAAATCAGGATAATTTCAAAGAACGTTAATAAATGGTATTTTTAAAACACTGGCAGTTGTCATATGCTTAAGGTCCAGCTTGAGACTACACAGCATATACACAGAAGAGATTATAGTTTTTCAGATATGTGGTTCCTGTGGCTAAGGTGGTATTTCTCCAAATCAGGATAACACTCAACAAATTGGGGAATACAGCAGCACCCCTTCAACCCAACATGAGAGCCAAATTCCAGTTTTGGAAGCTAAACACACATCATGGCAATGTTTGGAAGGCTTTCACATGTATTGTGCATGAAAGACTGAATCTCTAACAAAACTGCCCAAACCAGCAGCATCAGGATCCAGAGAAGTTACATGGAATCAAGGTTACACACAGAATAAAGAGAAATCTTAGGTATTGTTAAGTCAAATAACTCCTTCCCTTCTGATTCCTTCATTTCTCATCAACATCTGCCTAAGCGTATCTCCTTTACAATGAGCTTGTTTCCTCAACAGAAAAATAAATTTGAAGAAGAACACCAAGATGTTGTCAGCTTTCAGAGCAGGGAAAATCCATATTGTTTAAAAAACAAAGCTTTTAATATTAAATATTTTCACTCAGGACTTAAATATATTATAGTACATGGTCTTTAGAAAGGGAAAAAAAAGTCAAAATTTGATTAAATAGCTAATGAATTACAAAAGACCGATAGCAGCCAACTGAATACTTGCCTTCTGCTGAAATAGAAGTCCTTAGGAGTGACAAATGTCAATAAACAACACAGCTCAGGAGTGGGTGGCAGGCAAGACTAAATCCATCTGGCCTGTTGAGGAAGGAGGAGAGCTGTAAAATGCATGGCTCTAGAATGTGACCAGGAGCACATGTGCCAGGATGAGAAAAGGGGAGTGTGCAGCAGCTCCCCCAGCCTCGTGCCCCCGTGGTAACCCCAAATCTGTGGGAACGTATGCTCCAGCCCTGCCTGGTGCTGTCCATATTTGTGCTTGGGACACGACCCCCTGCATCCAGCTGGGATGGGAGAATGTGCAGCTCCTGGGAAAATCTGCTCAAATTAAACAGAAGTTGGTGACATTTGTAGCCAGGTAGCCATAAATCCACCTTCCCACTTTTGCTGCTCTGGGAATATCGTCCTTTCCTTGCACAGCCTGCCTGACACACCTACTGCCTGCTCTGCCTCTGCCACAGTCTGGGAGCTGAATCCTCTTGCTAGAGAGCACTGATTTGCTACACCTCCCAAAGCTGAGCTTGGGAAGCATGGCTTTTATATGTGTTTTGATGAGCCATCAACTATTTCAGATACTATTCATGCTCACCAACAGATTCTGAAATGAAACAAAATCTGCCTCTCATCACATGCACAACAGGATACAACAGATGTCACAGAGAAACCAAGTAATAGCAGTTTTCATGGTTGGATCCAACAATTACTTCTGCACTCCACTCTGCGGCCTCTGCCATAAAGCCCAGTAAAAATGAGACACCTGCCCCCAGGAGTCCAATGTAAACTTATATAAACAAAGTCTGGCAAGGTCCAAGCCAGAATACACATTTTTCACACTAAAAGCCACTCGAGTTAGGTTATACCTATTCTTGAATGCACTGTGTCCTGCTGGAGCAAAGAAGGATGTGCATTGCTGGAGAAAGGACAAAACTGATGTCTCTTCTGGGGAGAACTAAGAATATTGTGTTATATTTCCACTACAATATCACTCTTCTCAGTAATATTTGCTGGCAGGAGTGGTATCCTCTTGGGAATTCCACCACTGACCACCTGCACCCCCACCTTTTACAAAACAACAGCATTTAGCAGCTCCTTGCCAAACCCCCTCTAGATGAAAAGCCCAATGCAGATCCTTTTCTTCGGCTCATTGCACAGGAGTTGTACATGGCTTTTCTGTCCCTGTGTAATTTTCTCCTGCAATGTGTACTCAAGGTTAAAATGCTGTCCTTTCTCCTTGGTGAGATGTGTCACTGAACTATCAAAGTGTGCATGTTAGAGAGCCTGCCAAGTGGAGGGCTGAGTGATGCAAAGACAGACCTTTGATGCACATTGTGACCTTAGTGCATTCCCTTTAAACTGAAAAGAAAAAAAAAAAAAAAGCAAAAGAGCCTCTTCTCTTTCCCCTTTGGGGGCAGAAGGACATTAAGGAGCACTTTGGGTGCAGTAGCCCTCACATTTATTGCAATTATTACAGCACTGAGAGGCTCTAGCTGAGACCACAATCCCTTTATGATGAGCAGTGTAAGACATAAAGCAAGGGAAAAGCCTTATCTCAGAAATGCATAAACTAAATACAGCTAAAAAGGCTACGAAAAGAAAAAAAATCCTCACCCCTGTTTCTATCATAAGGAATAGGCATAAATGAGCTTTTATCCAAAATCCCAGTGAGATCTGTGACAGAGTCAGGGGGAAGGACCCAGGTCTCTGCTGGGCTGACACCTCCATTTCCCGAAGACACACCTATGACAATTCCTCATCTCGCAAGTTCTGCAGCTCTTTCACATCCTTCAAGGCCTTTCAGGAGACTTTAAAAGCAGTAAATCAACAATTACAAAGCTAAGTGCATACACAGGCCTTCTGGGGATAATGGCATTGTGTTGGTTTGTACTTGCCACAAAACAAGGGCAGAGAAGAAAACCACAGGTTTTGACAGCACCACTATTACCCGCAGGAAATGTTCAGACCATGCCTCTGGCAGCATTTCCAACCCCTCTTTTCTCTCCATTTTGCATATCCAACTGGGAATGTCCATTTTACTATCTGTTCACCTGGCCCAGTGTTTGAATACACATTGTGATTTAACCATTGCCACAAAAATGAGCATTAAAGCTCAAACATTACTTAGAGCATGGATTAACAACAATCATATGGGAACGATCTCATTTTAGCTAAAAGAGAGTAGGATTAAATGCAATTAAGAGCCCCCAATGATGTAATAAAGACAACTAAAAAAAATCAAGGCAAGTGGGCAAAAAGCAATCACATTTCTGTCTAGAAACAGTAAAATAATGACAGTCTGATTGTTCATAGGGTCGCCAAGGCCAAAATGTGCAGAATGACCTTCATTAAGTCATACTTTGTACTTCTGCTGGGGGACTGTTGCATCTGCTCCTTTCGATTTGGCTTCTCTGAGTAACAAAGCTCCCAGCGATCATCTAAACCTCATTTGGAGCACCTGTGAACAATTCATTATATTAATATAACAGCAGGGGAGGAGTGCAGATACTAATAAATAGGTTGTTGAGCAGCTTTTGCTGCCAAGGTTGCTTTACCCAGTGAGGAAATGTCCCCTCCACCCAAAAGCTGTGGAACTGCACTGAGACTCTGGGCTCGGTTGTACCACGACACGTCAGAACACACATCTGGTGCTAGAGAAGCATGTAAATTAATTTTGCCTTTCAAAACAGTTGATAAATGTGTGTCTAATACTTCTGAGGGACTGCAGCATGATTTGAAACAGTTTGTTCTCAGTTAACGTAGAACAAATGTTCTCTGGCTAAAGGTGGCTACGAAAGGCATTTGGTAACGATTTGTACCAGCTGGGCTTCTCATTACTTTGAATAGATTTGTGTAAATCAACACATGAAAATAAGCAAGTGGTCAATGCCTTTAATTGCATTTGGATGTGCTGTAGTAATGGCAAATATCAGAACTTTTGCATTTGTCCTCGCATTCCGCAGTTCTAGAAAATAGATTTTTTTTTTAATAGAAAAAGCAGCAAAAGGATTTTGCTGTTAACATCTGTTTAGTCTGGTTTCAACTTAGTCACATTTTGCAAATGTCAGTGAAAAGCAAAGGTCAAATGGGAAAAAAACAGTATGCTATGGATCAGTACAATTACAGAGAGCAGAGTAGCACAGGGTTATGGAATCAGCTTGGGAGGAAAACATATCTGCAGAGTTGGATAGACACAGGGCAAAATCCTGCCCATGGACCAGCACAGCTATCATCTCAAAGGAGTAGAAAAATATATTGTTTATGTCTGTGTACTTTAAGATATTCTCCCAGAGAAACAGAGAATGTCAGGTTTTCAATTCATTGCCTCTTTTTTTAATATTTGGGCAGCTGTGCAGCAGCCTTGGTTTGGAGCATCCTCATTGCAACCATCCCTGGAAGTGGAAGTTGTCTAACTCAGTATGCATTAAGTACCTAAAACCCTTTATATCTCTTTCTTGTATTGTTTTTTGTCACTGTTACACTGCTGGGCGTGGGAGCTGCCCAGAGAAGCTGTGACTGTCCTTGGATCCCTGGAAGTGCCCAAGGCCAAGGACAGGGCTTGGAGCACCCTGGGATAGTGGAAGGTGTCCCTGCCCATGGAAGGAGCCTGGAACTGGGTGAGCTTTAAAATCCCTCCCAACTCAGACCAGTCTGGGATTTTGTGATGATTCTAAAGTACATTTGAATCACTTGAAAGGAATGTGAGGTGAATAATTGTAAAGTATTCTGCCATTTTAGATTTGGTAGAATGTTTGTAACTGTTGAAGGCACTCAAAATCCACACTGTGGTGTCTCCAGACCAGTTGAACTGAAATAGACACTGCCCCATTTTCATCCCTTTATATAAAGAAGTGAAAATTAGAAAAGGAAGGATGCTACACATATCAACAGCCAGGAGGGAGAACATTTTAAACACAGAATTTAATACAATCAATAAACTTTATATCAGTCAACAACATAACTCTCATAACACCACCACCT
This sequence comes from Toxostoma redivivum, assembly GCA_013397375.1. Lineage (NCBI taxonomy): Eukaryota > Metazoa > Chordata > Aves > Passeriformes > Mimidae > Toxostoma > Toxostoma redivivum. The sequence continues at coordinate 940,337 of VXBI01002468.1, forward strand.
CACATTTTCTATGTCACCCTTGACATGCATTAAAGACTACTTCTTTCAGCCAATTTTCTCTTCATAGCACAATCTTTTTTATCCTGTAAATACATTTATTGGTTTCTCAACATCCAATTAAACATGTAAAGAAAAGCCATAAAGATATCCAATTTATATATTTTAATTTCAATGAATTATTTTAAATTTAGCAGCCATAAAGTATCTACTATTACCTTTTTGCTGGCATTGATTTAGCAAAAATTGGTAATTGTCATGCTGCTTGTGGAGTATCAAATATGAACATTTTCACATTCACTATGAAATCCTCTCCAGCAACATGAAATTGAAGGATAGACAAAACTGTTTTTATAGAAAACCAAGCTAATTTTTATCATTTTTTTCTGTAAGGGATGATCATTTGAAACCTTTGAGCTGAAAGGAATCACAGGGCACAAGCAAGCTGAGGGATTTTCAGTAATTGTATCTTTCACATTTATCTTCTGCATAGATAGCTATGAAATAAATACTGCATGTGAGCAAGTGTAAAAATGTACTTGAGGTACTTCTGTTAGATGGAATCTCATCCTCCTGAAATTGCCTTTCCCATGAAAGATGCCCAGTGACAACCAGCAGTTTAACCAGCTGGGGATATATACAGTCAGCTACCCCTCAGCCTTAAACTGTTATCTGATTTGTCCCATAAAGCAAAATATATGAGGTACATGATCCAGTGTGGGGATAATGTACAATAAACATAACTTACACTGCAGGAAAATGAGTTCCTGTTGGAGCATCTCACAACAGAATCAGCTGTGGAAGAACCCACCCAATCTGTCCAAAATGTTTTCTTGTTTTTATTCCTTTTTCCCATAAACATAATTAAACCCGGTGGTTTTGGTCAGATAGCTCTGTGATAGCTTTTAAATTACTTATTCTAGCAGAGCCTGCCAAAACTTCTATTTTCTCCCCCTTTGAAAGTACAATGTGCATTATTTGCTGCAGTGGCAGGGCAGTACAATCACGCTGTTCTTTTTTCAGCCCTTCCCTCTCAATTTTTACAGAGCAGTCATTCACCACTGTCTTTTTTGGTTTCTTCTCAGAACAAGAGAAGCTGTGATTGATGGAGAGTGCAATGTATTCAAATGACTTTCAAAAATCATGAAGTTAAAAGCCATCAGGACTTCTGAATAATAGTTCCTAAATATGTTTACATTTTAACAGGGATTATTAACTTACATCTCGATTAGAAGATAAAAGGGAAAATATTTCTTTATAGGGCTTTTTATAGTTATTTATTTTCTCAAGGAACACAGACACTGTCAAGTCTTAGCCATATTCTGGAGTTATGTAATTTTGTACATATTAATCATCACTTGAGATGCTCTGCATCCCTTTAAAGCTACAAGTATTTGGAAACAACATCTTCATATCATTTGCATTCTCAAATAACAGCTATAAATTAAAAAAACAGAGGCTCTGGGGTGACTTTCTTCACCTAGACTTGTGCTTGCATTGAGGAATTTTGGATATGTAACCCACACATTGTGAAAAAGTACAGAAGTTGTGGCTTTGAGACTCAAAGGCTCACTCTGAGTTTGTCCCAATAAATACTGAATAAAATAGGTCAGGAGACCTGTGCCCTGAGGAATTATCATCCAAATAGTTGGTAGTCTTTGGCTGGAAGGGAGCCTGGAACATCTATTTTGACAGCAACAAGTGTATTTTTCTAATCTCTGAGTTCTGAACGAAGAAAAAGAGCATTATGAGGTGATGAGATGAGAAGAAAAGGAGATGAGGGAGGGAAGCCTGGCAGGGAACAGCACAGAGAGGAAAGCACTTGAGTGGAAAAGCTGCAATGGGGATACAGTGCTGGAGGGACAGACAGAGTCAGAGCCAGGACAGGACCCCAGCAGCTGCTGTGGATGGGCAAATATCACCAAAACTCCAGCAGAATTTGCACAGGTACAAACAACACGCAACAAATGCACAACAAATTCATGATTGTTCTAAAAACCAAGCATATCAAACCCAGCTTTTGATTCTGACCACGGTCCTGATTTACACCATTCCTGGGTCTCTAAGCTCCATGGTTTGTTAGCATTATGCAGGCTTTATTTGAAGAGCACAAAAAAACAAAATCACCATAGAAATTCAAGAATTTGGCCATAAATGGGTTTGTAGGAAAAGTAACTCCCCTAAGGTTTCCAAGCTTCCCCTTATTGTCATAAGTTCACTGCAAACACTCTGAAATTTCATCTATTCTCATTGACCATTTCCCTCTGGCTTTCTTGTGTTGTGTTTATTTTTATTATTTCTTAATTAGATTACAAACACTTTCTACAGAAACAGTAAAACACTGCCTCTGGTTCCTGGTAACAGTACATTTTAAATGTATATTAACTCAATGTTTTAATTTCGAGCTGAATGCAAATTAAATTAGTCTTTCAACACAAACAGTAACTTGTCATTTTCCTCAGTGCTTTTTCTCATGAAAAATTTGTTCAATGTTTATTTTTAAACAAAATTGGTCCCTGACTTCAGAACAAGCCTTGTTGTCTTGTGTTATTCCAGGCCTGTAGTTGGTGGAGGAACATCATCAGGACAGTTTTATCATTTTCCAGTCACTGCTCTTGCTACAACCTCACATAAAATCTTGCAAGCAGTTGGAAAGAATATTTCTAGTGTCACACTGCCTCACTGCTGGCTGGGATCACTGTCTTGTCATCAAGGTACTGACAAACATATTTACTGATTTCCCTTCATTGAGAAGCTTTAACCACAACAATTTGTTTCCTAACAAAGAGCTGGGGGCTGACTAGTTTGGGCAATTAATTCTTTCTCACACTGCAGAAAAAATTGGTGGAAGAGGGAGGGAGCAGTGCTGGCAAGCACAGGGATGCTGATCTCCTGCTCTTTGGCCAGTGACCTCTCTGTGCCCAGGGAGGTGTCCCTGATCCCCGGGGGACTCTGGGCTTCACAGGCCTGGAAAAGGGCAATCAGTGCCAAGTACTCATTAACCTTCCCCAGTGCTGGAAATCCACCGGCAGTGACAACATCTCTATGAGAGCAGAGGCAGGGAAATGGAGGTGGCAGGGAGTGGTGGGAAGGGTCACGCATCTTCATCACCAAGAAACTCAATGAAAGGAAGGGTGGATGGCACAGGATTTTAGTTTTCAATAGCATTAAAAAAAATAATGTATTCAGCACAAAAATAACACATTTTTTCACAGGAACTCTTTACCCTTAAGACGAGAGTCCCTTTCTCCTGACAGTTAAATTATGGAGAAATTTCCCTTTCTTCTTTTTTATTTTAAGCCATTAGTTGTTTGCTTTTCAGGACAGCTCTGAACAATTTCAGCCAGCACTGCCTGGAAAGGTTTGCTGTGACATCTGATATTTGGTGTCAGCTCTGTGGGGACAGCAACCAGTTTTTCTCAGAGGTTTTCTATGTCCTGAGTCCTTAAAAATAATGTTAACTGTGAAGCTTAAATCAGCACTGTCGGGGGCACCCAGTGTTCCTCCTAACAGAGCAGCCCAAGGCTGCCAGACGTATTACACTGCTCTATTGAAGCCTGCTGTGAGGTGGAAATACTGCCCTGGAGTTCATGACTTTGTAGCTGTAAAAAAAAGATATGACTATCAGATCTTATTATACCACCTCATGCACAGCTCAGTGGAAAGGGAAAATCCAATACAGGGCTCTGTGGACCAAGAAATCTTAGGAAAGGTATTTGTGGGGGGGGAAACAGAATCCTAAAAGCAAAATCCAAGCAAGGTGGGAAGAGCAGGTTTAACTTTCCATCTGCACAGTACAGACACCTCAAGTGAAAACTGAAGAGTTTACATCCTTATGATCCTTTGTGACTGACACAATAACTAATTTCCCCCAGGCTTGCCCTCCTTACAAGTTTTTAACTGTGCATGTTAACCTGCACAATGTCACTTGTTGGAGGCTGTGAAGAAATCAGTTTGCCTAAAAACATTTTTCACAAAGATTTCATAGATCTGGGATGAAAATTTTCTGATCAAAATCTATGGAAGAGACTGAGATAAAAGAAGCCCAGATTTAAGCTCAAACCCTCACTAATTCAAGTATTTCACCTCTCTATTTCACCTCTCATTCCCCTGCCTTTCAGCTCAATGAATATTTATTGTTATGAAGTGAAGGGCTTTGAACAGGACATCCAAAGGGACAGAACAAACCCCCAGCCCCGTGGCTGAGTACCCTTGCACAGATGCTGCAGGAGGACAGGTCAAAACCCTTCTCCCAGTTCTGTACCCACCCAGCTTTGCCAGGGCTCTGCTCCCCACTGGCCTTTGGAGAGCGAGGAGTGGGAATGAGCTTCTGACTCATGGTCATTACACCTGCTATTTCTCCATTTTTGTGCTGTTATTAACCAACATTTCCATTTTTAGAGCTGCACTTGATGCTCACCTCCCCATGCTACCAGCATTGGTAGGAACATTTCAAGGATTCCCTCTCCCTTGATGGTGTTCCCCGTGGAAGAGGATGTTTCAGAGGTGCTCAGTGTACACAGGACACCAGTGTAAATATTGTCTCAGGTTGCTTTTATGTTTGCTCTGAGTGGTAGTGTTGCCAGGAAAGCCATCAAGCAGGATTTCACACATTATTACAGCCCGGGAAGTAAGTTTGATGACTTGCAGAAAATATCAGGAGATTGATCTGCTACTGAAGAAATAAGGCCTGGTTCTAACAACTGTTAGAAATGAAACTAAGCATTCACTTTCAGGACACATTTGGTTTGATTTTATCACAGACCTATGAGTGACACTATAAACACTGCATTTGTTAAAATATTCATACAAATATCTACACATAAGGAAGAAATAATTGGGTGGTAGCTTTACCTTCTGACAGAGGAAAAAAGCTCATTCAGAATAATTCTATTACTTCCCCCAGACAGGCCTTGTAGGTTAGTTACAAGGAACTCACAGGTCACACAAAAGTGCAATGATAAAAAATGCAGGTACTGTGAAACATTTATAAAGAGAAAGTATGAGGGAGTATGTAGTTTAGAATCTGAAATGACATTTTGGCATGGAACAGATCTCCCACAGGGCAGTTTTGAAACTTGCAGAAATTCTTAAAATGACATCTTTCAAAATGAGCAAACATCAAACGCACTGAAGTCGTTACCTCAAAGTGCTTCACTGATAAGTCAGGCTGGGAATATGCTAAAAATAAAGTTGCACAGATTCACAGCTGGCAGGAACAGCGTGCCAGGAGCTGTGACCCCAGTGAGTCCTGCCCACACTGTCCCTGCTCCAGCTGGGATTCACTCAGGTTTATTTGGACAGACAGGAGCAGCACAACGGGGAAATGCATCCACAGAGGAGAGGGAAAGGCAGGGACACACCATGGATACACCACAGAGAGGGACAGGCACTGACACGAGCCAGCACAAGCCATCCACAGGTGAGCCCTGACCCAAAACAGCTCCCAGAAGGTGGCAGGAGGAGTATCTCTGCCCTGTGACTGCCAGGACAGCACACACTTGTTTTATGTGCTTAGTGACACAAAAGCTCTCTCAAAATGCCAAATTCATATTACTGAGCCTCTTTTGTTTAAAGAGCAAACAAGAGGGCAGAAAATTAATGGTACAATGCAGGCATTTATCCATTTATGTAATAAGTTCTGTGGAATTAGGAAAAAACCTAACTGTTGAAAGGGAATTCCTTTTTTTGTGCAATGCATAATTAACCCATGGACCCCTCTTCCCCAGCCCTTGTTGTACATTAAAGCATAGCAGGACAATATGGATCTGCTACTGTTCTTAGGTTTGCTGTGGTTCTTTTCTTTCCTCAAAATGGCAAACCTGTGGTGCCAACCATAATGTGACAGGAGTCTGCCTCTTACAGGTACAGTACCTCACAGTAAGTTCCTCTAGCTGAATGAGAGTTCCTAGCCATTGACCAAAACAGAAGAAAATAATAAAAGTTCCTTTGCTTTCACTGATCTTCCTTTAAATGAATGGATGCTTTTACATTAATTTCCTTAACTACTGAAGATACAAGCAGAATTCTTGTATCTGCCCCCAACTGGAAGGTTTACTGCAAACAAGACCTCTAAACTCCAGCAGACTGGAGTAATGCTTTGCATGAGATTCACTATTATAAACCTGTAGAAACGCTTCTGCCATTTTTGCCCCTGATTCTGAGAAAGGCTGAGTTACATTGCTGCATCTACACATCAATCCCTTCTCCATCACTGGGGTGAGATCCATGCTGACCTGTTGGCACTGTGATCATTTAATGATTCCATTTGGTTCTGCCACATGAATTTGGGTTCATTTAAACATGTGTAAGTAGTAGTTGAGGGAATTTTCCCCTCCTCTATGCACTTCCATAAATCCATGTTAATAAACAACCTTACACTCATCCCCTTGTGCTTTGCTCTTCCACGCAGCAAAGGAACAGGGACCAAAATCTCACACAAAAATCTGAAACAGTCTCTTGGCCACAGAGGAGCCAGGAGACAAAAGGGAAAAGAGGTCCAGACCTTTGGAAACGTTTTCCCCCTCACGATTTCCATTCAGCCCACCTGGCATGGATTTTGATGCCATGCTTGCAGGTTGGTTACACACAGGGGCTGTTCCTGAGCAAGCAGCTTTGCAGGAGGATTTCCCCTGCAATCCCTGCTTTCACTGCAGGCCATCCAAGACTGTCTCTGAAGGAAGGGATTGCTCATTCCCTCTCAGGCTGTTCCAGGCACTCAGCATTATGGAATACGAGCTTTCCACAAGAATTTATTAACCTCCACACAAGAGAACACGTTATTCCATTTTGTAGACAGGAAGCCAATAAAAAGGCTGATTTAGGTATTCAAAATCAGTGCCTAACTCTTAAAGTGTGTAATCCAAAGCACAAAGGGCCAGAGCCTACAAAGAAAAGGTCATAAATATTTTAGGGGACGTCTTACTACAAAAACAAACAAACAATTTTCCTCGCTTCACCTCATTTTCAAAAGCCAAACTATGCTGCAGGAAAATTTTCCCACTCCCCAAAGTCAGCTGGAGACACACACTCACTACAGATAGATCAGTCTAGCAGGTAAAAGACAGGATATTTACAGATTTTGCTTTCAATTGCTTGTGTCATTGGAGATAGAGAGGAAAAATCAACCTTTTGCACAACAGCAGGACTGGGGCACTCATGTCCCAGTGAGTAAATGGTTGTTTTTTGCAATTACTTAATCCATCTTTACACCAGTAAGGAAACTTCATAGAATGAAAGAGAAGCAGTGCCCATGCAATACCCTAATTCAGAGGGACAAATGATAACTACATCCATCAGGTGTTACTTTTAGATATTTGTGGGCTTTTAGCACACCCCTATGTGTAATTTTTCAGCTGTAGAAATAGTGGTGTAGCTTCACAGGAGTCAGTGGAGCTGTAAGAGTCCAGCTAAGGATGATGGAGGGAGCTGTATACATATTTTCCTCTTTTTCTTGATTGCTTTCATAATTCCACCATTAATTCAGATTTCAGAACTTGGGCCCTTGAACAAGGCACTGCAAAAAAAGATAGCAACTAGCAGCCCCTTTTTGCTTATCAACCTGTCCCCCTACTAACTGCCTGATTTTGTCTTGAGCAAACAGTAAAAATGAGGCTTTCACATTTTCTCTGCGTTCTTAACCACAGATGGAAAACATTTGTAGTACACTGCATATAAGAAATGAGCTCCACAGGGTTTGCTGTGATGTGAGACAGAGCAGAAGTGATTCCACAACTGAAATGCTGCTGTCTCCACAACACAACAAAGTGCAGATGAAAGGCTTTGAGCTATTTCAGCCTAGACAGTGCTACACACAAATCACACATAACTAGGTTGACTTAACTTTGCTCTAAATTCAATGATGGTAATGAATTTTTACATCTTCTCTGCTATAAGTGACTTGCATGTAATAATCCCAAAAACATTATCACTAATTCCTATGATACTACAATATTAATGGAAATATAAAACTAAACTGCTAAAACTTAAAACCGATTAATAAAATATCCCGTCAAATAGATTCATTTCACTTCCTAAAGCAAAGAACTTCACTTGATCTCAGAGCATTAGCTATTTGAAATGCTAAAACATTTTTCTTTCAGTTGTAAAAGATTTTTCCACAGGCAAGAACTTGTTTGTCACTACTCACAGCCTTCCCACAAAAAACAAGAATCCTGCTCTGTCTCCTTGCTTAGCACTGGAGTGTCTAACAAGAAGAGTTAGAGATTATTCCAGCAAGTTAATTGGGTTTCAGAAATGGTTTGCAAAGAGCTGCTCTCTCTGGTTTTCTCCTCTGTTTGGGGAAATCTGACTTGCCAGTCAAAATTAGGATCTCTGTCAGCAAGGGCAGCACAAAGCAGACCTTCACTCTCTTCTGCTTAGTCTGGAGACAAGAGCAAAAAAGCCAAATTGAAAAGAGTTCTACGGTGAAGCCCCAGATGTAAAATTTCTCAGATTTGAATATCTGAGTTCAATCTAAACTTGTACTCTTTTACAAATTGGCCTCATTGCAGGTGACTCACCATGGAGACTCAAATCTGAGTTTAATAGAAAAGTCAGTTTGAAGCAGGGAAGTACCACCCAGCACATCCTCATGAATGCAAGAGAAAACTACAAAAAAAAATACTTTTCCTACTTCTTCTCAGGTTTCAAACAAATTGAGCACTTGTTACCTTCCCTGGGAACACCTAAAAGGCTGGGAATTGTGATCCTGGTTCAGGCACATCCATGGTGGGTGCAGTGGGCACCAGCACAGTGCTCTGTATGCACCCAGCTGCAGGGACAGACACCTCCTCTCATGTCTCAGCCAGAAGTGGGATTCCCAAATGGGAGAGCAGCAGAGAGGGGCTTGGGGTGAAGATGCTGTGAGTGCACCCATAATTTCCTTCATTCTGTTGATCCCACTGGGAATCACAGCTGTGTGCTCATGGGAACACTCAGGAAATACCAACCTTTGTCTGTGGAAGTGGAGAGCTGAGAAACCAAGTCTGACACAGCACTGCCACCCCCAGAACAGGTGGAGATGCACTCAGGCCACCCAGACTCAAATAATCCTTCAGCTTTCAGACCCCAGCACAGACATCCCTGCCCTCACTCATCTGCCACCCTGCAAATCTTCCTGAGCACTTTGGACTTTGTCAAGGTCACTTCAGGCTCACGGCAGTGGCACCCACCTGGCCATTTTTGGCCACTGAGGTGGATTTTGGTCTCCTGGGCTTTGAAACAGAGAAGAGAAAGAGCTGCTTACACCTCCATAAAGCACAGCTTACATTTAAAGATGCCCAATGTAAAATTACCCACAGGGGTTTTTCTGCTTTCACCAGAAGCTTCTTTGTTTTATAAGCTCCATTATTATGGTGCTATTAAAACATTTAATGATTTAAATAGCACTCTTGAGTTAAGCCAGATGCTTTCACTCTCCAAGTATCAGGTCTATAGGTTACCAATACAAAACATGAGAAATCTTCTTTGAAATCTTCTAAGGCTGATAGTACTCAATTTAGTATTTTTATTGTAGCCAGAAAATCCTCTGGAAACATTCTGACTTTCACAATATTAAAAAATAACCCACTTAGTGAGTTCTAAATAATATTTATTTTAGCTAACGGCAGTATTTTTAAAAATCCTTGGCTCTCTAAGCCTATTAACTTCTAATACTACCAAGTTGAGCTAAAGTAAAAAAAAAAAAAAGCTTCCTCTTGCTGCCTATTGACACTGGGTGTCATCTAAATGGCTAAACTGCAATTCTGTTCCCAGAATTAATACTGCAGGAGAGAAAGATGATAAAAAGAGGCTCTGAGAAGGAGCCACACACAGCCCAGGCAGCACAAAGCTAAGCCATGTGGGCAAACACCTCCTCTAATTTCATTGTATTTATAGGTCAGCTGGTTTTATTCTGAAGCACAGGAGATTTACTAGGAAAATTCATTACTGCCACTTGCTCTGATTTTCTTTCTCAATATAATTAAGCTTTGCTAATTGTCTATCATGATTAAAATCATGCCAATAACAACCTTGTTTCCCCATTTGGCTGCGCTCCAGGCTCTTCAGAGCTCTTGTTTAAGGGCAGTTCTTCCTGTAGCAGTTATGGAAAGGTCTTTTACCAAACACGTGAGGTCAGCCCTTGGCCTCTTTGCCAATAAATTCATACAAATCAGGATCCTACCCATGGATTTTCTGAGGCAGAGAAGGTAGTCAAAAAGGAAAGACACAACAACGGTATTTTAAGCAAGGAGTGAGATTCAGTAAAGATTCAGAATCCATTCCTGCAGGTTGGAAAATTACTTCAAACTAGAGACACAGATAGGAAGGTGTTGAAATGAGTGATTACTTCAGGGCTGCATTATCCCCCCAGCAATACAAAAGCTGATGTAAGACATGGAAATTCAGCCAGGACACAGAAAGGGGAGAAAAGTGGAGAGAAAAAGGGTTAGGTGTGAGTGGGAAAGAAAAAAGAAAAACAGAAAGAAAGAATCAGTGCTGTTGTTCTATCACACATTGCTATTTTTTAGCTTCATCCCCTCAGTGGAAGTCAGATTAGGGGTGCAGAGGGCAGAACCAGGAGCTGAAGGCAGCTCTGCTTTGCTTTGGGACCCCAGACAGGACCCTGGCAAGGGGGACAGGACATAGGGAGGAGGCTAAAGCCATCCTAGCCTTCTTCCCACCTTCCCTTTACTGCCTGCCTGCTGGGAACTTCCCTTGATAACAGTCAGAGCTTGGTTTGTAGCAATGCCCATCAGCAAATTTCTGACAAAATAGATTTTCAGGGAAAAATATCAATTCATTGGCACCAACATGTTTTAACCGCTAATGCTTTTGTTTCCCAACAGCTCATTGCCTTGGGAATCAGGATTCCCACTGTCCACTGCCATGGGCAGTGCCAAGTGACAGATAATTGTCTCTGTGCCAGGCACAGCAGTGCAGGGGTACCTAACCCATGACCACGGGCCTCAAGGTTCTGGGGCTTTGTGCTTCCCAGTAAGGAGACAGAGATAGAAGAGCAGTGTAGGTCTGCTTTAATCTGTTTAAATGTTTTTTAAACACTGCAGCCACGTAGAAACCCAAGCAACTTCCAAATGAGGGCGTATACATCCCCATCACTCAGGCATCCCCAGAGCCCCAATTCCAGAAGTAAAATAACCAGACCACTGTGTGCACCACCTTGGCAGTATAAGACAAATATCTGGGCTTGGGTAGCTCATTCTCAGTTCACTCTCTGCACTTCTGCAGTGCAACACACTCTGCCTCATTTCCCCACAGGAAATGAATGAAAGCCACTGCCTTTCTCTCCACTTCTGTCTAATTTACACTGTAACCTCTTTGGGCCAGGACCTATTTCTTGTTACTTGTTCATACAGTGCCTAACACAAAAGCAACCTAATCTCAGACCCTTTTTTAATGCAAATGTAATAGAGAACTGGGCTGTTTTAGCAGAAAGGGTAATTTTGGTTCCCCCTCGGTAATGGACTCTGGGAACAGATAATTGGGCTGTTTTGTCATTATTCTTTTTAAGTGAGGTTAAGGTCCTATTGGTGGCAAAGTGAAATATGTATTGCAGGCTAATCAGCAGTCCAAATCCAAATGTGCCAGGGCAGAGCTCACCCTGCATTTAGTGCACTCAATAGATGGGTTGTACTAACACAATTAAAGGAAGAATTTGGCTGTGTACACATGTAGATCATTATACTCACGCATCTTCTTTTACTGCAGATCATGCAGAGAAGGGTTTGAAGACTAGAACATAACAATTATGGGTCTAGACAGAGCCTGCCTAAAGGCATGAGCTGCAGCTAGAGCAGTTCAAGTGACTGCCTCCTCCAGAGGAAGCAGTCTGAGAGGCAGTAGCACTTACACTCCTCATCCAGCACAAAACCAGACTTCAGCCCCGTGGCAGGGTGAGCTGGGCTGCTGCACTGGGCTTTGCAGAGGACTGGGAGGACACACACAACCAGACAGTGCTCCTCAGCTGGGGCAGGAGCTTTGGAAGCCACAGAAGGGAGCTGCTGGCAGCGGTTGTGTCCTCTTGCTCCAGAGTCAACAAGGTCAGCGAAGATGAAACTTGGTAAATCCAGCCCAAAGGACAGAAGATCTGATTCTGTGTCCTTACATGCCACTGGTTATCAAGCAGCTGCTTCTGCTCACACAGGGAAACATGTTTTTCATGGTGCCAGGGTATAGAACTAAAAAAAAAAAAAAATCATCTCTTCTCCATCAACTAAGTTTTCAAATATTTTTCAAATACAGCAACTTTTATCTTGGTGCTATTTGTTTCAGTCCAAGAGAAAGCAAAGGACTGCCAGCCTTCCATCATTTCTGAGCATGAAGGGCATGCTTATCAGAAAATAACATCAGTGGCACACACTTAAAATACCTTTATCTCAAGGTTTCTCCCCTGCTTTCCCATGGATAGCTCATTTAAACCACTGCTAGACAGCCCAAACCAATAATGGGCTGTTCTGGTCAGTCTTTTAATAAATCCACCTTTTGTTACAGTGAACCCCATTTGCTTTGGAGTGCAAGTCAGGGTGTTGATGCAAATCACAAAGCCATATATGAAATACACTTTGGATCTATTAGAAACTTTCTTTCCCTGCAACATCCACATAACCATGACTTAAATCAAACAAGTCTTCTCCACTGGCATGGAGCAAGAAAAATCCTTAGCCCCAGGAGTTACACCTTTAGTCAGATGGATCCTATTTTTGACAATGTCCTTTAGACACTGCAAAGAAAACCTGTTCATTCCAGCTATCACCTGAGTCTCAGAATTCCTTTTACACTTAGATTTTAATCCCCTAATTACATGACTTGTAAGTCACTGAATTCTCTGTTCATGAGAAATTGCCTAGGATATCTCGCAGCAAGAAAACAGTGTGTACATTTCTGTTATACTTAATTCTCACCTAAATGAAGAAATATTGGACCAAACCTACAAAAGCCAATCTGAGGGAGAAAATAATCAGCACACTCTTGTTTCTTTAAATGGCAGGGAAAAAATCATCCAATATATTTGAAATTTCACTGCCTTTTCCCCACAACACCTTAGGCATTAATGGCTTTTTACCAGGACACAGTCTGTAATTTTCTTGAGGCAATTTTCCATGTTTTTTCACCTTCAAAAGAAAAAAACCATACTGGATTAATCTTTCCCTGCTGACATCATAAGGATGATTTCTGCAGTTAAAAAGGTCTTCAAAACAAAAGGAATAGAAACAAAGGAGCTCATTTACAGTTCCTTTGCTGAGCAGACAAACCAGACTGGAGGGTTGTTCAATGACAGCCAGTGGGACAATTGTCCATTCTAACAATTATCATATTGCAATGTGCATCCCCAGCAGCTCCTGCATAAATCCTTGCATTAGAGCCCAGACTCTGCTGTGTACAGACTTTAACCACATCTCATTTGTGACTCAGGAGACCTGGCTTATGCTGCTGGATTTGCCACTGCCCTCTGGTATGCTCCCCTGCAAAAATCTCTGCCTATCTCTCTCTGTTTCTCCACCTCTGAGATGGGGATCAGGGTATCCTTATAAAACCCCCTCCTGCAGAGGGATCAATGGGAATTGTGAAGTTTCACCCTTTTGAATGGCTCTCTTGGAAAGCAGAGAATTTCAGTCTTCATTAAAGGCACAAAAGCTGGTGTGCCTGTGGTGTTTTGAAAAGCACTTTCACATCAAGCTCTGAGAATGCATAAATGAAAACACCTCCAAAACAAATTCTGTTTGTTTTTCATCCATTGTCTGTACACACTGACATGCAGTTCATCTTCTCTTCACAGGGGAAAAAAAAAGTTAGCACTTTAGCACTTATTTCTGCTGCAAAACCATTCATATAAATAAAAGAGAGACAGAGAGAGACAAAGTGCTCTGCACGGATACTTGAGGCTGACAGAGAAAATGCTCCTTCCACAACAAACTGGAGCACGTGCCAGGAGGACAGCAGTGCTCCTGATTTTCATCTCTGAGAGAAAATGAAGAAGGATGAATAGCTATGCCTCACTTACTCTTGAAGCAAATCAAAAGGAATATTCTGGTATCTATTTTTTATCCTCCTGTTCTGGTTAATGAAAACAAAAGACCTAAATATTTGATTACTTCCCCTCTGTGTCAAAAATAATAGTTCACGTCCTTTCTAGTTTGACAGAATGGAGACTTTTTAGATCTCAGTCCTTTCATCTGAAACAGCATAACACAGGTTTGCACCAGCCTAACCTATTAAAATAAAGTTGAGCTCTGAAAAGCTGCCTTTTTTTTTTTTTTTTTCCTTTTTTCCCCCCTTTTGGAACTGCACTGCAAGCAACGATTAGATTGCATTTGCCAATAAATCTATAGGGATAAGTGAACCAAAATAGCTTCTCCCTCTCCAACCTATCAGTTAGCAGGCTTCCTTTGTAAATGATGTTACCATTTCATGATTTGCCTTAAAACTTACTCACCTCTGTTCTGTGCCCTTCAGAGTAAATATTGCTCATGCTAAAGGCTGTGCAAAATGCATTCAGGAAATCCATATTTGTGAATTAATGTTTTAGTGATTTCAGCGGTGTTCACAAGTTTAACTATGTGGAATCTAACATATGCAGGATCCTTCAAAAACACATCTCAGCTAAAACACCCTGTGTTAGTACAGAAAAAAATTAAAGTGATCAGAAACTGCTTTGAGCTAATGGAGACATAAAATGGAAAGGGAGGATAATTTTAAGACCTATGTATGTTGCAGTAAGGAGTTGTATTTCAGAAAATCACATGTAGCATTCAAAAAATCATGGAAGTCATGGGAACAGTGACCTTATTCCACTGAGGTCATTCAAATTCTTCTAATAGCAGCTCCTGCTTGTCAGGATTAGCCAGAAATATGGGTGGTTTGACTTGTTAGTGCTGTGGTTTTTCCCTGATGAACTGAATAGTACATTTTGCTACAACACAGCTTCCATTTCATTCCCACAATTTTCCCTCCAACTGCATTTCCAGTTCAGTTGTTCAGACCCCAAGAACTCAGTTTCTGCAACAGCTGTACCCTAGTTCTGCCTCTGCCCCACTCTGCCCCTCACTTCTCCATTCACAATGGATTTGCTTCACTTATTGAAAATGAATGAGTTTAAATGGAACTTTTATTTCCAGTAATCACTGGGGCAGCAGTATTTTTCTGGCTGATGTTTTAAGTAACCTGAAGAGAAAGAGAGGGAGAAAAGGAGATAAAAGAGCCATTTAAAGGACTCCAACCTTTTAGCAGAGTTGTACCAATCTGAAGCTGAATAGATCATTTGGGGTGTCCTTTCCAAATGGCTGTGTAACCAAAAAGAAAGGGGAGTAAATCAGGCCATGATTGGTTTCTGTACCAAGAGCTAGGTAAGAGAACAAATCAAATTTAACACTAGGAAAGCAATAATGGAAAATGCCTGTCTTCCCCAACAGTTCCCTTGAGACAAACAATCTGACAGTGCTGACTGAGCCAGGCTGGGCTTCTCACAGAAACCACAAAAGCTCCTTGTCCATGCTGAGAACTTGGTAGAGCAAAATACCAGCTGTAGCCTGTCCCTCGTTAGCATA
The DNA here is from genome assembly GCA_013397375.1 of Toxostoma redivivum. Lineage (NCBI taxonomy): Eukaryota > Metazoa > Chordata > Aves > Passeriformes > Mimidae > Toxostoma > Toxostoma redivivum. The sequence goes on from VXBI01002468.1 coordinate 955,879, forward strand.
ATGGATCTCTATATTTGCAAAGATAAGCAATTTAACAACATGTAGTAGTCCAGAAACTTATTTGTCACCCTCTGAGATACTCAACATTTTTCTAACTCCAAGAAAAGGAGACAAATACTCTCAAGTACATTTGAAATGATTCACACTTACATAAAGATCACAGTATTTTTTTTCCTCACTATTTTACCTTTCTAACCTCATTATGTAACAGTCTCACTAATATTTCCAGGCCCCCACTCTGACCATCCCTACATGAAACATTTCCTACCACACACTGCAAAAAAAAGTACTCACAGGGCACGTGGAGCCCTGAATGCAGACAGAACTGGTGAAGCAAGACAGCAGATAGGGAAACCACAAAAGCTTTTGTTCCCTGTGATCAAAGCCAACACCAGTGTGGATTACAGCACTCCAGGAGCAGCTAATGGAGCCCTCACACATCTTAATTCACCCATTTTGATCTCAGAATTCATCTCCTATTAATTTTGGAGGAGTAGCACGGCCCTGCCTCAGGCACTGCCACATATTCCAGATAACCCAGACAGACCCTGCACTGCTCACAGATTATCAGCTGCTGATGTGCAATCAGAATGGAGCAAAGTGACCACAGAACCTTATCTTGCATTTAGCAAGCCAAGCTCCCTTGAATGACCATTCCAGGGGCTCCTAATTTCCCATTTTCCATCCTAAATTCCCAATCCTGTTGCAGCAGCAAGTCCCAGCCTCTCTGGCTCAGCCCCCAAAAACCAGGCTCAGCGTGGACCCACACACCCACAGCTTGTGAGCTTCCAAAACAGGAGGGAAATTGGGGAATTGGGGAATCTCCACCAGGCTAGCTGACATAAATTACATATTCCTGACTCAGAGTTTAAGGGGCAGATGCAGTCCTGTGCTGTGGGCTGTGAGTGCAGCCCTCCACATCACCTTACCACCCATCAGAATGGCATTTAATCCCTGACTTCCACCAGCCAGGGAAAATGAGATGGTGAGAAATTTATTAGGCTTTATAATCATGCATAACAATCTGCTGTACATCACGACTTAAACTGGAAAATATGCCTGACAGTAGAATTTCACCCTTGTTAGATAAAATGAGGAAAGGTGATTGTGTGTGATCCTTGCCCCTTGCCTCCACAGGGAGAGAGAGGAGGCAACTGGCAACAGCATTTCTTAATAATTACACATTATGTCTTTGAAAAGACAGGAGTATAGAGACCCTGTTTTCTTCTCCCTCTCTTCACTGGTGCAATGTAAAGAAACACTTTGATTAATTGGGCAACAATCCTTTGGGCTGTGAGGTGCTTAAACTCCTAAACCCCACAGACAAATCCAGAGATAAGAATGAGGAAATTCACTTCTTGATACAGATCAAGGCAAACCAACAGTGAATTCTAACATAACTGAAATTATTGAGGGTAAAAAACCCACTCAATACGACCAGCAAGGAGAAACTTGTGCCTCGTGTCTGAGCTCTGTCCTGCACAGGAGGCTCAGCCCTTGTGATGTGCCCTGCCCACACCATTCCTATTAAAAATGGATAAACAAGCAGAGTATTGTTTCAAAACCAGCTAAATAAAGTGCCCTCTCTGTGTTGCTTGGCAGCCAAAGCATTTTGGGTGTCAGAAACACAAATTCTACCTAGGGGACCTTCCCCATCTTGTGCAGGAGATGCTGCCTGCCACAAATTCCAGATGAACAGAACACCAGCATCCTCTGCCCCATTTCCCCACCCTGACAAGGTTACTCCTGGAGGCACCCAGCAGCTTCCAAACAAGCCATGTCCCTGAAACAAGTGCTCTCCATGGCTCACTCCAACCTTTTCTCAGCCCCTCTCAGAACGAGCAAAGAACATGGATTTAAAAACAAATGCATTTGAGTGTTTGTATTTATGCTTCTGTTTTGCAGACGGGGCTTTGAGTATTCCAAGTCCATATTTTCAAAGTTTCTCTCCAACAACTCTAAGCACTAGAAACTTAAAAGCAGAACAAGGTGAGAGAGCAAGACCTGCTGCCCAGAGAAAAAGACCAGACACCTGAGAGCTGACAAACCTCATTTAAACATCGACAGAATGCTGCTGCACTGAACATGTCCAGAACTGCCTGGGGTTGTTTAAGTACTTACACTGTGCTATCACAGGGTTTCAGAAACTTAAAGCACTAGAGATTAGTGCTTTAAACCCTAACCTGACCTCAAGCCAGAGGGATGGGTGCCAAGGAATAGCTGCTAATCGTTGTCAGAGATCTGGTTTGCCTCACTCCTGCACTGCTCTGGCTCTGCTGGTGGGTGATGCCAGGGGAGCTTCCAGTGAGGGTCAGTCAGGGTGCTCTGCATATCAATGGCTGCACTCATTTGTAATGTTTTCCTTCCTCTGTTGCACTGCTTCTTGATTAATTAGTGCTATTAAAGAACCTGCCCAGTGTACACACAGCAACTCGCCTTGCTTTAGCAGTAGGAAGAGAGAGCAAGTCCTTCTGAATTCAGGGAAAAGTCTCTGAAGTGTAAATAGACAAAGATAATCAAATTCAGACGAGATTAAAATTAACAGACTATCAACCAAGTGACACTATTAATAAATGTCCACAACAAGTCGGGACAGAAAGGACTCTGGAAAGACCAAATGTAATTTAATTAAACAAATGAGAACATACAAAAGAAACCATAGCAGATAACTGCGTGGAAAGACAAATAAAGATTTCAGCAATAATTGCTGTTATATTATTCACTGTATAAAATGAACCATACTGGAGTTCCTCTCTATTTACATAGCAAGGTGGAAAACCTTGGGATTTTACCTGTAACCTTGTGCACTGCAGAATCTTGTCCTTCACATGAATAAATGAAGTTTTGCTCTCACATTATTAGGCCATGCAGTGCAGAATATACATATGTACTTACACCAATCCTGTGACGCAAGGGAATACTATTATTCTGATTTTATGGATAGAGTTTTACAACCTCATTAGTCTTGAGGCAACAAAGCTTTCTTGGTAGGGTTTGCCTTGATATTACAGAGCGTGAAAAATCACATCCCATAATCTACATGACTAAAATAGGCAAAGTTTCTGATGTAAATGCAATAATGTTGACAAGACCTTGCCCATCAGCTGTGCTTGTTTATGATTTATGAAATCTCTTGTTTCCACACTAACACTCAAAGGAAGAGCACCCTGTTACCCAAAAGTCAAGAACCACCCACCTGCGTGTGCTGAACTTCCCCTGAGATGCCTGTCCTGGTTTAATTCCCAATTAATGGAATGCTCAGGAACCTGCACTTCTAGCAAGGTACCTGCCCATCCTCAGGCACCACACTTTAAGGACGACACAATCTACTACAGAGACAGGAGGCATCATATCAGAATGCCTCAGCTCTATGAGGAACCCTCCCATTGCTGGTACAGCTCTGCCCATGAGGGGGAATCCTCATTCCCCCAAGGCCAAAAAGAAAAGAAACTGCAATGAACCACAACCTTTTAAAAATCACAGCACTGTCAGCACTGAAGCTCCTTCCAATATAAAAACTCTGCCTTAAAAAGTCACAGCCCAGAATAATTAAATAACCCAGAGGTTATTTTCTCTCTTTGAGTTTGTAAAAATTCTTTTAAAAAACAATGCACTGCATGGTTCAGCATTGAATTCTACCAGCACAGCACTGTTTAATGTGGCAGTTCCCTAATTGTCACTGTTTCCTATACTACTTCACTAATCAATTCATTTGATTTTACTGTGTTCCAGTCACTCCACAGAGGAATCACAGAGTGGTGGGTGTTTCTAATGAGATCCTGCAAGGACCCTGAGTAATTGACCCTCAGCTATACAACATTTTTATCAACAAGCTGGGAGAAAATACGAAAACATTATTTGATAAAAATGTCAAATGACTGACAAAGATTAGGAGAATGGTAAATAATGAAGTGGAGAAGGTATTGATTCAAACCAACCTGATAAGATCAACACAAGCAAGCATTATGTGCTCCACAGTAGTGCTACTGAATGAGTCCTAAATCCTAATTAGGAAATAGGATAAACTGAATCCTAGGAACAAAGCAAGAACAGCACTTTTACAGGTTGGAAGGGGAAGAAAGGGGCTAAAATACAGAAAAATCTTGGAAATCAAGACCAGGGACTGCCATGGTAGTGAAGGGTCTAATGCATTCCCTGACAGTGTCAGCAGAATAAAGCCACATGGGAATAGAGAGATTATATCACAGTGTTAATGTGAATTGGTACAAGCACAACAGCAACCAGCAGTGCTGTCCCCACATTTGCTTTTGCACCAAACAGCCACAAGAATGATTAAAGGAGCAGTAAATACGTGGTCAGTGCAAAAATTAAGGAACTCAATCTGTTCAGATTATCAGAAAAAAGGAGAGGGCACAAATTGATGACAGCTGATTAATACCTACGCAGGACACTGAAGTTCCATAATTGCAGCCTCTTTATGAAATAAACAGAGCTATGATACGATCCAGGAGCTGGGAATTGAGCTAGGCAAGCTTTGACTTGAAATGAGATGCTGCATTTTAATAGCCAGAGTAAATAACAGCTGGAAATGATTTATTGAGAGTTGAAGTGTGCTCCTGAATGGTGTAAACCTGCATTTCACAAGTGGAAGTTTCCTGAGATCCGCCCAGCTCAGCTGGATTAATTCAGGGTGGCCTTCAGGAGGTCAAGGGAGGTTTCTGCTCTGCTCCCTCCTGGCTTCACAAACCACAGGTCTCCAGATCAATCCCCACTCCTGCACCTTGAGTGTTTCCTTCAGGTCATTAAGTTTAACATCCACTCTCCCTTCATTTGGAATGTGCAATTTAAAGCTACAACTGCTGCCTTAATTTAATGGTAATTAAACCTGAGCCAGCCCCAGTGTTTTCTGTAACCAGCTCACTGCTGCAAAGGGAGAGTTGGGCAGAATCTTCTGGAGCCACGATGGGCCCAGGATGCCAGGAGGGGACATGGACAAGAACACAAATTTAATTAAAGAATTATATCATTAGAAAACCTTTTTGGCATGCAGGACCACAGGAACAGGGTGTCAGCTAAGGAGCAAAGACACAGGAAGCCAGCACAGAGTCCTGACAGAGGACAAGGATGATTCTGCCACTGAGATAAGCTTCCCTCAGCCTGAGTCCCGTGGTAATGCAGGAATTGCCCTTCTCTCCGTCCATTTCTCCATCAGTGACACCGTTTGGATAACATTCCTCTTCCTGAAAACCTTTTTCCCAATGCTCCTCCTCCTGTCCCTCAGCCCAAGCCTCACACAGGCTCCAGTTAAGCACTACATAAAAATAAACCAGTCCCAAAATTCATCCCACACCATATCTGGAAGCAGCTCTCACTAGCACTCTATGGAAATAAACAGGTTCTAATTTAAAGCTGATTTTGAAAGGTTTTCACTGATAGCTCATTGAGTTGGTCAAGAAATTGTGCAAATTTGTGAGTATTATTTCCAGCCAGAGTGCAGGACACAACATATCCTGCTGAATAACTCACTCCAAGTGCCCATCAGTGGTGGTGATTATGCACCAGAGCACCTCATTAAGCCTTTGACTCTCTGGTACCCATCTAATCAGGACAACTGTGAGCCATTGTCAACTGTGACACGACTTGCCAGGCTTGAAAAAGGGCAAATTCTGAGACTCCAAGCCAGCAACACAGTGAAGAATGGGAAAAATGCAGCTTGGAGGGGAAATGTTTAAAAACAAACTCTGGTTATGCCAGTCCTGAAAGGCTGATGCTTCCTCCAAAGGAGCCACACACACAAAACTCCATCAGGAGTGCTAGAACACAAGCAAGGTCTATTTGCTCCTCTTTACCTCCTCACACACTTCTCACTAGCTATAAGGGAGTTATAAGCTGTGCTCAAGTCTTCAGAGAGCCAGATAGGGAAGTGCCTGGAGTCTTAATAAATATATATGCCTTTCCTAAGCTTTACATTGAATTAAAGGAAATTAAACAGCACCCTTTGACCCAAACCAAAGGAGGCATAACTGGAAAACTTCAAGCCAAAAAGCTGGTATTTCATACAACACACAAACTGGCTCTGGACTCCTTCCCTCCTGCTGCCTTGGACATGCATTGCAGAATTTGATTTTAAAGTATTGATTGTGTGATGACCACCAAGCAGGTATTTTGTACTTTTTAATTTGCAAAGCACTTTCCCTGCTAAGTTATCTAGCAACTACTCAACAAAAAACTCCCCCCAAACAGAGCAAACAGAATGTGGTTTGCACAGGGTGATGGGGGACATCAAATCTGAGAGGCATGCTCTAAAATCCCTTCTAGTTTCTGCAGAAGGCAGAAAGGAATTTGCTTATAATATATCATCATGCACATTGCTAATAAAGAACTTGAGAAATAGTTAAGGGAATGGGATTTAACTCTCTTGTTTAGCAGAGATGACACAATCTATAGTCTCATCACTGAAATAAGTGAGAAAGCCTTAAAGCAATATATGGATTGCTGCCACCACCAGCACGTGCCACTTCAGATGACAACAGAGATAAGCAAAGTATTTTTAGATAATCTCAGATGAAAAATATTGCATTACCATCTTTGAATTTTGGTCTGGTCTTAAAATACAGCTTGGTTTTTATATAAATGTAAGTGTGCTTAAAAATAGAAACTAATGCTCGTGTACCAGTCTATCTGCAGTGCTGAGCCCCAAACACACCCTGGGATTTGGTTTCACTCCTGTTATTAGTGGAGGTAATTTATCCAATGTTGTAAACAAATGCAGCTCTTGGAAACTCTCGGAGTGGGGAGGACTTTGGTGAAGGCAGCTTTGCTTTTACTGAACTATCAGCAGGGAGGTCAGCACTAAAAATCTTAATGTCTTATCTCAAGTGGAATAGTTCAAACTTCCTGAAATGAATTCCATTCTCCTGGTGCCCACATGGGAATTTACATGGAGATACAGAACAGAGAGGCAGAGATGCTGAAAAGGTTTTAGCTGCACAAGTGAGAACCTCCTCGTGGCTTCTCCAGCATCTCTCCTGCTGATCCACAGAAGAGATGCTGGGATCATGGAGGTTTCTTGCCTGAGATGAGGCTGATGGCACAGCAGGACTGTCTCAGAAGTTTCAGTAGCACAATAAAAGTCTCTGTGCTCTGAAATAAGAATTAGGAGACTAATGGGACTCGGGGTTTCTCAACAGACCGGAGTCTTGTTGGTTTATTGCACACAATTTTGTGATAGTCATACCTTTCACAGGGTGCAAAAGTGCCTTTTTTTTTTTAATAACAGCTACAGAAAATCAATAGATTTCATGAGTTCAATTAATCCCTGCAGCTGTTGTGCCAGTCAGAAGGAAACAAAGAAATTTTCCATTTCTAAACTGTTGGACTAAGCTGTTGTCTGTAGAAGAGGATGGTCCCTGAGTACCTTAAAATTTGGTTCCCATTAAAGCAGGGTTTCTTGTAATTTCTGATTTTTTGGGGTAAGCCTTTGTAATTATAAAGGCAAGCCAGTGCTAGACTATGTTCTGAACTAACAGCCATGCAGTTATTTGTATTTAAATGTGTTGAACCTCCCTTAGGTACAAAGGCACCTGGATTTAGGTTTGGATAATGGGTCAAGGTCCTCAGGCCAGCCCATTCTTGCTGCATTATGTGGAGATTCATGCTAGAAGACTTCTTCCCTACTGCTGGTACTGATTCTGAAGTAATTAGAGGAGCATTGACTACTTGAAAATCCATTTTTAGATCTTTTTCCCTGAGGTGCTGTCTTTTGTGGCAGTGGATACTTAGCAGGGCTTGGAGAACCTCTGCAGTTGCACATCGTGTCTTCTGCAGGAAAAACTGTATCTGTTGTGTGATTCCAAATGAATCCCTGTCACCTGCATGACTGAAACCTGCAAGATCCCCCTTGTTTATGGGGCATTTCCATGTCTAAACTCTGACCCAGCTTGGACAGCCAACTGTTTAACAGGGGCTGGGCACCTCTGGCACTGACCTGTGCACACCAGGACCTCACTAAAATGTGTGACACTCTACCTACATCTTCCCCAGGAAAAAGGTTAATGTCCCATTTCCCTTCTAAATAGCCAGTTTGGGTCCTGCAAAGGGCCCATAAGGCTGGGCTTGGCTAATTGCTTTGTGGTAAAAGCAGTGACCTCAAGTAGCTCATTGTCCTTTATTGCTGCCAGATTTTACTCCAGGACAGTTATCCTGGTGTAAATAGACACCTTTTCACATCACAGGCAAAGTAATATCCTCTGCATTTCCTACTCTCATGTGGGATTTTTTTTTTTTTGCCAGTGGCAAATCTGAGCTAAATTTGGAATGTTTATTGAGTGATTCACCTTCTGCACAGCCCAGAGCAGCTGCCTTGTGACAATGTCACTTCCCAAATAAAGCAATTTCTACAAAGGCACAACACCGGTGACAAAGTGAGGACAAGGGATGTGCCAGAGGGACAGTGATGAGCCTCAGTTCAGTGCTGAGTTCTGAACAGGTGACTTGGAGCCCTCAAGGCAGAGGGAGCATCCTTTTAGCAAACTCAGCTGAGGGATTTTTCAGCCATAAAGTCATAAAGTGATTTTGAGTTGGAAGGGGACCCTAAAGATCATCTTGTTCCACCTCCCTGCCATGGGCAGGGACTCCTTCCACTATCCCACGTTCATCCAAGCCCTGTCCAACCTAACCTGGAACATTTCCAGGGATGGGGCAGCCAGAGCTTCTCTGGGCAAGAGAAGCCAGAGCCTCACCACCTTCATACATCTATCTATATATTCCATATATTTAACCTACATTTGGTTTGCTCCCATTACTCCTTGTCTTGTGACTCCAGCTTCTTATGCCAAGTCCCTCTCCAACATCCCTGTACCCCCTTCAGATCCTGGAAGGTGCTGTGAGGTCTCCACACAACCTTCTCTTCTCCAGCCTGACCAGCCCCAAACATTCCCAGCCTGGAGGAAAACCACCCCACCCTTCTCCAGCCATCAAAAGAGGGCAGGGAAGGGCAGCATGGGGATCTCTGAACTCCTGGCATGTGAGCAGCTGGTTCCCTGCCCTGTGTTATCAGTGGGCACAGCCTTGCAGCCCTGGGAGTTCTTTGCTCCTCCTTGTTGGGAGTGTGGATCAGTTTGTATTTTTCAACACGAGGATTGTGGCTGCCAAACCTGATAATGAAAAATTGGAAGTCAAATAACCCCTATTAGTCTGTCAAAGGTTGATGGAGCTGGTATTCTATTTTCCCATTGTGAACAACTCCCATTGTTAGGAGCTGACAGGCGAATCTCCACAGAAATATGGACTCTTTGTGAGAGCTTTTTATAGCAACATATGACAATGCAGGGCTGGAATATGCATGCTGAGGCATTGCAAGAGCCCCTTGGTACAATTCCTGGGTTGCAAGGAAAAAATTCTATTAAGATAAGAACATCTGAGGGACCTAGAGACAGATGAGATATGGAGAAGTGGGGAGGAATGATTTGGGGGTTGTTATGGCATGGCACAACAGCCTATGTACAACAGCCTTTGAGGGATGAGGAGAGAGCACATTTATCAACAGCATATGAGCAGGAAATGACAAGTTTGTGTTTATTTTGCTCTGCTTTGCTTTTTTTTTTTTTTTGGTGTTTTTTTTTCTGTTTGCTTGTTTCATTTTGTGATCAGTTAAAAAGCAAACCAGGTCTGTGCATGGATGATCAATAGGAACAACAGCAGGATGGATGGCTGCAAGAGGGAGTCAGAGGCTCTCTGACAAATATTGAATATTAGCTGGGACTGGGTGCCCAGTACACTCCATGTACACAGAGACACAGCCAGACTTTGCAGCACAGTCAATAAAGTCAGGACAAAGCCCAAAGATGAGCATCAAAGGAATGATTTCAGCAAGTTCTAGAGGACTGGATGACACATTGGGAAGACAGAGTGCAAAGGCAGGATGAAAGAGCCAGCTCAGCTGAGCTTACACTGGTACAGTTAAACCTCATGCAGATGGCCTTTCCCCTCCTCCTTGGATGCCAAAATTAATTTGGGAGAGTGGAGTCCTCAGTGTCACCACTCCCCTCCACAGCACACCTTTCTCTGTGGTCCTCTCCAAAACCAAGGAGCAGCTCCTGCTGCTTTTACCAGATGTGTTCTGATCCACAGGGCTTTGAAAAAAGGGGAAAAGGAACGGGAAAAGGAAGGGGAAGAGAGGGGAAAGTGAAGGGGAAGGATAAGAAAAAGCAGTACCAGGGTGGTGCTTTTTATGGTAGTGTTTGCTGCACATATTTGAAGCTCGTGCATATTGAATCCTCTGCTATGTCCTGTCTCTTTTAGCCACAGACAGAAGCAAAGCAAGCCAGCAGTTCTCTGGCACTTGGGTAAGCAGACTTCTGAATTTTCACTCTTCCTTCTCATTTTTAAGTGTGAGACACTTCAGGAGCTGGTGAACAGCAGCATTTTGAGCTGTTGGCAGGAGGCACAAGCACGACACACTGTGCTTTGCACATCACCCACTCTGCAGGTCAGGGCTCGCTGCTGCTCTGGTGGCTCTGGAGGATTCTCACTCCTGCCTGAGGTGCTGCCATAAAGCCTTGATGCTTTTGAACCCTTTGGTGGATCAATTAAAAGAGTAAAAATCAGAGTTCACAGGACAAGAACTCTTCAGAGATGTCTCAGTATGTGGTAACAGCGTAGGCAATGGAAATGCAGCCAAGTTCCTTCTTCCCCCAACCCAGCATCAATTTTACAAAACTCCTGCAATTTCCAATCAGTTAGCTGGTAGAAAACTTCTGAGCACACAGATAACACATTTATAGGCATCAAATAGTTACCTAGCCTGCTAGATACGATTATTGTACACAAGATACAATAGACACTCATGTATGAGAGACTCTAACACTGATAAAACTCCAGCACAAAGAGCAGCTTAACACCCAGCACCAGCTCCTTAGGCTCTCATTACCAACTCTTTTAACTAAAAAAAGAAACACCAAAAATCTGAGGAAATCTTTAAAATCCTTGAACAGTTACAGCAAGGTCACCAAATTCCACCCAAACCACCAGTGCCTCCCTCACTTCTTGCAGTCAGACACACGAGTTTGGGTTTCCTCTCATCTCACCAGTTTGGTATTTTCTTTCCTTTCCTGCCTAATTTTCCAGTTATCAGAAGAGAAGTGTGCATAGGAGGCAGTCTGTATGTACAACTATTTATATATGATTTAAAATAATTAAAACCTTAAATAGGGTGATTTCAGGGGCAAAGCCAGTTTTAGAGCAAGGATTTCAGTTCTAATCCTGGATGAGTAATTAGCTGATTCAGACATGTATTTATGGGGACAATAGAGTTCCACTGGGCAGAAAGACACCAATATAATGACAACTGAATGACAGTGTGTCCTCCTTGACATCCCCAATATTGTGGGATGTCCCCCAGCTCTCCACAGACACAGGAGAGCCCCCCAGAGCAGTAACCCCTCTGGGAAGTACAACTGCTCAGAGAAGAAAAAAGTCAATATTTAGTTCTAAAACCATTTCTCAAAAGTTCAGAAAACACAAACACAGTAAAATTCTGGTTGATTCAGGTGCCAAACTTGCAAGCCACATGGAGGAGAGCACACTTACAAGTCTCTGTGGGGAATAAGAATTACTGGTTTAGTTCCTTAAGTACATTAAATAAGAGAGTTTTGACTTGGAATCAATAGGAAAGCTCAGAAAGTTAAATACAGAACACAACAGATTACGCAGAAAATGATCCTTGAAAATTTTTGCACTTATGCAATAAAGGAAGATTTTATCTTCTCTATGATTGGACCTCTTAGCTCATTAAATGTCATTATTTTGGTCTATTACTGCATTTTATGGGGCAGTGCTGAGCCCATAAATGTGACAGGGGGTCTGTGAGTAGCAGCACTGGGGGGTGGCAATAAAAAATATACAGCAGGGCACTGTGTCTTCAGTAAGGAGGAAAGTTGTTGTTCTTTACACAAATCTCAGGAGATTAAGCAATGGAAAAGTGTGTCAGACAGCAGGATTTCACGGTCCAGAAACTCAAAAATAAGATAAAACTCCAAAATCGAATTACCACTCCTGCCAATAAGCTATTACTGTGCAGTTATTAAATACACACAGACATTCCCATGACCACGTTGCACTGTAAATCACACTTGCAGACAGTTCATTTAATGAACAGTGTTTGAGTAGACAATCTGTTTGGGATTATATTAAATATATAACTCCACTTGCTAAGAAATGCATTCATACCTAAACTTTCTTGCAATCCTCCCATTAAAAGAGGAGGAGAGGAGAAGAACAAATCATTGCCAAGTGGCAATTTTCAGTTTCAAAAAGCAGCAAGTGGGAACCAAAGCTTAATTTAATTTAATTACAATAATTTACCTTTAAAGAATTTATCCTGTAGAGCTGGATGATAGCCTAGAAGAAAAACACATGGAATTTCGCCTGAAGTTTTTTGTAATTAAAATATTACACTGTGGATTTAAGTTACTTGTGTTGCAGGAAATGCTCTTGCCTTGCCATGCACTTTGAGGATGTAAATATGACAGAGGTGTCCTTCTAAGCTGCTCCTGTGTCACAGACATTCCCAGTGCCTGGAGCTGGCTCTCAGATGGGTCCTGCCTCATCCCCAAGCATCCTTCTGCTTTTTCTAGGGAGCCAGAACCTTCCTGGGAGATTTCCCTCCCCTTCTGCAATCCAAGGCTTTGGGGTTGCATCTCACCATGTTCCCAGCAGCAATTGGTGATGATGCCTGACCCAAACAGGCTGCAATCTCAATTCCCTGCTTTATGGGATAGCTTGGCCACCCTGTTGCTGGATTGGTGCAACACCAAGAGCAGAAGGTGGGAAAAGTGCCTTCCTCAGGGACTGAGCTGTGCCAGAGGTGGTACCCAGAGGAAACAGGGATAAACAGTGGATCCTGGAGCTGTCGTGTGCGTTCTGCAAGCAGAGGAGATTAAAGGCAGTGCACAATCTCACACTGCAGGGATTTAGCCAGACTTCATCAGGGTTTAGGTGCAGATTCTGCTGGAGAAAAGGAAGGTGTCTTAGCAGGGATCTGCTGCCGGGGGCTGCTTTGCATTCTCCTTGGAAGCACTGATAGCCCCTCAGCCCTCATCTGCAGCATCAATTTTTAAATTTGGTGTGGCATCAGGCTTTCCTGGCAGAGAGGTGTGATGGCACCAGCCCTGCTCCTGCCAGGAGCTGAAGGTCACCAGCCCTGTCCCTACAGAGTGGGCACATGGACAGTCCCACACTGGCCCAGAGGCTTCAAGGACACCACTTCTGGGCCAGATAAATCAAGTTAAGATTGCTCAGCCAGATGGATCACTTGAATGACTAAACACCCTAATACATCTTTTTGAGAAAAGATATTGGCTTGTGCAATGAAACAGATAATTGACTATTCCATGGAAACTGTTAGGGCTTTACCTCTGGGATCAGCAGGAACCCATCTCTCTTGCTGCAGAGGAAAGGCAGCAAGTCTTTGGGGTTGATTTGATTCTACTTTTTTTTTGGTTTTTTGAAGAGGAAGATTCAGAACAGAAACCCAGCCCAGGCTGCTCTTCCCACATCAATCCCCAGCAATGTACCACAATAATCTGGGATTGAGTGTGAGTGCAGCAACCCCATCAGGGAAATGCAAATGATATCAACTTCCCAAAAGAACATGGGTACAGGGTTACCTGTCCTTCATCCAGGCAGGTCATCTCTTCAAACTCCCCCATCAATCTCACCCCATCAACAACCTGATTCCAGTGTTTTCTCTCTCTGATCAGCAGCTACACTGATGGGTATGCAAAATATCTGGTTTTGCCTGGGCTGTGGTAGAAGGAGGTGAGAGGAAATCATGCCACCCCCACCCTTCTCTGACTTTTCCCTTTTCCAAATACATCAGCTCCACAATTTATAAAATACTGGCTTTTTTTAAAATTTTTGTTAATAATACAGAAATGAATGAAATCCAGGTTATGGAGCTGTAATTCCAGGCAGAGCTCCACCAAACCCCTGGGCCTCTTAACGGTTTATTCCTGTGGTTTCTCAGGACACGAGCTCCTTGATGGAATTACAGTGCTGTCATTCAACTTCCTTGTTATTTGTTCTGTATGTAAATAAAGGGAATGCATTTAAAGGGCTGCACTAATGTATTCAAATATTTGTAGATAATCCACTGTAAATCTCCAGACTGGAGGATTTTGCATAAATGCTTGAATCTGTAACAGCTAGGAGGGAATTCCAACTCCCTGATCAAGTAAATTACACAAAAATATAGCAGGATGATTAGACCAAGCCCATTAATATTCACAATAAGTTTTGTCTGTCAGCATTCAGGATGGAATTCAAGGGTTGCATCCCCCTCAGTATTTGTGTGGCAGGAGAAGTCATCCATAATCAGGGTGTAACAATACCACCAATACACATTTCATTGTTACAGGGCACCCCAAAACATAAGGAACTGGCCTGCTTATTGTATTTACAAATATTTTTCATACAAGTTTTAATAGTAGACAATTTGAGAATTTTTACTGTCCAAATATCCATTCTCTTCACATTTTGGAAAGTTAGAGAGAGGTTCTGACAGCCCTGAGCCACTCAGATCTCCCACAAATTGCTCCTACATTTATCTACCAGGAAAAGGCCCCTCTCTATCAGTAAAGGTGTTAATAATATATACACGTATTATTAACTGCACTTATTTTCATTTCTTGCCCTGGAGTCATAATTAGCAAAGATTAAACATGCATAAATCAGTCTCTCCTAAATTAGTGAACATCAGCAAATGTCACCTTGTTGAAACGAAAAGTTATTTATTTATTTGCTTATTTATTTATTTATTTATTTATTTTCCCAAAAACTGGATGCTGTTGGAAGACATACAATGGTGCCCTACCACTATTTTTAGTCAGGCCACTGGACTGCATCCCATTTGTCTCTCATTCTAAAACAGGGGAAATCAAGGTCAGGTCTGGAATTTTTTGGCCACATGTCTTACACAGCTTAATTTTCCTAAAAAAATCCTGTGTGGTTTGGAAATCTTACATGGAGAGGACCAAATTATATCTTCAGCTACTTCTACACTGTACTATGCCAATCACTGGAAGTTGTAGAGATATAATAGAGAAAAGAGATTGGCTGTCAATATTGCAAATAAAAACTAATTAAGAGCAAATGGTTTAATGATAGAGGCTCATATTTCAACATTTCCAGTTCTGCTATTTTATCACGAGTCTCTTGGAATTTATTTGAAAGTCTTTCTCCTGAATAAGGTGATTACATGAGTATATCACCATCATTAACCAGGAGTAATTTCCCAGCCTTTGAGTTGCAGAGCTAAGTATACCTGCAAGGCTCAGAAATGAAAACATTCAACGTTTATTAATCTCACTAATTTTTGACGGCCTGCTCACTTTATTAAATGTTCAGGGTTGGCTACACGAGATAGCAAAAGTACCAGAGACATCCCAAATACCAGGAGGCTCTTTGTCCTTTCCAGGGGGGGAATGTTGGTGCTGTTTATTCATCACTGCTAAGTTTAGCATGAAGAATTAAAAAATGTTCTTGTGTTGATTTGCATTTCTGATAATTATTTCTACAGAGCTGTCACCTCCAACACTGCCAGACAGAATTAGCTCCCCCAAAGGGCCCTGGACAGACAGGCATGGAGGGGTCAGATCTGAGATCAGGTTCTAAACATCCTGCCTTGGGAAAAAACATGGGAATTCAACATCAATCCAGGTTAGAGCTGCCCAAGTGAGTTAGGCACATGTTGGGATAATCTAGGGATAGAAGTGCACACATCTGTTCCCTGTACTGCATCTGCAGCATCTTGCCTTGTCTTGTCTGCATTTTCTTGCTGATCCAGCTTTTTGCTCCACACAGATAATTCATCAGGGTTAGGTTCTGAAAGCCCTTTTGCTGCTGGAAAGTCCATTTTTGAGGGAATATTTCCCCCTTGCAGCCACCTGGGGATCCTATAATTCCAAATTTCTCTGCTGAGACCCTTTGGCCATCAGCAACACACCTTTCCCTTTAGGACTTTGGCTGTTTTTTTATGGGAATGCCACAGAAAACACCAGTGGTACTGACAGAGTCACTCTGTTCCCTCCCAGCAGTGAGAGGGTGGCAGAGCAAGGAAGGTCTGGAATGGTTTTGGCTAAAGTGATCTCATGTCAGCAAGGGCCTGGCTTGCTGTTACCCCAGCACTATAATTTGGGACTGTCCATGTAATGGAGATGAGCTCTAAAATCTCTGGATCCCCTCCCTTCACAGTGATGATAAAATTCAGCATGTTCAGTGCTGTGCTGACACAGGGCATTAGCCTTGACACCCTCACTGGCTTTCTAGTGTTGATGCAGAACAACAGGAATATTGCAAAATTTAAATATTATCTTTTAAATAATGGTTTGAAAGTTAATGTTAAATGCTTCTATCAAGTTTGAGAGAAGCAGCTTTGGATACACCACTGAATCACCCCAGAGCTGGAGCTAAAATGGGTTTTGTTTTTGAACAGGTCAATCTTCTTTCCCAGTTAGCACTGCCACAGACATCTGCTGTGGACCTAGGAAATACTGTTCCCATTAACAGCCTGGCAGTACCTGTGAACATGTGCACATGAGCAGATTTTTTTGTGAGCTATTACCCTTGAGCATCAATTGGGAGAGCACACCTACATACAGAGGCTCAGATAGACAAACACGGGGTGGAATACAGAAGCTAAGTAATGGGTGGAGTTTAGTTCACGTTGTTCCCCCATTCCATGCTGGGATTTGGGGCTGGGATAAGGCAATCTGCTCATAGTCCCATCCACCAGAGCCCTTCTATACGTGGAAATGATTAAAAATTAACTAGGCAAGGAAGACAGATCGACTTTATCGGGTACTGCTGAGATCAGATTAACATTCCACTGACACAGGGGAGTTCAAGGTTCAGGCCTCTGCATTACTGGAAGTTTAATTTTTAATCTTTCTTTAATAGTTAAGGTCTAGATGAGTGCCCTAGATAGGTCCTGCCTTGACATGAAGGAATCTCAGGACATAAACTTCAAAAGCATGGTTGATGGGCACCTGATGTTCTCCAAAAGAAGAGGGAGCTCTTGCCTGCTGAACTAGAGGTGCTCCTGGAATTAATCATTGCTTATCTCCACTGCTCTTGTTTTGACTAAACACATCATGCTGCTCCAAAGGATAAATGCAAGGAGTGAGAGACAGGAGAGAGGCCTCAAGAGACAGCTGGGACTCTTCTGTTCATACCTGGTGGCAGCTGCCAGCTCTCAAAGCACCTGTACCTTCCCCAGCTCAATGACCATAGGAGCACATCCCCTATGGAGCCAGGCTGGGGGAGCTGAGGGTGTTCAGCCTGGGAAGCAGAAGGCTCTGGAGACTCCTTCCAGTGCCCAAAGGGGCTGCAAGAGAGCTGGGGAGGGACTTTGGACAAGGGCATGGAATGACAGGACAGGGGGGAATCATTTCACACTGAGTGAGGTCAGGGTTAGATGGGATATTGGGGAAAAATTCTTCCCTATGGGGGTGGGGAGGCCCTGGCACAGGGTACCCAGAGAAGCTGTGGCTGCCCCATCCCTGGAAGTGTCCAAGGCCAGGTTGGACAGGGCTTGGAGCAGCCTGGGACAGTGGAAGGTGTCCCTGCCCATGGCAGGGGGTGGAACTGGATGAGCTTTAAGATTCTTTCCAATCCAAACCATTCCATGATAAAATCAGCAAGTATCTGTGACCTACACTCACTTTTACCAACATTGCTGTGTCTGGCCCCTCACTTCACAAAGACAGTCCCAGCCACCAAAGAGACACTCTCTTAAAAACTTGGGATGTTCCACATTTCTGCCACTATTTTATTGTCTGCCTTTACTGTACTCTTAACAGTTGCTAAGAATTACTTAACATCAGCAAATACTAAGCAACAAATGTTTTACACATGACAAATCCTTTGCCTCTGGCGTTTTTAGAAGTTCACATTTTTTCTCATGCAGCAGAGCCCGGGTTAGACTCTCACACCCATCAGCTGCTGCAAAGGTTACAGGAGAAATAAGGGACCCTGTCTCCCACTCAGCCTCACTCTCCTTTCAAAACCAAATTGATTGCTCTTGGATGGGGATGGGGGACATTCCATGCCTTCCCATATGGAGAGCAGATTCTATGTGTTGAACATGCCTGTGAGGTAATATTTCAGCTGAATCTACTGTCTGTCACATCTGGTATTTTGAATAATCGGTTAAGTGAACCGTAAATTAAATTAAGCCAAGCCAGTGTCATAAACCTAAAGTGCATTTCCAAAGGTTCTCCCATATGAAGAGGGAGTTGGCTTTAGAAGGCTTTCACATCCTGACTCTGAGAGCCTTAACTGCAAATAAATCAACAGCCTGTGTGCTTGTACCTGTGCAACAGCCCCCCAGAGTGGATTAAAATTAAATACTGGTGAGAAAGTGACAACATGGATGTATTTTCCTTCATAGACACCTGCCATGAATGAAGGGCTCCTGATGGTGACAACCAGAGTAAGAGACTGAACAGGAAATATCAGGGGGGACAAGATCCTGGTGGAGCTGCCCTGGGTGGCTCTGAAGGAGCAGGAGACACTGGCTGCCCTCTCCAGCTCTGGTGGCAAAGGATCTGCAGGAAAGATGAGGTTGTTTCACCTGGCTGACACTGGATGAGTGACTGGTGTCCAGAGCAGCTGCTCCCCAGAGGGCTTTCGGATGTGCCCCAAATTTCCCTCCCATCTCCTGGAGCTGAATCAACCAAAAAACCCCAAAACAACCTCACAGGGAACAAAAACCAGCAGCTCATTTGTGAGCTTGTCCTTGGGAATGCTCTCCACAGCCTCATGAATGCAATGATTTCAGCCAAAGGATTGTCTTTCCCTGCACCTCTCACAGCCCTGAGCACCACGTTTTACCAATAAAGGGCTAATGAACCACAACAGTTGTTCATATGTTTTCTTACTCCTTCTCTGAAATGTCACAATAAATCTATATTGCTGGGTAACAGCAAGCAGATGGATATTGTAGCTCGTAATTTGGCATAGGTGTTCTCAATCAAGGCACAGATTAATTCTCCCCAATGATAACCAGCTCTCTTGTCTGTTAGGAGCCCATTATCATTTTCTGAAAGGTTTTTCTCAGGACAAGGGTAAAAACCAGCTCTCTTTGTCCTATTGCTTTATCCATTACAAAGAGAATGAGGGATAGATTTCTGGAGACAAGGTGAGTTAACCACAGAAAATGATGTCTCAAATAAGCATAGAAACAATGGCAAAAAATTCCCAGAAACACTCTTTGATGGAGCACATGGTTTCATGGAATGTATCTCCTGTTGCTTTGTGAGCATCTCAGGAATGCTTTTGTTAGGATTATTATTTCCTCAATGGGACTGAAAAATATATTTTAAAAAAAAATCAAAACAAATGAAAATGCTATTTTCTGAGATATGTCTTGCATAGCAAAAGGAATGTGTCCTTTTTCTAAAACCTTCAAACTAAGTAACAGAATAGAAAGACTATGGATTTTGCTAGATGGGAAAAATCAAATGGGGACACAGTGCCATTTCTCATGACATGGAAAAGATCTAAAATTTCTAAGTGAATGTAAAATCTGACAAAAAAAGTGAGCTTTAGTCCTGACTTCCAGACCTTGGCTTGTCCCTGGTCCTGCAGGAGGTGTGTAGCATCTCTGAGAATTTACATTTCCTCACCGTTCTTCCTCTGATCTCATTATTTCATTAAATACTCCTAAAAACATCCCCTTAAGGTATTTGTTACCCTTGAATTTTGTTTGCTAATGAGCTCCTAATTGTGGCATAGCAAGTTCATCAACTATTGCACTTCTATAAAACAAAGAGGTACTGCAGCTAATTATTTGTTAAACTCATTATCAGAGCTCTACTACTGCAAAACTTCGTGGGTGTTGAATTTTCCAGCTGACATCCTGCTGGAGAACAGGGGGTGAGGACTTGAGCAGAGGTTTTGGAGTGCTTAAACAGCAGTGAGAGGGGTTTTAGAGTCCCTGCTTTTCCTGCATCTCTCACCACCTCCAGTGGGGCATTTCAGACACCCCCAGAAATCCAGGGAAACCTCTGCACTGACCCTCGTGGGCACTGGGCAGGATCAACACAGGTAATGGACGAGTTTTCACTCCCTGCACACTAAAGAAGAATATATTAGTAGAAAATTAATAGCTCTGTTGGTTATTGATTAACAGAAATGCTACAGTGCTCTTACGATTTCAAATTGCTCCTGATTAATGGAAGAGGGAAGGGAATTTAAAGGGTGATCTCACTGTGCTGGGAGCATCACAGAGCAGGGGGCTGCAGCACTGACTGCAGCATCCTACACCTTGCCCACTCAACAGGGAACCTGAACTGCAAAATGCATTTCTGCATCCATCCAGGGGCTAAGGCACTGCAGGGTTCTGCCCCAACAGATAATTGTAATTCTTCAATCTGCTGGGTGAATGCTTCATTCCCTTTCCTGCCTCGCTCTTATTGCAGGAGCTCAGGTATCTGGTTCTGCTGTGAGCCTCTCTAACTGAGGAGGATCCATCCCAAAACCATCATTTTATGCACTGTGGTGGATAAAAGTCACTCCTGTCCATTCCCACCTTGTTCTTTCTACTCCCTGCTCCAGTGTATCAAGGTTAAGGAATAATGAATAATCAATAAGGCCATGTCTCCACTAAAGAAAAATGTTTCAGCCTGAACATGAGAGCTGGAGAAGATTTAAATACAGTTTTGTGCCATCCACTCCAGCTTTGCTAATATGAGCTGTGAGTCAGCATCCTCTTCTAAATCACTGCAATTGCCACGTCCTCCAAGAACAAGCCCTGCAATGCTTCCCACAGCCTCTGGGAACTCTTCTGGGAAGAGGCAGAAGCCAGGATTGAAGGAAAAGAATTACTGACACTGCTCAAACACTCACCCAGCAATGGCACCCCTTAAAATTGTGCAATTGAATCAGCAAGTCCTTTCCAAGGAATCTCTGCATGCAGAGAAGCCAAGCAGAGCACCTTCCAACACTGGCATTAGTGTTATATATGTATATTTATTCTGTACAGAACTGATAAACCACTAGAACTGTCTCTTTGGAAAAAGGGAGAATGAGCTTTCCAAAACTGCACATTGTGCTTTAGACAAAAATATTTTGGAAAGGGGAACCGTGTTTCCAGTTCTGCCACTGACCAGGTCTGGAAGTGAGCAGAGTCTTTGCTCACTGAGCAACGTGTAACAAACTGCCCTGCAGTGAGGCAAAGAGACTGAAAAAAACTTGTGAATCTCCAAGGTAAAACTATTCTATTACAAAATCACATTGCTATGCAGCACTCATTCTTCTGCCTATTTAAGCTGAATGTGAATGCAGGCTGCTATAATCTTGTATTATAAAGAAAACACTAAGTCCCCCCCAAAAGACATACCAACCTCTACTACAGATACAATCAAAACAGGTTTTAATTATTTGCAGGCAGTACTTCGCCATGTATCACAGTTATTCATTTATACTTAAAAAAATAATAACCCTACTCTATTTGATAGTTGGTGATACTGAATTAATAATTTGAGCAAGTCAGGAGGAAGTTAATGTAATCCTCAATTTGCTTTACATCTTCAGAGTCACCTACGGCACTTTACAAGGCAGGTAATATTATCACAGCTGGACACCTTGGTAATCTTCTGGGCTCTTTTTCCTTTTCAAAATAAATGTTACAGATTTACCGTGATACTGCTAAACTAGCTGTTAATTTGCTCCAAAAGATGAAAGAAAACAGGTGAATTAACAGAACTCCATCCCACTGAACAGAAATTCCAGCAGGGCACAACACAAAGGGGATGTCCAAGGCTGCAGATAGACCAGCCACACCTCCCTTTTTAAGGGGAGGTTTGGATCCAGCTCCTCCATCCTGGCTTTTTGTTTGCCCTGGGATCCAAAGCTGTGGGACTTGAAGAACATGGTAGATGCTCCATAAGAGGAGACTTGCTATTTGGAAACCTCAGCTTGGCTATTTGAGGCTGAACCTGAAAAGAGAGGTGACAAGGACCCCAAAATGTAACTATTTCTCTCTTCAGTCTGGTGTCCATTCTGGAAACCACTTGGGAAGCTTATTGGATCCAAAATACCAAGGGTGGACTCCAGGAAACCACTGCCAGCTTTCTGTGTCCAGGGAGCCAAATGCTTCATTAAAACCAGTCCAAATGATGTCTTTTCTACAGAGGACAGGTGTGAGATTCAATGTCAGCTGGGAGAAATCCTGCAGCCATGCAGTGCCTGAGCAGCACCCACTGCACCTGCCCAGGTGGGGCTGCCCAAAGCCCCAAGTGCTGCTCATCGCCTGCAGCATCTTCAGCTCCCCATGACCCCAGCAGTGCTTTCTTATGGGCACCAGGTGAAAAAACTCCTCATCCACCCCACAGAGAAACACTACTGAAATAAATCTCAAGGTATTTGGTGATCCTGTTTATCCCTGTGTTGCCTCCCAGCACCATTCAGGACATCTCAAAGTCCTGAATATGAAGATTCCTCTCAGGCTGGCTCTTTAATTTCTATGGGATATTGTTGTCTGCTCTTTAAATAGAACTTAAAAAATTATAATATATATATAAAACTCATTAACACACATTTACATATCAGAAAAGCCTAATCAAAACCTCCCTGATTTCCATGTCAACTGTCACAGATGTTTTAGCAATCAGCAAGCTTATATAAAAAAAATAAAACAAAAATATATTTGTCTTCTTACATAAACTGTTTTAGCAATACAATGGGAAAAGTTAGATTTCTAAATGACACTGTAAAAGCTGGAATGATTGATTTCACAATGTTTCCAGGAATTATAAATAACCTTTAAGTGTCTCTACTGCTTTGATTTGCATGAGCAATTGAGAGTTCATTAAGTATGAATTAAAACAAAGCTGAGGCAGTGCTGGGGACTTGGTCTGAGCAAGGACCTGGGTCAGTCAGGGCTGCTCCAACCTCAGCTCTCCCAAAAAGCTGCTGCAGATCATGCTGGGTTTGGGAGGTTTTGGTAGTGGGGAGCCAGTGCCAGCCTGGATCAACCCAGCACAGATTCCCCAGGATCAGCTCTGGGGTTACACTGAGCTGTGGAAAAGCTGTGAAAATTATCTATAAAGCAGGGTGTGTCAGCTTGAAACCATGTGGGACTTCCATAGGAACCTTTAATGGAACTTGGAATCGTGGAATATAATCACAGCAGCACTAAACCTGGAAAAGACCTCCAGGACCATCGAGTCTGACCTCCAAAATCACTGAGTCCAACTGCTAAAACTTCTTAGGACCTTCACAGGAGATTCACAGGACTCCCACAGAGAACTGCCCCAAACATTCCAAGCATTTTCCACCACTGCCAAGGCTGGAATTGCCCCTCAGTGAGCACCCACACAGCACCACAAACACACACACACATGAGATTTTTCCTGCCTGTGTAAGAAATGAGAGGCTTTTGCTCCTTTGACTCTGAGCTGCAGCACCATGGATGTGGTTATGGGGCATGAAAAGGGAGGATGGGAGCACAGGGGAAAGAATGAAGACAAGGGAAGATAATTGAAAGTACCAGTGCACTAGTTATGTTGCATATATCTAATGTAATTAGTATTAATAAGCTGTCAGTCAGAAGATGTAGTTGTTAAAAGGCAGTTTCAATGGGGGAAAATTATAATTGAACTCCTCCATGTATTTGTCTGTATTATTTATTCTCTTGTTTTTTCAGTTCACTGCCACAGGTTCGTGTTTAGAAGAAGTGAAATTGAAGAAGTAAACAGAGTTTTTTTGTTTATTAATTAGGAAAAAAATTAGCCTCTATTGCTCTGAGCAGGGCCAGCTATAGGAGGGAGGCTCAGGGAAGGTCAGTGGGTCAGTTCTGCACCTGGTTCTCACTCAAACCACAGTGTTTTCAAGCTACAACTCTGCATTAATTTTATTTTGATATATACACTTGTTCCTGTGGTACCTGGCATGGTGCTGCTGCTCCTTTATTCCCTACTAATTCTCTACTCACTCCAGATGCTCTGCCTCATGATTTAACACTGCAGTTCCTGAAGCTGGTCAAATCACGTGAACTGAATAACATACTCAATAATTCCCTTTTTTTAAAATTTTCAATTGTCTGCAAGCAGTTTGCAGTGTTCCCCAAAGCATCTGTAATGAGAAATTAGTCACTAAATATTTTCTACAAATAGTTATTTGGGCTCTATCTTGATCACAAGCACTTTGCTGCGGATTCAGCTGGGACAGAAGGATTTGGATTGGCTTTGTACTTCTGACTAAATTGGCCACGTGGATACAGATCTTTCTCATGACTACATTGGGATATTCCAGGCTCCAGCATTCCAAGTTAAAGTTACATTAGCTGTGATTACTCTGGAATATCCCCAGTACATCACCTGCACTGGAAGTATCCTTAAAGCTCAAAGATCCATAAAAATATCCCATCCCTATTTTACAGAGTCTGATGTGACTTTGGCTGCATGGAGAAGATCTTGACCCATGGAGAAATCCTGAATTTTATCCCCAATGTCAAGAAACCAGGACAGAGAGCCTCACTCAGGTCAGTTTATATAGGAGGAAGTTTTGTGACACTGGCACAGGTTGCCCAGAGAGGTGGAAGCCCCATCCCTAGAAACATTCAGGGTATGGATGAGGCTCTGAGTGACTTGACCCAGTTGAAGATGTCCCTGCTCATGGCAAGGGGCTGGACTAGAGGCCTTTAGATGTTCCTCCCAGCCCATTCTGTGATTCCAAGTGCATGGCTCCTCTCAGGAGCTGCTCTAGCACAGCCTCCCACCACTCTTCCCATCCCAGGTGTTAACACCAGGAATTTCTCTTCTGTGTGTCACATAAATAACAAATGGTGCTTTTTTTTTTTTTTTTTGGTCACCTGCTGAATTTAAGGAATCTGTAAGTCATAAACCCTTGGCAGCTTGGCACAAAGGCTGCTCTGACTACTGCAACCCATTATCAATTCTGACTTTGTACAATCCCAGAGGAAGTAACTGAGGAACTGTTGGGCTGGAATAGCTCCCATCATCTCCTGGTATCAAAGTGAAACATTCCTGAACTGGAACCACCAAAGGAGGGACAGGAGACGTTTTCTGACTCAGGCTACTATGGGAAAAAATAGAAGACATTAGGAAGAACCAGAGCCCTGCTCCTGTGTCCAACACCCTGCCCTGTGTGGTAGCCAAGGTGGGGCTGGCCTGGGCATAGCCCATCTCTCCAGTGCCTTGCTGTGACAATTTGGAGTGCTGTGGTTGGAGGTTTGTGGAGAAACGCTGATTTTTTTCTAACTGTAATTGATTGTGATCATTTGCTGCAGTCGTTGAGCTCGAGGCTCCAGTTGTGCCCAGCAGAATGTGGGGATCAGAGAAATTCCATCCATCTGCACCTTCCTGGGATGCCTTAGACCCAAAGCCACACACTGAAAATGGGCTACTGGAGCTATCTGAGACCTCCCTCTGGTGACTCCTTCCTTTCCTCCTCCTCCTGCCAGGCTCCAAGGATAAAATACATGATTCTGGTGTTTTAAAGGACAGGGAGGACAGAAGAAGAATCAATGTCTTTTATTTTTTTTTCCACCTTTTCAGGATGGAATATTTGCAAGGAGCTTTGGACAGAGAGAGTTTGTGGTCATTAAATAGCTTGTCCCAAAATTGCAAAAAGGATCCAGCTGAGGCACAACTGGGCTCATTTTCAGGATGCATGGCTGGTCCTCATCCTCCCCATCCCTAGGGGAACCTCTCACCACCCCCTGACAGAGAAAGAGATCCCAGCGACTCCCCAAAAACTACTGGGGCTCCTCTCAAGCCATTGCTGACACAGGAGCTGACCCCACCTCTGGAGCCACAAATCCAACCCATTTTCCAAGTTGCTTATTTACACAGGGACAAAAATTATTTTCTCCCATCCAGGTTTTCTTGTGTCAGTGGTTCAACATGCTCCTGTGGTTTTTTCCCTCCCTGTCTTATTACCTTTTCAGATAGTAAAGACATTGCAGATGGGCATCAAACTGTGCAAAATGTAAATTATGATTGGGTAGAGTCAGAACATAAAAAATAAGTTATTTGGATGCCTTTTTTTTTTCCTAAGGACCACAGCACATATGGCATGCTAAAAAAATGTCTCGTGTTCATTAAGGCTAAATGAGACAGGTTAGAGAATCATGGGCACCAAATGGAAAACTTGGGGAAAAAAATGCTGGCTGGCAACTCATTCTGCTGATAATATTTTTTGGATGTTTCCCTCCTGCCCTCTCTCCCTCATTTTTTTTCAAACTGCAAGGACATTTTTGCAAATATTTCACAAATATCTGATGGCTGTTGCTTAGGAATCTGTCCTCCCCGCTGTGCCTTCCTCATTTGAAGGTCATAATCTTCAGTTTGTGAAATCATAATTATCTCGCTAGCCAGCAACTCTGATGTCACAAATGGAGGATTATGATGACTTCAATGAAAAAAGCAGCAGCAGGAGAAAATGAACTCAGCCACCGAGAGCTTGTTTTCCTCCCCACCCCTCCAAAAAAAAAAAAAAGTATACAGCTGAGAAAAATATCAGCAGAATGATCTCCAAATAGACTATTTTCTGCATGGCATCAGTGCCTCTTTCAGAATATGAGGTTAATTTCTGCCTTGTGCCAGTTTAATGCAGACTTCCACTTTATTTTAACACATAGCAGGTCTTATATTTAATGTAATAGCAGAATCTTGCTACTTCTTGTGGAGTTCATACAGACACCTCAGAGTTCTTCCATAAAAATGAAACAAGCCTCCCTGTAGCACTCAGGAAAATAAAATGGCCAAGATTCACCACAAGGTCACCTAAACCCAGGGCTTTACTACTGCCAGATAACTTGCCACTATCAAAAAATATGACAAATAAACACTGTCAGATTAATAAAGTATTTAATGGCCAACTCTCCTTATTGCTTTTTATTAAGCATCCCTTCCAACCTAATGCTAAAAATTCACAAACAGCTTCTCTCCCCAAAAATCACAGAATCCAAAATGTGTTGGGTTGGAGGGGATCTTAAAGACCTTTTAATTCTGACCCCCCTGCCATGTGCAAGGAAACTTCCACTAGAAGGAGACTAAAAAGGGACTCCCCACTAAAAATGGAAGACACCACAGCAGAGCTGGGACCATCCTGATGCATTTCTCAGACCAGAAGACACATAAACCCCAGACATTATTTAGCTGTTGGAAACAACTGGGATGGCAGCACTGATTTTGCTCCAGGACAGATGCTCTGGGGACATGATTCAGCAATTCTGAGTGTCATTATTTTGAATAAAGCTATCAACGTTTCTCCTGAGGTGTTTGGAATACAAGATTTCTACTGTCACTATAAACGCTAGTGTGTGTCTCCTGGGCTTCAAATAATGTACATTTCAATGTTCCTGCCTGCTTGAATGAGACATTAAAAGAGCTATACTCTGAATTACTGATGTTTTGTAAAAATATGAACTAATAGTGCAATTACATGATTCTGCTGCCTCTTCCCATTGCTGCTCTCCACGTGCAAAAGCAGCAGTGCACTGGGACCAACCATAAATCTGGGCAGTGCAGTGGGATGAGAGCTAAAGTACTGAATGCTGGAGAAAAAAAAATGCAATTCTCCAATCATAACCATGTTCCCTGGCACTTGGCACTGGGCTGTATAACTCAAGAGGGGAGTAAGTGGCAGCAATTGCATCCTTGCAGAGGAGGTGCCTTCCAAAGGCATCTCCCAGCAAAAGCATCCTCAGCTTCCTGGATGCAGAATGTGGAGGGGAGAGCACTGGGGGAAATAAAAGCACAACAGCTGTAGTGCCACAGGCCCCTGGCCCATGGAATGTGTTAGGAGAGAGCTGCACACACCCAGCACTCTCAATCATTAGGAACAACATATGGTGGGCTGGTGCTCGTGCTGCCTTTCTCTGCCTGCCCTGTGTCTGCTCAAGGTGTAAGTAAATCAGGAGAGAGCAGTGCTGCACACGTGAGCAGAGCACTGCAGGGGGAATGGCCATATGGGGTCAGGAGGATGTGTAAATTCTTTGCTGCCACATCTTCATCAATTCTAAAAAATCCAAAGGCACAGAAAAATTATTCAGTTTTGCATTTGTGTGGTCAAAACCTTCCTGTGGTTTTTTTCTGTTCTCATAGCAGCTGAGAAGCCCCAGCATTGTCATTATTGGTCACAAAGTCCCAAATCACAGAGCACAACACAACAACATTTACAAGCAAGGTGACAACAACAGGGATGGCTCATCCAACCCTGAGAGCACCCCACAACCTCCCTCTGTGTATTCACAACACAAAGGTTTGTGAAATCAGCCAAAATCCAAATTGCTGTCTTTAAGACAGCCAAAACAGAGTCAGACAAACAGCCTGGACTGTGCAGGGTGGCCCATGGGTGCCAGAAGTGGGAGATGGGTCCTGAAAACACACGAGCAGCTCAGCAGCAGCCATGGCCAATGCCACTGAGAATGGCATCAGCAAAAAACACAGGAATGGCACAGGACAGGAGTCCAGACAGGCACAGGCTCAGGGCACTGCACGGACATCAGCTGAGGCAGCTGTGGTGCCAGGATCTGGGGAGCAGCAGGACCAGGAGCCATGGGAGCACGGGGAACGCTGTGGCTCGCACGAGACGCACACAGGAAAAAGGAGCAAAATCATCCATTCATCTCTGTCAAAAGCAGGATGGTGAATTTCTCCTAACATTTAGACTGCTTTTGATGCTGTGAAAGGTGGCACAAGAAATGCCAGTGCTGCCAGAGGAGCTGGGGATGGTGACAGGCGCTGCTGAAAGAGCGGCTCACCACCAGAGCTCAGAAGTGACTCAGGAGTTGGTGTCACAAGTGTGGAGTTAACCTTTGTCACCTCCATGTTCAGCCGACTTCCCCCTTTAATGAAGCAGCTTGATTTATGTATGAGTCATTTGCCTTCATAAGAAATTTATTAAATGATCATCTGTTTTTCCCCCCCCTCCAGATCTGTCACTTGGAACGTTTGGTAATTGGCATTTGAACCTGTGGTGGCGTGTCACCAAACGAGTTCAAACAACCCCACGTGTTCCCTGCTCCAGGAAACACTTCCCTGTTTCCAGGACAAGGAAAAATCCTGGTGCTGCCTCTGGATGCCGGGAATTGCAGACTATTTTCACTGCCTGGATGACACAAGGCTTAACAAGAACCGGGGAGCAGCACAACCTCGGTGACTGAAATGGGATCTGGCTCCAAAGCTCCATCTCGGTTCAGCAAACAAGAAATCCAAGGAATTCAGTGAGGACCAGCTCCATGGCTAATGTCAGACATGTTTCAGTACACTGCTGAATCAGACCCTAATCTCCCACTCCCTTGCCATCCCCAAGAATGAAAACAATACAATCATGCCAAGAATATGCTATAAAAATAATTGCTTTTAGTTTAAAAAACTAAGTTGTAAAACACCCACAGAGTTGCAATTGGTCTTAATCTCTCTGCAAGTGTCATTTTACATTAGACCCATGCTCTTCATTCACAATTTGAATCAAAAAAGTACTTCTGTTTTAATTAGTTTTATAAATTTGCTGAGCTAAATGAATACAGCAGTAAAATCAAAACTGCAGAAAATGTGTGTAATCTCAGCAAACTGCATTACTTCTGGAACAAATTGTAAACCTAAAAATTAATTAATTAAATTTATTAATTAAAATAATTTGAATTAAATTATTTGATTAGAATTATTTGAAATGCCAAGACATGAAAACTGTGAATTAAACTGCTACAGAAAAGCTACAGCTCATTTTAATAAAGTGCAATAGCCCCAGCTACGAAATTCTCTGCTGCAGAGAAATCAGCTGGTGTGTGGAGACAAGCAGTTCCCACATGGCCAGAGAAAGTGGAAGAGTTTTAAGTTCATTCTGTGACATCAACTGGAGACTTTTGTTCTAGATGATAATCTTAGTTTTCTCAAAACCCATTACAGTCAAGGTAAGACTTAAACTACACTTCTTTCCTTGTGATGGCTCGGTGTCAAAGCGCTGGGAGTGATGGATTAGCAATATTTGATTTCAGCTTCCAGGGCATTAATAATCATGGGAAATAGTTCTTATAAGCAGGGTTTCCTTGCCCACTGGCTGCTCTGCAGATTGCTAGGACAAAACCAACCTACAAATGCAGAAATTGTATTTCAGTACAGCTCTGCCAGCTGGTCACACCATTATGCATGTAATTCCTTCCTTCTACTTGGGCTTCTCAGTAGGGAAAAAACCAAAATCCTAAATTGAATACATCTTAGGAATATCAATTTAATTAAGAGGATGACAAGAGGAGATAAAGGCAGGAGGGTGTTTATTGCCAGAATAAATTTCTACCTGCACTGCACTGATACACCTGTGCCCATGTATTGGTGTGTTCTAGTGGGAAAAACCTGTGCTGTGTTGTGGAGGACACCAGCACCAAAGGTACCTGTGAGAGCTCAGCACAGGAGACAAAAATCTCACTCTGAGCTGCAGGAAAGAGAACAGATGGTGCAAACATTCACACACACATATATTCACACTTTTTCATGACACAAGGTTACTTCCATGCTTAAAAGGATTATGGCTGGAGTCAGTCATTCTGGATTCTCCACTAAAATTGCCTGGGAAAGGACTGCAGCAGGTGAGGAGCTGTGGTGGAACAGGGGATGAGCCATGCACAAACTCTCTCTCCACAAACTCAGACTCACCAGTGCCTCTCTCCAGTTCACTGAGCACTTCATGCACATCTCCAGAGCCCCTACAGACCCCATGGAGCTGGTGGCACCAGCATGGCCCCACACACACAAACAACAGCCCAGCACCCACAGATGCTTTATTTAAGAACATGTATGCAGACAGTTCTCTAGAAAGCACGCTCTATAAATAAAACATGCTTAATAACCCAAGAAAACCAAACAAAATAAATAAACCATGCTACTGACTGGCAACCTCCTCTGCAGAAGAATCTGTAAAACACTTTCCAGGGTTTGCAAAGTGCCTGCCTGAAAAATATTTTTCATGATTCAGTGCCATTCCTTAAACAGCTGTGATGGTCCACATGGTGCAGCAGCTGACAAAGTCCCTGCTGGACAGCTCTCCTGCTCTCCAACCAAGCCAGCTCAAACATCAGCTGGAGTCAGTGCACCATTTTATAATTGCAAGGCATGATTTATTAGAAAAAAGGAACAATGACAGTGTTTTCCCACTGCTGGGAGTCAGTGTGGTCCTTGTGAGGTCAGGAATGCCAGGCCAGCCTGTGCCAGCTCACTGCCCAGCCTGGCAGATTCCCTACAGACAATTAAGGGGAGTAGGGAAGCATGAAGGGCTGAGTGATGTTCTCACAGTTTTATATTTCACTTCTGGATGCTCCTCTCACCTGCAGAATGGGGTGACATGAGTCACACTGAGGTCTGAGCTTATTCTGGGTTTATTTTGGATGAAGGGTTGAAGCCATCCCAACCTGTGCTGATGCTGGAAGTGATCATGCAGCGCTCCTGCTCCTTCCTGCTGTGAGGAAAAGGGTGGGAGATGGGAAAGGGGTAAATGTCTGGTCCCAGGCAGGAGGGAGATGTCCCCCTGGGCTGCAGCATGAGTGGAGTCTGCTGATAACCCCTCTGAAACTGCTCTGCAGCTGCCTCTGGAAAGGGGCTTCTCCACTTCAGCTGCTCTGTGTGGGTGGGAGGCTCATTCCTGTAGGAAGGCCTGGCAGGATTGAAGCCAAGTTTGTAGGAGGTGATTTCCAGAGTCAATTTGCTCTTTTCTGCCCTTTTTTATTGTCTGTACAAAGCTGAGCACACAGGAGAACCACCAACTCCAATTCAGCATCACCTAATTTTTCTCAGGACAAAAGCTCCCTTTCATTAAAAAAAAGAAATCCCTTGTAACTCCATCCATGCTGCAATCTGGTGAATTACCAGAATGGATTCTGGATAGAAAGCTCCTGCTCTGCAGCGAGCCCTCATTGCTGGCTTCCTTGCTATGCACTGCACACAGCTTGCCTTGTTTCGCAGCCAGAAGTGCTGCTGCATCCTTTTGTCCTGCTCTCCCCAGAACTCAGCCACTCTTCAGTTGGATCTGCAAGTGCCAACAGGTGGGAAGGGGCGTGGGGAGGCAGAGGCTGCCAGGGTGCTCCAAAGGACCATCTGTGTGGGCAGGGAATGCACAGTCCCAGCCAAGGACACGGGAACATCTGTCTGCCTCCAGCTCTTCACCTACTGCAAAGGTCACGCACCACCGCCGTGCCAGCTGTGCCAGGCACTAGTTTAACACTACACACCCCAGAAAGCAGCCTGTGGGGACATATTTCTGTTGTCTTTAGCCATTTTAAAAACAGAAAATCCTGCCTAATTGAAAGCTGGAGTGCCCTGCCACTTCCCCCCACACAAGAGGTGTTACTGGGGTCAATCAGGCATTCATTTAATGAGAATTTTCCTTTTGGGTGCAGGACCCCACTCCACACAGCAGTGGTTCATACTATCTGCTCTGCCTGTATAAATCTTATAAATTATAAATTATTGGGATTATGCAAGCAGCCAGATTTCCCAACAATAATATTGAAGCAGGGAGCTTAATACTACTAACACACTATCAATGACACTTAAAAATCCACAGAGTAACCCAGAGACAACAATTTCCCCCATGCTTCTCATGGATTTTGCTATGAATAAACAAAAGTTTCCCACTCTGCACTTTCCCTTTCCAAGACTGCTGCCAGCTCTGACATTTTTTTATATTCCTCTGAGGAGCTGGTGCCAACATTTTTCCTATCTTTACCAGCGACCAAAGCAGCAGCTACAGAGGCTCCTGCAATCCTCAACCTTGTGAGCACAGTCAGAGGTGTTTCCTAGGTGGCATTCAAGAGGAGAAAGATGGAAAGATGTTCAGTTACCTCTCTGGTCTAACATAAGCTGGAAGGTTTGGGTCCTTTTTTTATGTTTGAATATCATGTTCTTTAAATGTATTTTGTTAGTACTTTTTGGCCTTTTAATGGAATACTTGCAGGAGGTACCACCTAAGGAACAGCACCTTCATTTCTGTCAGCCTTGAAATAAGCCCCCTCTACACGTGACATATTTTAATTCCCAAAAGCAGCCCTTTTTTCACTCATTTTTATGAGGTTTTTTGATGCCTGTTTGTAACTCTCTGCCTTTCCAGGTTCCCTCCCCATCCCTCATCCCCACCGAGCTGCCACCACGGCTGGTGCGGCTGTGCTCACACCTCGCCAGGCTCTGCTTTCCAGGGTTTGTTTTTTACACCAGCACAGGTAAATGAGGCAGGTGTGACAGGCCACTGGCTGGATAATGAGTTCATTCTCCAGCCCCACCAAGAGCAAGGTCCTTCCCTGGCCCATCTGTTCTCACGGCACGGCTCCGGGAGCACCATTTGGAAAGAGAGCAGCGAACACCCGGCGGAGCTGCTGATGTGCACCAGAGCCTGGCTTGATGGTCCCTGCAAAGCCTCCTCAGCCAAAAAACAGGGAGAGACAGAGCTGTGGGATCACTTTAGAGCCATTGCTGGAAATGCTTAAACTGGGGAAAAAAATTTAAAAAAAATCAAGAGGAAGGAAGCCTCCAGAGGGCTGAAGCAAATCTTGTAGCACACACATCGCACAGGCACAAAGCTGTCCCTTGGCCACTTCTATTTCCTCCAGGCTCTCTAAGAGAAATAAAAGCTCCAGGAAAGTCACAGGTCTGTAAACAGAAGTGGTCAAAGGTCAAAGCAAAGATCTAGAGAGACTAGAACAAGAAATGATGCTTTAAAAAACCAAGGCAGGAAGTTTATCCAACCTTGACTGAAACTGGCACACCTCAAAAAGGAAAAAGACCAGCTAAAAAGCCTAGGTACCATCTGTAAATATTTTTAGAGGTAAAACTGATACCATCTTCAATTTGGATAAGGCATAAATAAAAAATGGTGGGGCGTTGGTCCATTTGAATAATGAGTAATTTAATGAAGATAACGTGGGCTCTGTAGTTTCCCACCTCCTCAGTACAAAAGTGTGGCAGCAGATGACTGGCAACACCATATTTCAAATTGCCTTTAAAAAAAATACCCTTTGCTTTTAAACACATCGTCCCACAGAAGGTGCTGCTGGTTGCCATGAGCCAGGGGCAGATGTGAGTGATTCATTAATGCCTTGAGGCTGCTGAAGGTCAGGAGAACATCCTCACATCCAACAGGACATTGTAACAATGAACTCTCGCAGTTAGGTTGGGATATGAGCCAGCTATTAGCAGACAGAGCTTGCTCCAGGTAAATCCTTCCACAGCTGCCCATTATCCCCATCACATTATTCCTCCTGACAGAAGCAGCACTGTCCATATAGATCACAGGTGCAGTCCAGTATGGAAATCCTATTTAGTTGTGTAATACATTACTATCTTCTCCCTGGCTGTACTAATGTCTAAATTAAACTGTAATATCTCATGGCTGGAACCTTTCTTTAATTCATACTGAAGACCCTCACACAATCTATGTGCTGAACAAAGTAGTAAATTCACCTTAACATCTTTATGCTTTCCCATAGTCTTTAAATCATTCATATCCAGACTTTGTGTGTTCTGGATCGGGTGGAAATGTTTCTAGCACATAACTTTTCCATTAATGGTTTTGGGGAATGAAGTCTTTGAAGAGAAAGTTCTGTCCTTTAATCACTGGGAGAAAGAGCAATGCCCACATTTCACTGCTGCAGGATGAGCCTGGAGAAGCCCCTGGGCTCTGAGCCATCCTGGAGTGAGGTCCCTCTGGAGGGTGACCCTGAATGCATCCCTAGGGAACAGCACACACTGCAAATGGTGGGGTGGCATCTCCCTCCATTCACCAGTGTGTACAGCTTCCCCTGTATGGGCAAAGACTGGAAAACTCCCCTTTCTGTGAGTGAAACCCTCCAGATGGGCTTCCCTCTAACACCAAATGCAATTATTCACCAAGACTTGATAAAACCTTGAAAGCAAGCTCGAGAACAGGCTCCACTGCATCATCTGCAGGAGTTAGGGGGTGTTAAAAACAGAGCTGCAGGAAACCAAAGACTCACTGCACTGTACCTAATTTGTGAGACATCTTCCAAAATCAGCTTCATTGAGACACAGCAGGTAAAAACCACTACTAAGTACAGAAGAACACATTAAAATCACATTAAAGGACTTGGCAGAGTTCTCTAAAATTCAGAGAAAGATCCTCCTTTGCAAGGACCCTGCACACCAAGACACTGCAGCCTTTAGGGTATTGATGACACTGACTGTCCCTTTTTCTGTCAACTGCCCTTTTCTCCATGAGTCTTTTTTTTTCCATGATCCAACCCAGAGCAAGGTCCCATAATCACTGCTACAGAGGCTGGAGGAGAGAGGGAATTGTTATACTGTGAAGTCCCTCAAGCTGAACTTTATTAATGTATTTATCCAGGACATAAAACCCCCTGTGGGCAAAAGCCTATCTGCTTTTTGGGGTTCTGCATGGGCAGCTCTAGAGCCACTTGCCACCATGGACCAGGAACAGTCACACCAAGGGCTGACAGAGGCAAACTTCTCCTTTAGAGACTCCTGCATGCCTGGGAGAAGGGACTGTACCAGCAGCTGGCTGAAGACTTATCCAAAATTCTCATGGTTTTTTCCAGTCAAATACTATTCCAGGCTTGCAGTGCCAAGGAATATTTTGTTGAAAGCACAGAAACTTGCTTTTGAAATAGGAGAATATTGCAAGCAAATGTCAGCATGGTGCAACAGCACAGTGCCACTCTGTGTTTTGCTTCCTTAGGTACTCCAAATTTCTGGCCCGAGTCCAGCCTCTCAAAGACAATGGGCTCTCCCCAGTGCCATGTGTTATCCCAGGTCTCTCCCTAATTCTGAACCTGCTCTGAGAGGGTTTGTCCTCCTGCAGTGCTCTCCAGCTGCTCCCAGCTTCTGCCTCCAGCCTCTGACCTTTTGAAAGCTACCTGGGAAATCCCACATTTGGTAAGAGACTTTTTAAAGCAAACAGTTTACATATGATTAATTCTTCCTGTAGACCTCAAAAAAACCTCCTTCCTGATTAACAAAGGTCACTGAATCTCAAAAGTTAATGGCAGACACTTCAAATGTATTACAGTCCTCCTCTAAAAAAACAAAGTAGAACAAAACTGGGCTTGTCTGGAGAAAACAGATGTGGCAGAAGAAAAGGCAAGAAGCTGGGTAGGTACAAACTGGAAAACTGACAGAGGAGCAGCTGTGGGTTAATCTCAAGAGCTGGAGAGGAATAGGGCACGACCTCTTGCCAGAGCAACCCCAGATATAGAAAAATAAATATATATCCTAACTGTGAGCACTGCTGGAGCCCCTGCTGGAGCCATTGGGCAGTGGGATATTCTCTGAGTGCTTTGAAGTTGCACTTTCCCTATGAAAGACCCAATGAAAGTGTGAAGAGGGAATCCTCAATCATCTTCCTACATGTTCCCATCATACCATTTTCTATAAGGTTGCCATGACTTTGCTACCTTGACTGGTCCATAATTCATAACTATCCACGCTCAATAACTACAGTGTTAATATCTGGGTAATTTAAAGTACCTTTCTCCAGCAGAGTTCAGCCTGTGCCACTGAATAATGCACCATTTAAGTGTTTATGAATAAAACTCTCCTCTCCTCTTTCTTTTCCTTCCCCATTCACACCTCCAAAATGTTTTTAAAATGTTAGTGAAAAGAGGAATCTTAAGAGGGAATCTCATTACTTCAAGGCAGAATTAAAAAATTATGAAATGCATAATGCCCAATTTATCAATCAAAGCAAACTCTGCAGTACAGACACACTGAAAGCCCTTCACTCTCTAATCACTAATAGGTAACACTATCAAATTCAGCCCTACACTCTATTAGAATTGCAGTAGAAAAGCACTTAGTGTAATGCCCAAAGACAGCTCACCAAATACTGCTCACTTGGCTCAAAGACAAGGCAGAAATGTTAATAATTTGAAAGCTTCCTTAACCAGTGTGCTTTATCAATATGCCCAGAAAATGAAATAAAATACCTACATACAATTTCTGTAGATTAAAAATAAAAATATCTAACTTGTATTCAGCCCAAGAACTGTGACTTTTTCCCCCAGATTTGTGAATTACCCGTGTATGTCTCGCTGTCCCAGCTGCAGAGCCCATCATCTCCCCGTTGCAAACCGCAGGAATCATTTCCATTCCTTCTTTCTGACCACATTAATTTCAGGCTTGCTTGTAGCAGGATTTTTTTTTTATGTCCTCATTTCCTAATTCCTCCTTTTCCCATCAGTCTCCCAGGCACCACAAATGTACAGTGTTGGCAGGGCAGTGATGAACTTCATCCAATCTTCTCAGTTGTGCCTTCTTGCCTTGACCCCCTCCAAGGGAGGGACAGGCAAAGACACCAAACCTTTGTGAGTAGGTCCAGTGCTCACGTCCTCTCTTTTCATGTTGTTTTCAACCTCAAACTTCAGATTTCCTAAGGTTTTCTTACTCTCCAGAGTAAATATCACCAAGAGAGCATTGCTGTAAAGCACCCAGAGCTGGAGCAGAACCACCCAGCTGCAGGCAGCAGCACAGTTGTGACAGGGGGATGTAGCAAACACCGAGTTTACACACAGACAGAGACACTGTGAGCTGGTGACAAGTAGTACAAAGACTTATTTGATGCAAAGACAGAATGACTGCATTGCTTATGTCAAAAAAAGATCAGTGGAAGCATAACAACAGAGCATTCTGCATGCTACACACACCGCATAAAGCACAAAAAATACTCTTTATGTTTCCTGCGCTTTTCTAGCCTAGTTTCTCAGGAAAAAAACAAGAGCTGTGCAATTGTTCTGTCACTCATTGCTTCCCCAAATAACTTTTGAACCTGTTGGCTGATCTCAGGTTTGACAGATAGGCTGAGGTCTCAGTGGGATCACATTCCTATCAGACGTGTGAAAATAATAGAGACTCAAACCGGTGCCTTTGCTGAGCTGCCCCCCGTGCCGTGCCTGCCTCTGCCCTGAACCTCAGGGGTACCAATTAGCTCAGGAGCAGGAGCAGCTCTGTGGAGCAGGAGCAGCTCTGTGGAGCAGGGAACAGCTGGGGGAATGCTTGCTTACATCTTCAGACGATGCTCCCAGCAAAAACACGGGCGCACGCTGCGGCCACAGGACACAGTGAGAGGAGAGCTCAGAGCTCCAACCACAGCACACAGCCAGGTGAGAGCTCAGATCCATCCTCCTCCAAGCACAGAAATGCACAGCAGAACCCCAGAAGGCCTGAGCTGGCCCTGCTGTGCTTGGTGCTTTACTTTGTCCTCAAACCCCAAGTCACTGATGGTGTCTGTGAGCTCCATGTGCTGGTGGTGCCCTGTCCTCCCAAGGATCACCAATAAATGACATTTCCTTCCTCACCCTTCCCTGCCTGCCCCTCAGAGCTGCAAACAGCAATTCAACCTCTAAGCTCTTAAAGCACATGTGCATTTTCTTGCTGGCATCACCAAAAAAATAAGAGAAGCGTTGCCTGGCAAAGAGCAAGATTTCTGTTCAGTTTTAGGGGATGTGTATGACAGGGCAGCTACAGGACTCTCATTCTAATAGCCAATGCTGCTAATTAAAACTGTTTTGGAAGATCTGCAGCCAGCATATAAATCACCCCTCTATATGCTATAAATAAGAGGCAGATACAGAATTGAATAGCTCCCATTTGTCAACGGAATGAAGAGATTTGATTGTGTCTTTTTGAATAATAAATCCAGACATACCTAGCAGGGCACGGAGAGTTGCTCCAAGTGTCTCTTTTATCAAACAACAATGATTATATTATAGGGTTTGCATTATGGGCCATCATCCATTTCTCTTGTTTTCTCATTTATTGCTGACATCCTCCCTCCCAGATGAAACATTTTGCTATGCACAGAATGTGTTCATGCAAAGATCTCAGGAGCCAGGCAGCAGCAAACACTACTGAGTCTCCTGATGCAGTGTGCACTGATGTATCACAGAGCAGAAGGGAGTTTTGTAGGGAAACTGAGCTGTGGAAGCCTAAATACACAGGTTTTTCACCCTAAATACACAGGTTCTTCACCCTACCCTTTTTTACACAGTGCTTCTAAAGGACACTCAAAATGCACTGGGTATCAGACAGAGGAGAGTCAAATCATTCTTACTGGCAATTTATGCAAAACAATGCAGAGAACCAAAGAAAGTCCTGAACATCATCTTATAACATCACTGAACAACAGAAACTCCAAAGGCATCCACACACAAGAAGCAGATTCTTAAAAATAATAATAATAACAATAACAATGATAATACCTCGCTCTGTGTGGAAATCTCTCCAACCATGAACACTACATTCCACTCACAGCCACCATGTCTTTCTCACTGGAAAAGAAAACATACAAATGGGCACCAATTAGAAAAGGGCATTTATTAATGCTAAGTTCAGAGCAGCTTCAAATTTTGCACACTCACTCATAAAATAGAAGATTTAGGATTCCCTGTCGCATGGGAGGCTACAGAAGGTTAATTGAGTTCACTGTAGAAGTATCATTACCTCTATAACACACCTAAGGAAAAAAGCACAGCAGCCAGGTTACAAAGATAGATTTATTTTAAGCCTTTAAAACTATTTGTCAAATTTTGCCCTCTAACAGGGTGAGGGTTCCTCTTGCTTTGTCCCTAAATTCCAGTGCAGCTGAACAGCAACTTCCACAGCATTTCCTCCACTGTGGATTTCACAAAGAGATGCCCTTGTCCCACCCACTGACAGAGAAGTTGTGACCTCTGGCATCTATTCCCATTTTCCCAAAGGAAAAGCACTCTCTGGGATGGACCACAGGATTTCCTCTCCCCTGCTGAAGGAGCAGCTGCTGGCTGGAAGACAGTGAAACCAGCTCAAGATAAATTCCTATGGGCTGTGCCTTTATCTTTGCTTCTGCTGGGACTTAAAGTCAGGAGAAACCAGGGAGAAATATTCCCATGTGGGACCCCTCATCACTCCTTCCAAAAAGGGCTACAGTCCCCTCAGTATCACTGGGATAAACAGCATCCCTGTGACCTGCTCCTCATCTGCCCAGGCTGCCAAAGCTCTGACCTAGGTGTGCTTATTTTACCAACAGTAACTGTAAACCGGGATGGTTTTACTATTTTGGGGTTATGTTTGCCAATAAAAATGAAAAGACAGCGCAGGCTGAAAGAATTTGATGGCTACACAATTATTTTGAAATCCCAGCCTGCCTCCCGAGGTGCTGACCTGGCTGCCTGCCCTCCCCTTGCTCCCTGGAGTTTCTGAGCCCAAATAATGTCCCAGGCACCACAAGCCAGGCCATGGCTGCCATGTCCCCAACTCTGCAAAGGCTTTGCAGTCCCTGTTCAGTGCCTGAGGATGACACAAAAGCTGCTGCAGAGCAATTCCCAACACAGGCACACGCACACACAGCACAAAGCGGGCAGATGGGACTCAGAGCACAAAGAGGATAAAACATCATTTTAACAAAATCCATTTGTTCGGATGACCCGAACTCGAAATTAAGGTGTTAAAGTCTAAGACAAAGAGGATTTCTGATTGGCAGTCAGTGATGTCAGCCCTGTGCCAATTATAGAGGGAATTCATGTGGCTGCCTTTAAAAAGAAATAATTCCCTCTCTGATACAGCAGTAAGACATTGTAGACAGCCCATTTGCAGGGGAATACACGGCACTTCTCAGGTAGTTAAAGTCACTGAGCCTTTTGACCTTGTGCCTCCTAACACTACTGGAGGCACAATCACCCAGGGACACGCTGCTTGTCATGTGTGTCTTATTGCTTCGACAAAACCCAACCACCCAGCAACCTGAGCCCACCACCCCGGGCTCTTTGGCTATGAATTATTACACCGAAACAACACGAACATAATAAAGAGCGCTATTTATTAGCTTATCCTATGATTTCAGAGATGACTACACAGACTGAAAAAGCAGAGGAAGCCTGTGCCAGGCTGGAGTGAAAGCATTTCTCAGGTCACTGCCTTAAACACAGATATTTCGTGCTACCACGATGCTTGAGCAAGGCGAGTAAATCTTTGCACGCTGCAATCTTGAAGAGGCTGGAATTAATCGTCCCTCCAGATGGGATCCGAGCTCACTCACTGCCATAACGTTCAGCATGTAATGAACACCAGGCAAGGTGAAAATTGATATCAAGAGCACTTCTAAGAGCTAAAAAGTTAACACCTAAATTGGAAATCAATATATGCTGTAAGTATTGATCAGCAGAACAGAGATCCTCAGGTTTTTTTTGCCTCTGCTGAGTGGCTGCTGTTGGAGGTTGAACTGGAGTTCCACTGGAACACCTTACTTTAACAATTATTTTTTTTAAAAAAGCAACTCAACCACCTTATGCTTTATGGAGTGATTGTCTAACCCTTCCACAAGTGCATCCATGCAGAACAACCAGGAACGTGCCAAGCCAGGAGCCAGCAGTGACTTTTTTACCATCCCTTAGTTTTTGAAGTCATGCTTTTGTCCTCAAGACAAGCAGAAGAAGCCAGAGCTGAGGAGCAGCACCTTTGAGGAGAATGGATGGATGGATGGATGGATGGATGGATGGATGGATGGATGGATGGATGGATGGCCAGCCTTTGGTGCAGGCATGGGAAGGGCTCATCTGTTCCTGGTGATGGAGCACAGGGCAGAGATTTGGAGCTTGCTGAGGCCAGGTCTCACCTCTGCAATGCTGCTCCCAGCTTCCCTTACTGTGCCTGCACAAAGGCAGCTCCAGTGCCCTGGGATGGGGGATCCTGCACAGTGCCCTGCTCTGGAGGGGACACAGCTCCTGGGGTCAGCAGTAGGTGAAGAGCAGCTGCACAATGTGTCATCCCATGCTGTGGATCTGCTCAAAGAAAGCTTTTCAGACACGCTGATGAATGAAAGAGCTGTGAAAAATAAATGTCTCATTGTTTGAGTCCTCCAGCCTGCAAGGAAGCAGGAATTTCTGTGCTCAACATCAAAGAAACACTTGACCCTATGTGATCAATTCCTCTTCCTAATTATTACCCGCTGAAAGACCTGAACTTCTGCGAAGTCTTCCAGGTGAAAAGGGGCAAGAACATCTCAGGAAAGGTTAGAAAATCCATACCTTTCTATAAATATTTGTTGGTCTGCATTCCTTTAACTTTGCATGATTAAATACAGCCTGCTTCTGTTCTTCCACTTTATCCTCCGGGGAAATTTATCATCAAAATTATTGTACAGCATTCATTACTCTAGCCTCATTTAAAACCTTGCCCTACTTATTATTTAGGCTGAAAAAAAATGTTGCTTTGTATAGTATTTCCTATAATAGTCTCAATCATTACATTTAAAAGATTGCTGTAAGGCAGCTTAGCCTGCATTAGAGGAAAATAAAGTGGGATGCCATAGTTAAGTGTTACAGTTCTAATTCAGCTTTTGTTTCCCAAATCATAACAATGCAATGTTTCAGCTCCATACAAGGCTCTCGCTGTTCATTAGCATCCAGGACTTCACCCCTGGGTTTCAAAGGGACATCCAGTGGGTCTTCTCCAGCTTAAAACGTGGTGGGGAAAGGCAGAGGGATGGGAAGGAATGGAAGGGAGGCAGGAGGCTCCATCAGTTCAGAGCTGGGGCTGTCTTTTAAATCAGTGGTGCAGGGAACACACTCAGCTGTGACAGAGCAACA
Source organism: Toxostoma redivivum (assembly GCA_013397375.1). Classification (NCBI taxonomy): domain Eukaryota; kingdom Metazoa; phylum Chordata; class Aves; order Passeriformes; family Mimidae; genus Toxostoma; species Toxostoma redivivum. Next base: position 998,447 of record VXBI01002468.1, read on the forward strand.
GGGAATGCAAACAAATTATGTTTGTTTAACCCTTACTCAAAATTTCTGTTTAGGACAGAGAGACAGACATGGCTCTTGAAAAGAAACAAATGCAGTGTTTAAATGGAAGGAAAAATTTAACTTAAATCCCAGTAGTGCTACATGAATTAAGCCTCTTAATTTGTGCTCCTTCAATAATGAGACTGCTCTGATGCTGAGTACCATTGCTGGCCTTTTAGATAACACTGTATTCATGTTTGTCTAACCCTTCTGTGCTTCTGGAAAAGCACAGCTGGTCCTGCACTGCAGAGCCTGCTGGGGAGGTGATCAGGGAAAACATCTTCTCCCCATCAGCAGCCCCACCAAGATCTCCTCCTACATGGGCTGCAGAACCAAAGACTTTTCCTTCTGGTTTGGCTACATCAAACTCAAACTGAAACCACGGGATGGGCAAAAGCCACTCATTAACACAGAACATTTTCTGGTGGTTATGTCATTTATTTACTGTTTAGGTGTTCTGTCCTCCCTCACTGCCTTCCCTGCACCTGACTGACCTCAGTGGCTTTTTGCTACCCCACACCTGGCTACCCTCCCCTCTTTTCTCCATCCCAATTCAAAAATCTAATACAGGACTTAGGAACACACAAGGAACCCCTGTTTTAACCCTCTGTGATGGCAAAAATTCCCCAGTTATTCCTAATGTTTGCTTCAGGTTTTGATTCCTGACTCTACTTTTCCCTTTCACCCACCCACCTGTCTTTCTGACTGTTTTCTACAAGGGGCCTTGCAAAGACCTTTCAGCATCGTAAATAAACGAGATAAGCCAGTTCCTCTCTCTTCCTTTCCTATTCACAAGTTCAAAGACTTCTAAGAGATTAAGAGAGAAAGACTGCAAGTGACCTGCTGTGTCACCAAGCCTAGGCTTTCCCTATCACTTCCAGCCATATCCTACACTACCTTTCTACTGGATAAGCCTGATCTTATCAGCATCTCCCAAATGTTTTCTTTTTTTTTTCCCTTATCATTTGAACCAGTTTACGAGGTACAAATGAAAGGCTTAGTGGTCTGTAACTCCCTGGATCATTTTCTTCCTGGTGTCACCAGAAGGCATCTTTGTCCTTTCTATCCATGGAGCACACACATTCCTCATCACCCATGGGAAGGGAAAAAGAGATGAGTTTTGGTGGAAGGAAGGGAAGGGAACAGGATGGTGGAGTTAAAGTTCATACAAGGTGTACTGCCAACAAACTGGTGGAAAAATGAAAATTCCTATTTTATCATAGAATCACAGAATGGTTTAGGTTGGAAGGGACCTCAAAAATAACTCGGTTTCATTCCCCCCTGTCATAGACAGGGACACCTTCCACTGGAGAGAGTGGTCAAGGGAGGGATCAATACTTTCCTTGGCTATTATTTCATCATTAGACTTCACAGATAAATAAATATTATTTTCTTTTCTACCACTAATTGTATGGATTTGGAGCTAATAATGAAAGATATGCAACATCCTGCTGTTTGTCATGCACCAAACACAGCTTTCCCATAATTCTGGTCAGCAGAGGGTGTTCCTGATCAGTTCTGATGAGCATCCATGATGCTGGAGGGACTGTGCTGTGCAAATGAGGAAAATCAACCCCCACCAACCACACAGTCACCCCAACACCCAGCTCTGGGTGCCAGCAGCTGCTCAGCACACCCAGATGCACTTTGGCAATCCTGCTGGTTTTCAACAAAATCCATGTGGAAAATCCTAAAGTGCTAAAACACCCCTATTGCTGTAAAAGGGGCTTTCCCAGGAGGGAAATATTTGTGCAGTCTGTCCTCAGTCATTTAAATGCATAAGAAGCTTTAGGTCTGTAACTGGGTGCAAAGAACAGCAGAGACCTCACCCAAAGGGGACAGACAGCCTTTGGTCCAGGACCAGGAGAGGTCAAATGTCACCACAGTTCTCCTGTCACAGAGAGCAGAGCCACAGCCCCTTCACCCACAAACACACCAGGTTACAGCACTCACACACACAGGGGAGCAGCCTGTCACCCCCTCTGGGTCCCCAACAGCCCCAAACCTCTTCTTACACATAGCAAACATTTCAATAGGACACAATTTCACCTCCTGAAGCTGATGCTTGAAACACTTTGGTGCAACCAAAACATCTCCCCAAACCAGGTTCCTAGAGCAACCTCAAGAGCACACAGGGATGTGCAGGGCTTGAACTGGGGAGCACCCACTAATGCAGCAAAAATGAGGTGGAGGTGAAGCTGAACAGATCCTCAACACTTAGAGAGGAAGGGGAGGAAAAATTTTGGATTTTAATTCTTTTTTAGTGATGCATTAATTCTGTAACTTGCCATACAACCTTCTTTTCTCCTGAAAAAATAAGCATACTGTTTGTTTTCTGTAATGAACTGACACTGTCCTCTCTTATATGAAACAAATCTATCTGTACTTGGATATTCTGAAAAACAGCAAAACCCTTACATAAGCATTTAGACAAAAAAAAGATTAACCAAAACACTTGCAGCCTAACATGACTCCCATGGAGAGCCCATCTGTTATGGCCTGACCACAATTCCCCATTCCCAAACATCCTGCATTGATGGGCAGGGAGGAGGCAGAGGAGCTGGGCATGAACAACTGGACTTGAGACCAAGAAGAAGTGGAAGGAGGTGTATTAGGTTTTGTTTCTCACCATCCTACTCTGGTTTTAGGTGGAAATAAAATAATTTTCCCCAAGTCCAGTCTAATTGTATCCCACCATTTCCATGTGAGAGCCTTAACAGCACCATCCACTTTCTGATCTCCAGGTGATTTTCCATCAGCAAAAAGGAAAACCACCAGGACTGAGGGGATGACTGGGGGATTATCAGCTGAGGATGACTCACAGAAATCACACACCTCCTCCTCCATCTCACACCAGAAGCAGTGAGCTGTCAGGTTGGCAAGAATCTTTTCTGTCCCAGATCTCCCATAAGGTTTTAAACATTTTAAGCAGCAAGGTCCAAGTCTCTAACTTGAAGGGATACATCTTTTCCTGTGGTCCTTTTTGCAGATTTTACAAGAGGTCAACCAGTAAAACATGGTGTTCAGACCATCAAGTGCTTGCTGTGCTTGAGGTGGCTGATTTAGACTTCTGAGTAGCTGGATCTAATTTTCTGTCAGTTCACTGTCATTTTCCCCTCCCCAGCCCCTGAGTCTCTTATTTGTTAAAAATGAAAGGTTTTGAACAGGAGCGAAGGTCATCTCTGCCTGTGCTTCTGTTCCACAGCCAGTGTTGTAGAACAAATACTGATGAGGATCATGATGATAATGAGGAAAATAATAATGAGCATTGATCTCGATGGAGATGCTCCTCTGTTCTACCCAGGCCACCGAGATGAGACTCAGGAATCCCCAGACATAAAGGATGTGTCACACTAAACTTTAATTAACAGCAAATCACAACCCAAATGACACATTCCCCCCCTCACACTCTCAATTTTCATAACTGACTTTTCACAACGAAACTCCAGGGGACATTTGAAACTAGAGAAGAAAGCAAAAAACTTCAGCTGGTTACACCAAGGGAGTCAGCCAGCCATGATTCCTCTCTGATTTACAGCACAAACCACGAGCAGCTTCAGCCCAGCCCATGGAGAGATATCAGCAGGGATGAGAGGAGAATTAGGTCTGGTGTGCTCCAGGGAGACTCACTTGGCTCTGTGGCATTCCACAGCTTCCCCTGCCACCAAAGAGTGCCACCAAACAAACCCCATGCTCCCACAGCTCCACTGGGGGACACTTCCCACTTCTCCAGCATTTTCCCCACACAAACAAATTAACCTGTCTCACTTGCTCCGGAGAGCACTGTGGGTGACAAAGCCTTGCTGGCCAGGTCCCCTTCTTCTCAGCAAGGAGCACTGGGGTCAGTTGTGGCACCAAGCAGCTCTACAGATCTCCAAGGTCGCTCCTAACTCCTATCAGGATCAGAAGAAATCAATGCTCAAATCAAGGGAAAGTCATGTAGCTGTAAATAATCAAAAAATAGCGTTCACAACTGAAATATTTACTTTTCAGATATGATTTTTGCCAGTGGTGTTTCTGTAATATAAATATTTTAATATTGCTTTTAAGTGCCAGACTTTTCATTTTTTCCCAATAAATATGAGCTATTTTTTGATTGACACACTCCTCTATAACTGCTCACAGAACGTACCAGGCAGGCAAACATTGGTTCCCTTTCTGTCAAAACCTAAGGGAAATCTTGTTTATGAAAAAGTGCAACGTGTAGAGTCCTTTAAAAGACTTTTTAAAAAAATAACTACCATGAAGTCCTTGACTCATTTTATGAACTAAGTAGGAGGAAGTAAGGAATATCTCAGGCAATTCCATGCATTTATATCCATTACATATTAACTCATTTCATATTGATCATGGAAAGAATAAATTGTTCAGATTAAATCAATCTCCAGTGGGATAAGGTCACAGACTTGAGCTATTAACTGCAATTGGCCACTTAAGGAGAAGATACCAGCAGAATAGTTAAAAAACCCAGGTACATCTTCCAGTGATAACATATCCCATAAATATTCCCCATGGAAAAGTTCACATAAAGCCACAATTAAATTCAGAGTACAAGAGGAAATAGGTAAGAGAGTTTCAGGTTTCCATGCTATTGTTCAGCCATCTCTCCTCCCTGCAAGCAGCTTCTACCCAACAAAGAACAGCCCTTCCTGATGAGATTCAGCTGATGAAGCAAAGACTCCAAAGAGAAGGAAGGACATGAAGCTGCACAGCCCCATCTCTCCTACATGGCTCTGCATGGGCAGAATCAACATTTACAGCACTGGGCAGACAAGCAGCAAGGGATTCCTCATCCTACCTTTGGGAGAAATAAATAATCAGGCTTTAAAAAAAAAATAAAGAAAAAAAAAGTGAGAAATAAAATGCCAAGTTTGGATAAAATTCAAGCAAAGCCAGACTTGCAAATGGTAACTTAGGCAGCTTGGAGTGCTGTAGGACAGGGACCTGTAACCTAATTGAAGTGAAGGCTTGAAGTGCTCTGCTATTAGGGAATCAAAGCTCTGGCATATCTGCTGCAGTGTCTGTGAAACAGCAATAACAGTGTTTGCCCACCTTACAGAGATAATAGAAGTGGTTATGTTTGTGCAGAAATGTGATCATGTAAAAAGCACTGTGGTATAAAAGTGCTAAATATTATTATTAGGTGTATGTTTTGGTACTCCAAAAATACAATTTATTCAAGCTCTTCTATTTCTTTGACACTTGTAACAGGCTTCCAATGTGGCTTAAAACCCCTGCTCAAAAATAAACATCAGAATAATGAGCTTTCCTTATTTAATTCACCGAATAGGCACAATAAGCTCATGTTTAAACAAAAAATGAAAAGGAAACTTGCTGCTGTGCCAGAACAGCAGCACAATCAATTTTAATTAGCATTGCTCATTGTGGGAAATGATAAGGTATCAGTCATAGTAATTGGTGGTGTTGACAATTAGTCAAAGTTATTAACATCTCAAGACCCAGGACAAAAAAAGCTTGCTGAATTTTAAATATCTGGAGAAGGCTTGCCTCAAAATCCTTAATTTTCACACAGTCTGAAAACATTGCTCAGATTTATTATTTGTTAGCTTCCCATCAGAGCACAAGCACTGGGATAACATCACTGGCTCTTGATCAATCCCAGTTTTCCACTGCTGGGAGTGGGGCTCCCTCCTCTCCTGCTGCTGCTTTGCACTTCTCTCCCTTTGTCTGCTCCCAGTGCTCATCCCAGAGCTTCTCCCAGACTGAATGGATCAGGAAATGCTCCCAGGCAAGGGAAAGGCCTTGGAGCTGGAGCAGCTCCATCCAGGAGCACAAACCTTTGGGTGCCCTGAGCTAAGGTGGGTGATGCCACAGGAGCAGCAGCTGCTGCTGGCAGGTGTTTAATGGCCAACAGCAGCAATGCCCCAGGCTTCTGAGAAGCTCAGGTGTAAGGCAAAGTCTATGCCAAGACACAATATAGGGCACTTCAGGGTATTGTCCTGGTCCCTCTTACCCCCTTGGCAGCCCCACAAATGTCCTGAATCCGGTGAAGGAGGTGAGTGATTACATGAACCAGGTGAGCCAACCAGAGAGCCCACTTGTGTGGTTCACACCAGAACTGACACAAGGATTTCTGATCTCATCTGTGTAAAGCTTCTGGCCACCAAGACCATGAATTCTCCAAGGTCTAGCACTTGGCTACTTGTACCTTCGTGTTTTAGTGGGGAATTCCTGAGACACCCAGTAAGTAGGTGCTGAGAGCAGCAAATGACCCATCTCAACAGGCTGTGTAAGGATCACTTATGGAACCAGCTGATGTACACAAAAAAAGCAGAAAAACATTGTCCAAAAAGCATTTAGTTACTCTGACAGACCCCTGACCACCTGCCCTAGAAGACAAAGATATGGAAATACTCTGTCAATTGTTTTCTGCTAGAGTTTTAGTGAAAACTCGATATATGCCCCCTCCCACATGCTGCTGTCCCTTCCCTGTAAATAAGATGTGTGTAACACTACAATAGCCATCCTTCTGCTGTAAGTAGGTGTTACAGTTTAAAATAGCAGAGGTGACATGTATTACTCATTTGTCCTTTTGCTCACTTTAATGAGTTTATTTGTATGGAAATTAAAAGCCAGGTAAAAATACCATCTCTGTCCCTAACATATGTATCTGTTACACAACCATGGTGATTCTCCTGACCCTTCTCCTACAACTACCACTCCCAAACTGCTGCAGCCTTCCAAGCAACAGAGCAAAATACGAGGCTGCCACAAAGGAACAAATCCTGCCTGGCAGATGCTGCTGAGCTGCACCACTGGCACGACTGTCAGAAAGCACAGTCCTGAAAGAAACTCCTCCAAAACCCAACTGAGATTCAAAGCAAAGAAACTCTGATTTAAATTCCCTCTCAGGCACTGGCCCACAGCAGCAGCAGGGCTCTGCCACTGTGGCCGCCAGATAAACACCATTTTCAAGGTCAATTTCCTATGACCAGTTGCTTCATTTCTCATCATTTTCTGTCCAACTTCATAGATTACCACTTAAAATTGATTTATTCTTTCCCTTCCCAGCATTACTTTGCACTTCATTTAAAAGGGAGGTGGGGGGCATTTTTCTCTATGTTCCAGCACACCATCATAAGACGATGGGCTCAGCTGGGTTTCAATTGACTGAAACGACTGCTCAGTAAAGCAGGGTGCTGTAAAAGCCAAACCAAACCAAGAGGCTCCTTCCAACCATTTCCCCCTCTCTTCCCCACTGCCAGAAATGCCGTTTTTGAGAGATAGTGACTCAGGTTTTCCCATATGGAGCTCTGTTGTAAAGCAATGTTTTCAGAGCCCCTAACAGAAAACCCAGGTTGAGTTGAGGTCTGGTTTGAGGTTCCTCCTGCAGGCCGGTAGCAGTGGCACTCGAGATCAGATTAAAGCTGACAGAGATGAAACTGTGCTGGCCCACATCCTTGGGCTTGCTCCAGGGCCTCTCATCTGCATTTCATCGTGATGTGAGCACATGTTCCCATCATTGGTACACTCATCTGCATCACTCTGAATGTTAATCACAGGCTAACCCAATTCCTTCAACAAATTTATTACTTACTGTTCATTAAAGTTCATAAAACCTCATGTGAGGCTGAAAGAAGCAGAACCCCCTCACCAAGGATTCCTCAGCAATTCAGAGGTGGCGACATCAGCCCAAGGAGCTCCTCCTTCCAAGGTGGGTGCCAGAATCTTTCACCCATTCTCCAGGGGATGAGAGGGGAGGGGAAGGAGGCAGTGAGGTACAAAGAGCTGCCACAGCCCTTTGGAAAGCCCTGCAGGAACTCATTCAACAAAACAAACCTGGATTTCTTTCCAGAGTAATTGATTTTATTTTTTTTTTAATGAAGAGGAGAAAGAATCCAGGCTTCCCAGCAGCATGGGGATGTGAGGAGAAGGGAATGGAGCTAAAAGGAGGGGATCACAGGGCAGCACTCACAGGGAGAATCTCAGCAGCACACACTGCAAACGTTACAGGTTTTCCTGGCACCAGGAATTGTGGGCTGTCCTCATGATGTCCCCAGCAGCTGGATCTGACAAGTGACACTTCAGTGCCCTTTGGATTTACTGATAATGCATGGCAGGAACACCGTGGACAACACTCATGTGATTAAACCTAAGCATGTGCTTAAATGCTTTGCTGATCAGAGAAGCTGCATTGGTGTTTTTGTGGAAAGGAATTATTTATTGTATTCCAGTCAACAGCCAAACATTACCTTCCACCTCCCCAATGAACTCTGTGCATCTGAAATACTCTCAAATTCCTCCACCAGCTCCTCAAAACCTTGGGAACACTCACAAATCCAAGCCTCTGACATCCCGAGTGGAAACTGCTGAAATCCTCCAAAGGACATTATGATTGAAATATTCAATCAGATGATGCTACCATCAGAATAATGAAGCCTTTGGAGGATTTGCTTCACTGAGTATAAAATAATTCTGAGAGACACTTAAAAGGAAGAAACCATGTCTGTGGGAAGAAACAGGACTGATTTTTTGCCAGAAGGAGGATTATTCTTCAAGCCAGAAAATGACACCTCTTGGTAACCCAATATCAGATCTGCTCCTAGGCTAAAATTAGATGTCACAAAATATATAAATATAATTTTTGCACAGCTGTGTAAATGAAAATACATCTGTCGAGAAAAGAAAAATTACAGATGCTTACTCTCTCCTTTCCCCAAAATTTCTATAATCATAGAACGATCCAGCCTGAAATTAGAAATTTACTCTCTCCTTTAATTAAATCAATTTGCATTTTTCTTTTCCTCAGCTGATTAAATAACAGAAAAGCACAAAGGTGAAGGCGGGTTTTGTGATGAAAACACTGGATGAAGACCCTGGAGGAGGGGATTCAATTCCTGATCCTGTCACAGGACTTCCTCTGTGACCTCGTGCTCCATCTCTTTGCACTTTTTCCCCACGTGCAAAGATGGATATTATTACACTCTCCCCCACAGTCTCCATGACATGGGCAAATGTTATATGCCATTCTGTTTCCCAGGTCCTAATCCCATTTCACATGTATCATACTGCATTTTTTGCAAGCAAGGCTGAGATATCCCTAAAGAGGGTGTAAAACCTGACTTTAATAAGGCCAAACCATCCCACAGCTCTCCATAGGGACGGAGCTCTGGATGAGCCTTGCAGCTGAGTGCTCACAAACACTGCCAAGAGAAAACAGGAATTCACCTCGGGAAAGAGGCTGGGTCCTAACAGAATTATTTTAGAGCACTGTAACACACCAAGCTGTCTTCATCAGCTCTGTTACTACTGCCCAGCTTGACTGCGAGCACATTGCATCAAATCAGTGGCAGGAAAATTAATATCTTCAAAAGGGAACAGTTCACCACATCACACAAAGTCCAGCTCCCATAATGATAAGTTCCCTGATAGAAATCATCTTCAAAACCCCAGTGGTTATAAGAGACTCTATGGAATTCATCATTTTTGATGGTTAGTTAGTTTGTTGGGGTTTTTTTAATTGAACCAAAATACAGTTTTGAAAGAATATTCCTAGCCATGCTGTTTTAAGGGATTAACAAGCCATTATGTACTAGAGCATACATACATAATGGAATCAGCAAACAGGAATCAGCAAGTAATCTTCTGCCTCCACAAAGACTAATGTGTAATTGCCAGAAGCACCAGGGGAATTTCTGCCTTTTGTTAAAGCTTCAGGAGGTGACTGTTGTCAGATTTTACAGAAATACAGAATGCAACAATCGGTTATAGACATGAAAGTTACTGCTTCACACAATAACTAACTTTCATTACAGTTAGGAGCAAGAGCCTGTGTATTGATTTGCAGATGCAAGTGCTAACTGTTATTATTTAGTAGATTATGAGAACAGAGCAGTGAGCTTCTGAACACCAGGCACAAAGAGAGACATGATATGCAAGATGAATTTGATGAAGCAAATCTTCTTTGTGGAGCCTTTACAGTGATCCAGCCTCAGTTAAATTCCATGAACAGGGAGCTGTGTTCAGACAGCTGATGGGCACAACATTTCCCTGAGCAATTGCTTTCCCATTAAGGACTTGCATCAAACCAAACCACCATGGGGGAGAGCAGGGCACGGAGAATAAATATCAGAGCAAAACCCAGAATTGTGGCAATGTTACAGAGCTAAAGCAAAGCCTGTGGCTTTACAGGACAAACACATTCACTGCATGACAGTGAGAGAGCAGCCAAAGTCAGGTACCACAAAAATCCTCCCTCTGTGACCATCTACAAGTTCAAGCCATGGGGATCTTCAGAGTTCTTTCCTGGAGTGATGGTTCTGCAGAATGTTCTCATTTCTCTTAGAAATACAGAAGGCAAACAATGTGTACTATGATTCTCACTATAGATGAAGAGATTTCTTTTATATTTCTTTATTAGAAGGGCTGAAGTGTCCTAACATGTCCCATGGGAGTTGAGAGACTCCTCTGAGAGCACTCCTGGGGAATTGAAAGAGTGACAGTAAGAAATGTGTCTGCCCAAATCATTGTGACAGAACTAACTCATATGCATTTCTTGGAAAAAGTAAATATTCTCTGCTGTTACCCTCTCTGTACTTTTATTCTTTAAAGTTTTGCACTCCAAAGTAGCCATTAAAGTTTTAGGTACTGGTACCAAACCCTAATAAACAGCACAGGTGACAGCAGACCCTTTCTTGAAAGCTCATGCAAGGGAGGGTTGCCAAGAAGACATCATCCAAATAACTCCTAAGATTTCTACAACCCCATTCCATAACACACAATTTCTGCATGCAAATAGTAGTTCCAAGTTCTTGTCTGGTATCAGTTTGTCCACAGAAAGATAAACAATGAGAAATAAATTGCTAATAGCTTTAAAAGCTGAGACCTGATGGTTGTGTCCAAGGCAGCAGCAAAGCCCAAACTCATCAAACACCTCAGGTGAGAAGCTGATCCCAGCAGCAGAGTTCTGAATGGAGCTGCAGGATCACAAAGCAGGAAACGAGGTCTGTTAGTTTCTTATTTTTACCCATTGACTGTATAAGCTGCTGTAATCAATCATAACCTCTCCAGGAATAGCTTCACAGTGCTGCAGTGGGGACAGTGTGCAGGGACTGCTTATTCCTTGCTGCTCCAGATGAAAAGTCCTTGCAAGAGCTGTGGCAGAGTTTTGTGTCCCACTGCTGAGCCTCACCAGCCCAATAGCACTACACCAGGTTTTAACCCTGTTATTCCTTTGCATTAATCCCTCACAGGACAACTGCATAATTTCCCCCTCTATTTTCGGAGCAAATCACGCAAACAGCTGCTGGCCAAGCCAGAAAAGCTGCATGCAGGTGTTTAAAAAGCAATGATAAAAATATAAAGCAATTAACAGACCTGTTAAAATACACAGAATTACTCTCACATTTCCATTAGGACTGAGGAGTCAGGTTCAGGAGAAAGAAATGCCATGGATAATATACACACTCCCTAAAAACCTCATTATGCTGGAGCACATCAGTATTCCAGCAACATCTTGGGTGGGAATATTGATAAATTATATTCTGTCCACATCACTTGGGTGCCAGTAACATTTCAAAAAGCCTGGAGGATCAGTGGGTGACTCTTACAATGTATATATAAAGGGAAATCTTGTTTTGTCTCCCTAGAGACAGTTTCTCTTCTAATGGAGTGTGGTCAGAGGGGTTCTGCTTAATTCATGCATTTAACTCTAGATCTCCATCACTTCACAGTGGTTTTGTGCTAACTACAACATATAGAGGCCATTAGGAAGCACGCCTAAGATTGACTTTTCTTCCTTCATGGATTATACAGAAGGAATGGGAGCAAGTCGGGCTCATTAGCATATGTTTAAAGAGTTCACGGGGTTGGCAGTAGTAGAAAGTACCCAGCAACCAGCAGAGACGTTTAATTCTAAACCTTACACATCAACAATAAAAGGAATATCTCTCCTTCTCACTGTTACATCATTAAACGAACCAGAAGGAGCTAAACCAGGACCTCTGGAGGTGCTGACAACAGAGAGTTGTCTGAGCTTGGCGGAGGATAACATGAATTTTAATTATCACAACGAACTGCTAGAGTGCTTATTCCCTTTCAGAGGCAGGAATTAGTGCTGAGATGTGTGCCTGGAGCCCTGTGGTGCAGCCAGGCACTCGAGGAGCAGGGCTGTGTGTCTCTGGAGCCTGGGGAGCAGTGCTCCAGCCAGCAGCACCAGCCTCTCCCCAGACACACCACGGTGGTTTCTGCCCACCTAAGCTGGGTTGAGGTGGCTTTGCTGCCTGCAAACCCCACACTCCACGTGGGGCTGCACCTGCGACCCCAACAGGAGATGCAGCATCCCTCCAGCACCCTCACTGCCTCACCAGACACATCAAGCAGTGCTGCCTGGCAGGCAGGAGAGCCAGGCTGGATGAATCAAAGCTGTTTTTCTGCAGGGGAGCATCCCTGCAGTGAAGTGGCCAAACAGCACATCACCTACTCCTCCTCCTCCCAGTTTGCACTGGGCCCATTAGGGCTGATGTGAAAACACCACCGTGCCCAGCATCAGCCTTGCAGTACTCCAGGATGCCTCCCCTGAGAGCAGACAGGCAGGACACTCAGGTGACAGCAGCAGGAGGTTCAGCTATTTCTGCCTGTCCTGCTTACAGACCAGTGACCTGAGCCACTGAATGGCCTTCAGGTGGCACTGCACAAGGAGGGACTGAGAAGCCTCATCAGGAGCACTAAGGAGCACGTGGAGATCAGGAAAATGTGGGGTTTGGTGTGGAAAGGGGCAGCAAAAGGTTCTCCTGTGCCCTTCCTGCTCCCCAGCCCCCTTCCCAGGGCTGCTGGTCCCAGCCTGAGGCTCAGAGCAGCATCCAGGCTCTCCCCTCTTGATCACCAGCCCATGGAGAACCAGGCTCTGCAGAGACAATTTACAGCACAGAGGTAAGTAATGCAATTTTCACACAAACCTCCTGAATAAGAGACTTTGCTATAACTGAGTTTTTGGGAATAGGTTAGGGCTGTGCTGCTTACTGCATTCTGCTTGTCCCCCATCCTAAAAGAAACCCTTTCCTTCAGGGACGTGAAGCTGATCTCAAGCAGGACCAGCAGCACAACAGGACACACGAGCCCACACTGCAAACAGCCTCCCTTGCTTGGAATTCTGAGAAATGTCAGATATCAAGGAGCATATGTTCAAAGTGCCCCTGAGCAGTCACAGAACACTACATTTACAAACAGAGAAAACCAATTTGAATCACTCAGTACATTTGCATGCAGCGTCTGCAGGATGGTTTAGAATCAAGATTAATGTGCAGATTGGAGCAGGGGGCCGTGCTGACAGGCAGGGAGAGGTGGCAAAGGATGCTCAGGGATGCAGGAACCCCTCACAGAACCTCCCCAGGGCCAGCAGCAGCTTTTGGGTGCAAATGCCAATGCAAAGGCTGTTTATTGGTTTTGCAAGTTACTGCTGCTCACACTGGGGTAGGTAAAAGCCACTTGAAATTAAGATCTTAATCTCGTGTCCCAGTGGCTGGTAGAGATCACACCTGGGCTCAGCAACTCACAGGGATGGGCTGTGCATCCTCTCCAATACTCCCAAAACATCTGACCCTCACCTTTCAGCTTCTCCATCATCTTCACTCACAAAGAAATCAGGTTCAAAGGGCAGAACCAGGGAAGCAAAACCCCCCTGCACACCAAACAGCTCCTGCTTTTAATGAAACTCAGAATTTGCAGGGGAGTTTTGAAGTGCAGATTGCAGCAAAAGGCCTCAGTGAGGTCCTGCTTGCTAGCACCATCAGAGTGGGCTCATCCTCACTAAGAGGTGGCTACCACACTGGGATTGAGCAGCTGGGCTTTTGAAGCATAAAGCTCTGATTTATCAGGTAAATAAGCCAGGGAGGTGATAAGCCACTCTCTGAAAACCCTTCAATAATCTCACTGATATATGCCTTGAACTCACACTCCTTTCAGACTTCCCTGGCTTTTTAATGACAGAAAAGAAGATCTTGGTTTCAGAAATATTCAGTGTTCTCTATTTTCAGTCTCTAGCTTAAAAAATAATTAAGTTTACTCTCCTGCTAGCCTGTTATCAGGTCAGTGCAAGATGCTAAGAGATCAGTATGCCACGGAAAGAAATATTTCTGTCTATTTAACCCACTAATTCAATCTCAGTAAAGAATGAAACCCATGAAGTATCTATTCATAAAGTAAATACAGCAAGTAGAAATCAAATATTGGTCCTGTTTCAGGCCATTAGCTGAGAGGATGCTGGGAAGGTAATAGCCACGATTTTTATAGTGCTAAAAAGAAGTGGTTTGTTCCAACCAGCCTTTGTTATTTTTTTTTTCATGCCAGTAAGTGTCAACATGAAATGTTGTGGGGAGAACTGGACAAGAGGGACCTCAGCTGTAATCTGAGAAAACACTCCTAGGATGTTTTGTCCTCTTTACCACATCCAAAGGTAGATGCACACAGCCTTCAGGAAATTATTGCCCACTCTCAACAGCTAATTTCAACATTTCCTTCTGTGAATGCAGCTTTGTGGAGTGGCAGCTTCCATAAAGTTATTCATTGTTCTTGGAATCTTCCAAGAATTTGCAACAAAAGCCAGTGCCTCCTAAATGGAAGTGTTTCCACTCAGCCATCCTCCCTTGGTGCCTCTGAGGGGGTTAATTGGATTATTTCATGGAGATTATTTTCCACTACAGTCTAGACATAAATGTATTGGGATGTAGCATCTCTCATCCCACTGATGGGGGACTCCAGAAGCCATGGGAGAGCAGTTTTGGCTCATGGAATGAAGGTAACATGGACTCTGTGGTGCTCACAAAGCACCACCAAGGCATCAACCAAAATTTTCAGGGAGGATAATCTAAAAATGTCCAGCTTTTTTATATTTTAGTTATGATTTCCTTATTTTTTGAGGTAAAGCAGCCCATTATGTCCCCTCTTCATCCCCTAACAGTGTTGAACTGACTTCAGTCTCACTCCTCCTTTCTGCAAATCCAGCAGAAAATGTATTCTCCACATCCATTCATCACACAAATTAATGCAGAAGTTTCAAGTGCCAAATTAGTACTACTGTAGAGTGCAATTAAAAATGCATTTAATTCCACTAATATTTCACAAAAAACATTTTCACAAATAGCAACTCCTTTCAAAAGAAAAAATAAAATTACACAGCAAGCGTCACTAGAGCCTTAAATAAAGGGAATTGCTATTGATCTCTGGGTATCCTAAATTCAGTAAAATACTGTGGCAAAATTGTGTTCTAATGAAATAGTAATTTAAATGTCATTAATTTCATATTTGCCATTCCCTTTCTACTACACTGATCCTTAAATTAAGGGCATTAATGTTTCCTGTGTCATTTAGGGATTTAATGATTTTGATCCAGATTTAGAGGTTTAGAAGTGTTTTGTTTGAAATTTCCTATATACTCTCCTAGGAACTATTCAACATTTTTCTAGAACCAGAAGAGGAGCAGTTTCCAAATAAATCTGTATTTTTAAATCTGGGAAGAAACCTCAAGGTTTTCCATTTCAAACCAAGCAGCTCCCATTTCTCCCTTTCCATGGCAGAGCTGTGCAGCTGAGGAAGCTTCTCAATTTCTGACCCCAAACACCTTCCAATACAGGATTCTTGCTGCTTTATAAAACCAGGCATGAAAAATAGAATATGTTAAATATCACAAAATCCTGGCTGTACAGTTTATGTCACAACCAGAGACCCTCTCACTCTTCACAAGCCCCTGACAGGAGGTGGTAGCCCAGTGGGGGTTTGTCTCTTCTCCCAGTAATAAGTGACAGGATGAGAGGAAACAGCCTCAACTCTCACCAGGGGAGGTTTATATTGGATATTAGGGGAAATTATTCACTGAAAAGGTGGCCAGGCATTGGAACAGGCTGCCCAGGGAAGCAAAGTCACCATCTCTGGAAGTGTTCAAAAATGTGCAAGTGGCATTTGGGGACATGGTTTAGTGGAGAATGTGACAGTGCTGGGTTAGGATTGGACTTTTCTAAACTAAATGATTCTGTGATAACTTCAATGTACTGAAGTTACAGTTGCTTCCCCACACATTAGAATCTTCCCTTAACTGTCCATACACAGAATTAAATAGTTCAACGTGGAGCTGAATTCTTCATTTAAGTGGTTTGTGTCTTTACTGGATAATCTCGTACATGTGCTTCATTCTATCAATAACAGTAGGAAATTATTGATTTTTCTGTAGCCATTAAGTTCAATTAACTTTTCAATTCAAATGGAAAAAATGGTAAATTACCTTCATTTGATGGTAAAAACAGTAAGGGGGGGAAAAGAAAGGATAATACCCTAATTTGTGAAGTATGTGAGCAAAGTGGTTAAGGTAAAGCAAACAAATGAATATTCGTGTAATAGCTCTAATCAGCACTGCTCAGCATTTAAAACTGGCATCATTATGCTCACTGGACTGTGCAGCTAGAAGTAGTTGTGATGTTGTTTACCCAATTAATCTTGTGAATAAATTATAGCAGAATAAATAATAAGCAATAGGAAAAAGGGTGGAAAATAATTTGGAGCAAATTAAGCTTCTGCTTATTCTCAGCCTAGGGCACACCCAGCACGCCCCAAAAGTTGTTGAATATTGAAGTGTAGAGAAGTTGGAAAGAGGGGCCCAAAACTCTCCAAGGTCTTGGGAGGCAAACCTGGACAACAGGTGGGGAAGTTCCCTGCATGTGTGAGCCCTGCCAATAAAACTCAGGGATATACAGATACACAAATGATGAACTAAAAACCTGATTTAAAATCTATTAAATCACATGCTAGTGATCAATGAATATATGATAAGTCACCTGATTTACACTGGGTTTTACTTATTAATATTAGATTAATATTACATTTTTGCTGCTGTCCACAAACACCAGATAAAAATTCAAGTAGAGAGAAGACCAATGAAATAGTAAAATAAAACCAAGTATGCAGTTATTTAAATAATAACTTTTTAAATACTTAGATCCAAATTTGTATTTTAAAAGTTTACTGGTAAGCCACAACAAAAAATTTGATGATTTCATTTCAGTTACTGCTTTGAGAAGAACAAAGTTTTTAGTTGCCTTTTTGTCCCAGCAGTAATATCTGGCTCTTTCTCTGTTTACTACACCACCAGAAGGAACTTTGCAGCAAACTTTGGGCTGAAGATTCTCCAAGGAAATCTTGCCTCCACCCAGCTGGATTTGCATACACTTCAAACCAAGTCCTGGGAAGAATTCCAGTGCTGAAGCTTTTGGGATTCTGACATGAGAATATACAAAGAAATAAATTGCCTGCCTGAGCAGGCAACACTGAGAGCTTTACAGCTTCTGTACTCAGTCCCTGCAGAAGATCCTGTGCACCTGGGAAGGCTGGGGCTGGGATCTGGGAAGCCTCCAAGGAAAGCTCTTGTGCTCCTGCCTCTGCCTCCCCCTATTTCAGTGGCCAGCCATGGCCAGACTATTGATTTCTGCAGTGACTGCAATCAGTCATAACGAGGAAACAAGAAAGAAACCAT
This sequence comes from Toxostoma redivivum, assembly GCA_013397375.1. Taxonomy (NCBI): domain Eukaryota; kingdom Metazoa; phylum Chordata; class Aves; order Passeriformes; family Mimidae; genus Toxostoma; species Toxostoma redivivum. The sequence goes on from VXBI01002468.1 coordinate 1,015,965, forward strand.
CCATCCTGACACAAACCCACCATCAGATATCATCTGGGGCTGGCTGCTGATTTAATTTCTACTGACCCAGTCGTTTGGGTTGGCTGGAGCTTTTGTGCCTGAGTAAGAGTTCACTTTGTGCCCAACAGTAATCTGAGTGTTATTACTGTGTTCATCATCATCAAGGCAGTCTAGAAACAGCAAGAAAACATTTTTAAAAACTTATTTCTCTTATTTTCACATATTGAAGTTTGTTCTTTTTATTTTACCTTTATGGAGTGATTTTATTAATAATAGGAAAATGTCTAGTCATTTCCTGATCAAGTATCATGCTAAATAACTAGGGTTTTTGCTGAATAATTCATATTTAATGTTCTTTTCCTTTTCCCCCATGTGAATTCCTCCTCTCCACATCCAGCTGCAATGAACTTTACTGCTTAATCCTATAAAACCCAGATACATTCATTTTTCTGGATGAGCAGTATAAACTTTGAAATTACATATTCCCAAGGCTTTCCACCACTGGCAGCTTTCTTAGGAACCAAAGAGGATGTACTTAGATCCTCCTCCACCTTTCCTTTCTTTCTGTCCTCTGCCCTCTCCAGTTTTTGTGCCTGGATACCTCTCCAGTTGTTTCCTTTTAGCTCCACAACACTTCAAATTTTTTGTGATGCTGTTTCCTTTGACCATGGCTCCATAGCACAGAAAGATCTATCAACAGTGGTATGTGTGTATATGAAAAATCAATTTTTAGATAGATAAACAGAGGTATGGAGAATGTGTAGCTGGATCCAGACCAAGCTCTGGAGAACGGATCACCAAAGAGGAATAAATCAGCTATTCCCACACCCAGTGGTCAGTGGCTGACACAAAATCTTAGGAACTTGGTTTCTTGTGGCCCTGGGCTCTCACATCTGTGGGAAAAGCTTCCCCCCAGCTGCTCTTTCAGGACATTAATGTGAGATGATGACCAGACCAAAGATACTAATGGTTTTGTCATCTTTTGACAGCTTTGTCCCTGTCACAGCAGGCCATGAGCTTGGCCCAGGGTATTTAAAAGACTGCCCTGAAGTCTGGGGTGAAGGCAAAGTGCTGGGCTGGTGGCTGCCTACCAAAATCCATCTGTGAGTCAGTATCTTCCTGGAAAAAGCCTTTCTGTGAGCTGCCCAGGATGACTGTGCAGACTGCATGTGCCAGGGGCATCCCTTGGGAGCTCTCTGCACCACGAGCTGAAGCTCACCCAAGCAGAAGGCAGATGCTCTCCAAGGCAAGCATAAGGCTGTGGAATCAACTGCAAAGCTTAGGAGGAAATTCACACCCACCCACTCCAGATCCAGCAGGATCCAAGCCTTGATTCTCCCCACCTTAACCTCAGGATGCAGCAGCCAATGCATTAAAAACCAAACAGCAACTCTCACTGCCTCAGAAAAGGCTGCAACAACAACAAAACCAACCAAACAAAAACGCTATTAAAATAAAACACCCCATTGCTCACACTTCCTTTCCTGGGGAGAGATGACAGGATGAACTCCACATGATGGATGCCAGTCCTGCTGTTTAATGCACTCCAGGATGGTGCTCTCAGGTGAGTGGGATGAAAACAAACTAGGGCAGCAAGCAAGAAACATCCCAGCCTGAAGTTTTCTGGCCCAGGGCTGCTGCTCATTAAAATGATGCAAAAATTGTCACTTCAACATAAAGCTAAATGCAATTCAGCACTATTGAGTCAATCTGGGAGCTTTTTTTACTAAGTCTGACACTGGAGGGGAACCTTCAAGTGCTCCCATGGACAAGCTGAGCTAGGGCTGCAGAAAGCCCCCAGCTGGGGAATTCTGCAGTGTCATCATGCAAACTCTGTTTGCTCCTTGTGCAAAGGATCTTTGCAGGCTCTTGTACTGTGAAGTTTTTTGCCAATCAGTCATTTTATTCAACTTCCCCAGTAAGGCTACCAGATTGATTTCTTTCTTTCCCAATGCAATCATTAGTAATAGGAGAATAACAAAACATTTATCCCAGATCTCAAACCTGCAAACAGATCTGTTCTCTAGACTTCACCAGTGATTTAATTCCTAGTGAACATTTTCAATCCTTACTGATGAAAGTGTGGCTCTCATAGATGTCAAGAAAATATTTTTGATTTAGCATTTTGAAAGAGGTCTTGTATAAGAATTGATTTTCAGGTGTTAAGTTGTAACATTTAAACCAAATGTTTCTCTCTACCAAGCCTAAAGTGAATTCTAATATCCAGTGGGAAAAATAGCCCAACACTACAGATATTTGCCTATCACTGTATTTATCTTTTATTGAACTGATATCTGCATTTATGATTGATTCCTGGCTGTGCTCCCTTCATCTTTGACACCTTCAACCACATTTTCAAACACAATCTTTTTTCATAAGTAACCAACATTCATATGAAGTCTGTTATTTGCCATACTATAATTACTATAGCTCTACACACAACTAGGAACTAAGGGAGAAATTGTGGTTAAAAACACTGAATCAGGATTTAAAAGGTCTTTGGAGAGCTTTTCCCCATACAAAGGACTCATCCTCTTAGAGCAGCACCTGCAACTGGGATTCTACAGGTGCTTTTTGTTTGGAGTTTCTATGATTTTTGACCAGAGAACAAGAAAAGTTAAAAAAAAAAAAAAAGTCACCCTTCTGCTGAAGAACTGAAATAGCCTGGAGAAGAAATACCTACTTTTTAGCCATCATTAATTAACTACCTAAAACATGGTGTAAGTGTTCAACTACTTTGTAAGTATGCACAGGGGAGCTGAACTTTTAAGAACATGGTTCTATGAAAGCAGAGGGTGATTGGAGCAGAAACATCAAGAACAGAGAAGTATCACACAAACAGGAGTTCTCTGCTTAGCAGGTCCAGAGGGAGCCGGGAGAGAAAAAGAATTAACAAGTAGAGGTATCAAAATGTGAGCAGATTCTTAAGCAGCTGTGATGAGATATCCTATGAAATGCCTCTGCAGCTAAAAGCAAGACTGATCTCTGCACAACGACCAAAGTTCACATGCTCTGAATCTCACTGATATGGATCCCCTTCAATATGACATTTTCTGATCAGATCATAGAATCACAGGATGGTTTGGACTGGAAGGACCTTATAGAAATCTAGTTCCAACCCACCTACCATGGGCAGGGACACCACCCACTAGATCACAGTAGGAGTTCCCACCTGGGACAGGCTTTATCCCTGATTTTTATTTTTGATAGGCAGGACCAGCTGGATTCCCCATCATTTCACGGAAGCCTGGGTGCATTTCTGCAAGGAGTGCTCTGGTTCAGGCACAAAGCATGGAGCCTGATGAAAAGGCAGCTGAGTGACATCCCTGGCCCAGGCTGTGCAGGAGGCAGAATTCAGTGCTCATCATGGTATAACCTCAGCTGGCTTTTACCATCTGGGGAGCTGTGAAGCAGAGCCTGAAAGAACCAGAGGTCCTGAACATTCCTAAGGTCTAATTGGATCTGTAGCCAACCTTGTTCTGGAAAAGAATGGCCAGATCTAAAATAAAATGTGCTTCTGCGTGGCAGTCTCCCGAAGGCCAGTATTTGAAGGGCAGTGCTCCTGTGAATACACACGAGCTCATGGCTTGGTTTCAGCCTCAGCCTACCCCAGCCTGTTTTCTATAAACAGAGAGGCCATAGGATCCTAAGGTGGCACTTCCATTGAATCCACCCCCATCCCAGCCAGCCAAATGCCATTTAACATCACAGATGATGCAATTCCACTGGGATGCACTTAAAACGAGTCCCAACTCACTTTCCCTAGAGGAATGCAATTTATCTGGGCTTACAGCTGTTGCATTCACAGGATAAGATTATGAAATAATCCTTTCAGGAGCATTAGGAGATATGGGCGGGCAGAGCAATAGAGCCATGCTGATGTCCCAGGAAACGCTGTGGCTCTGAAGGGGATTTGGGGAAATGAGCGTGGGTCCTGCAGGACCTCTGTGCTTGAAAGGTTTGGCTTCTCCAAACTCTGGGAATTGGGAAGGGAGCCCACTGCATGACACATCATTTCATGGGAATCAACAGGAACACAAGCAGAGGAAGAATTTCACGGGATGGTAACATGGGCTCAGTAGGGCAGAATTAGATCCCCACCATGCTCCTCTGTAAATACAACACTTCCACAGAGTTGGTGCAGACCCTTACACCTATACAGCCCATGAGCACACTGAGGATTCCCAGCAGGTATGGAATTACTGCCTATTATTCATTCCTCCTTAGTAATAATATCAATTTAGCTGTTAGTTTTTGTTTTGACTCAGTGCTTAGGAATCAGCGGGGCGATAAAGCTATTTAAATGGAAATACTATTCAAATACACAATCACCTGATTGGAACACGAACAGCTCCTGCTCCTGAACATTTCTCATATAATAGCTGCTTTTTCCCTCATTAAATGCAGAAATCTGATTAACATTTAGATCACACGTGCTTTACTTACAGCAATTAGGACTAGATACCAGAGTTTTGTTAAACTATGTAGGATTTTTGTGCTTTATCATGAAGGGGTGAACAAAGAAGCTCCATAGCACTACATCTGGTCCTTTCTACTGCTTCTGTTCTATGCAATCTCTCAAGGACAAGTGTTAAATTTAAAGAGAAGTCTGTAGGGACAAATTTAGTGAAGAAAAAAATTGGACATTGATGAACTCAGCTTTATAACATAGTACAGTGATTGGTAACACTATAATTCCATGCACTCCCTGGCAACACCCAATTAAACAGTCCAAGGGGTTACAACAGCTAGAGATTAGGAAATAGCTGCTAAAAAAACACGTACGAGGCCTGAAAATGAAAACCTTTTCTGTTCTGATAAAAAAATAATAGTAATCTGCAATTCATAAGGTTCAATTCAAGTTAGAAAGGATCAAATCTCAGTTGTTCAAAAAGCTTCAGAAATATAACTGGAGAGGTAATTTAGGATGTCCACCACATTATTTTGCTCAAGCTATGTTGTCACATACTTCACAAGCTGTCATGTTGTTCAGCAAATGCAAAGTGTGGAGCTCAGCCCTTTCAAGTAAGGAGCACAACCAGAATTAAACAGTAAAACAAAACAAATGAAACTGTGTCTGAAGAAGCCCCAAGTCTATTAACATTTCCTGCAACACGTTGCTCTGGCTGATCCCAGAAGAGACTCAAAGAGTTTTAATGAAGCATTTTCCATGATTAAACTCCACACAAATGAGTAGGATGGAAAAGTGTTTCCCAAGCAGATAGGCCCAGCCCTGCTGGCTTCCCAGGACAGCCCATGATTTTGGGGCTATTCCAATTTTTCTTAAGGTGCTCCACCCTCAACATCATGGCAAACCTGACCTGATGGTTTGGCCCTTTTGGATCACCAAAAACACAGTTTGTGTGCTGCACAGCCCAGGCTGAGATTTTCTCTCATCCCACTTCCATTTGATGCTCTGCATGAACCCTCCCATATCATCAGGAACTACAAAATGCCATTTCCCACATTCCTAAGGGAGGGAGCTGGCATGTGTGTGCAGTGGGGAAAAAAAATCTTCTCTCCACAACACACAAACCCAAGTTTAAAACAATGCAAATCCAGTTTCTCTCTTTATGGGTCACCTTTAATCTTTTATACAAGCTCTAACTCAGGTCAAGGTTGAACTGACTTAAGGAAAGGACTCGGAGTCCTTTGAAAGAGCCTGCAAGTACAATCTTGTGTTTGCATTTAATTAATCAGCTGAAGCTTTCAAATCTGTACTATTATCTCTTTAATAGAGCAGCCCCCTGAAGGCTTTAGCAGCGAGCCCACGGCTCCTGGGGCACTCTGATGGAAACCATCACAACTCCTCATTCCAGGCAGCTCCGCCAACAAAGGAGCTCCAAATTTGGGAGACTAAATATTAATTGATGGTAAACAGAATGAGAGTCAGTGGCAGTGATCAGCTTCCCCAGTTGCTTTCTGGGTAATGTTGTTGGTGGTTAATGAAGTGTGTCTTTGCCTTTCTCTTTTATTATTTTTTCAATCCTGCAGATGTCCAGCGTGCAGGAGCTGTTCCTCAGCCGGCTCCCAGATGAACAGCCTGGTGAATGTCTAACTTCCCACGCAGTCTGTATTCCTCAGACACTAATTAGTGATATTTCAGGAGCTGTAAATGATGGAAGAGTCTNTAATCTAAACCAGCCTGCTCCTGCCATCGTTTCCCACCCCACTAACCTGATGCCCACCAAAACGCCTCCAGGGTCAGGAGGGCAGACAGGAGGTGCCTCACAGTGGCCTCCTGCCCATGGGGGTAAAACAGAAAATGTTTACAAACACATCAGCAAGATGCAGCCTTGCTGATTTGTGCTCTTTATCATCCACATCCCAAAGGAAGCAGCAGCTCCTGGCCCTGGTGACAAGTGCCAGTGAGTCACTGTGCTTTCCACTCTTACAGGTTCTGATTGACAAGGGAACCATAGCATTCCCATCAGCATCTTTCATCATGACCCAGCTGAGACTGTCTAACAAGAGCAGAGATTACATTTTTTGGTGTTTTTTTTGTTGTTGTTGTTGTTGTTTTTTTTTTTTTAATCACTCCACAAAGTCTGGGAGAAATTCTGGGTTGGGAAGACAGTGAATATTTCCTCTGGCACACCTGAAATTGTATAGGTGATAAAACCTGAACTAGAACAGCTCTCCTGATCTGCACCCAGTAGGACACAGGACTTGTCAAGAGTCACTGACAGAGAATGCCATCCCCTAAGGTAGGTGGAGGTGCTAATTCCCATTATCATTCCAATTTAAAATGTATGTCTTGTGCCTAGTTTGCAAGAGGCTTGTGCTTTCCTGGGACCAGTGGCAAGATCAAAGTTCATTTTCCATGGATGAGTGGATACCCTTAGGAACAGGCCAGTCCTGACAAGGACAAAGGGCTTCTGCTCCTTCTGCTGTTTCCAGTTCTGACTCCCCATCTGTCCTGCCCACAGCCAGCGAGTGCTTCCCACAGCCTAAAGAAGAAGTAAATGTCACCAATTTGTAGCAGAGGGAAAGGAGTAAGACAACATTAATTGAGTTAAATTAGTTCACAGGCACTTTCCTAGCAAAGCACGTAGAGCCTTTGGACATCTTCATCTCAGAAATGCTGCTCATTATTTTGGTGCTGCCACACAAAGCATCCTCTGGCTTTGGCAGATTGTCATCAGCAGTCACTCAGAGCCATTCCTGCATCCAAGGGTTTGGGCAGCCCTGTGGGAGGGATTTTTCCCCCATTTGCCCAGTCTCAAGTCCCTTTGCCTCACTCAACAACCAAGCCACTTAACAGGAGGAAAAGCCAAAGAAGATTCTCTGTAGTTCTGCTATTCCCCATACTGGAAGGTACCTTATAAATACCTACAAAATGTGTTTTTCTGAGCCTGTTTTACTTTACATTGACCAATAAAGGTCCCCTTCTTCCCCCACAAGAACCAAGGGATGACAATTGTTAAACACAAGGGAGAAAACTACCCCAAAACAGCCTCTGAGAGCTGATCCCAACTCTTATTTAAGAACCAAGGTGTGAAATGGTGTCACACAGCTGGCTAAATCTGGGATCCAGCTTCCCAAAGCATCTGCAGGATACCAGGCACCCTCTGCCAAGCCCAGAAGATGAGGGGAACCCAAGCTCTTCCAGAATAAGTCCTTGCATACAACTGTGTGAAATCAATATGCCCTTTGATTAATTTTCTGTAACAACAGCACATCACATGATAAACAAATAATTTCAGAGGAAGAGGTGATTTTTTATTGCTAACATCTAATTTATCATTTAGTCTTTCCATGGAATGGATTAAAAATAAAAACGTGCATTTATTCGGAGGTTTCCAAGAGAGACAGCAGCAGTTAAAAGATGAAAAAAATTCATGTTGGAGCTTTCTCACCCTGATATCTCTTCTTCCATTTTGCCTGTCAGGAACCAAATGGTTTGACTATGGCTGCCTTATCCTCAAAGAGAAGGACAAAAAGGCACCTTCCTTGCCTGAAAGAGATCCAGACTTGAGGTCAATTATCAGCAAAGACAAATCCTTCTGTCATTTTCATGAGTTAGAAAAATCAAAGCAACTTTGATACCTGCCTTGTCTCCACAGCCTTCTAACTCCTGGGAATGCTGTCAACTAATCTGCCTGAGCTTTGTAGTTTTCCCCTCATTAGCACTAGAGATCAAGGACACAACCAGCACACCTTCAGGAGAAAAGCCTGGAGCCTCCACCATGTGCCCACCACGTGGAAAAAGTGTGGCTTCATTTCCTGCTCTTCCCAAGAGACCTCAAGCCTTCATTCCTCAATCACAGCAGATCCTGCAGTGGCTCCAGCTCTGCCTTTTCCAGCCAGGGTTTGGCAGGGGATAAAAAGTGAAACTGCCTCCACCTTTCAAGGAAAAAATGTAAATAAGGAGCTCAGAGGAGGGATCAGGGCTGGGAATGCTGCAGGATGGGACAACAGAGAGCCAGCCTCAGGAGGGTTTTCTGGATATAACACCAATCTCCACATTTGTAAGGTATCAGTTCTCCCCAAACTAACACCTCAACACCTCATTTTGGGCCCTAAATTCCTCTAAAACTTCTAAGAGCAAACATTAAAGAGGGGTAATTATTTTTTTCTTTTTTTTTTTTTTTTAGCTTTTACTCTACAGGGCATCTTTGTTTGCTCTCTTTCCCCTTTAAAAGCAAAAGCTTTCAGCAAAACACAGCTTCCAGGGCTCACTGCATTACAGAGCAAGGTCAGAGGTCTCCCCTTCAAAGCAAGCCTTTTACATTGGAAACACTGGGAATGTGCTCTGTGCCAGCAAGGAGGGAAAATAAGGTTGGCTGGAGGACCACTCATCCTAGATTTGTTTTCCCCTACAAAGGCTCCTGCAATGCTGAGGCAATTTACTCACAGCCCTGTAAATGTCGACACAGATATTCGGGGTCTCTGGACGTGGCTCTTGCACCTGAGATCAGATCCCTGCTGCTTTGGAATAAAGCAGCCCCTTCAGCCAGCAGCAGGACACAAAGCTGGGTGTGCATCCAGCTGTGCTGTCCACATCACAGGAATTCTTCTGTGCTGGAGGAGGAGAGGGAGCAAGAGTGGCCACCACACAGGAGTCAGGAGCACGGGCACGCACTCGCCCTTTTTGGAAGAGCTGCCCATGCTAAGGAGAGAGTGACACGTGTGTGACCTGCCTTAGGGACACACAGAGACAGAATCATTATGGGATGCCCTGCTGGAACTTCCCATCTCTGCAGAAAACCTATGTACTGCATAGCAGAGAGCCTTGGGCAGAAGGGCGACCAGAAACGCACAGCATGGACATGCTGATATTAATCCCCAATGGCCAGGAGTTGCATCCACATTTTATGCACAGTTTCTTCAAAAGAGATCCATAAAACTTTACTGACAACCAAAACTCCACCACTCCGTCTTCCACTGATGACAAACCTTCACTTTTCAATGGGGGGGAAAATAAAATAATAATTAAAAAAAAATAGATAAGTCAACCCCAAAGTAATTCTGTCAACACATTAGCCCTTTACTTAAATAAAAAGACACTGCTGCACTTTCCTCCAGGTGACAGCAAGCTAAGCAAGCACTGCCAGCAGTGAATATATTGTCCAGACATGCAGCCAAGTGGAAGATGGGAGGAGGAAGGGCTTGTCTTTGGGTGGCAGAGCAGTAACAAAGCCTTGCCAGCAAAGTGCTTTAATGGGAATTTCTGTTTCCCTTGGGAAAGGCCTAATCATTTGATTGCCAAAAAATATTTAAGGATTACTACCCAAAATAATTTCTTCTGCTACTGTAGCATATGTTTGTGGCTCTAACCAGGCTTAAAAAAAAATAATTACATACTCATTACTGTAAGTATGGCCAGTTGCAACTGAAATATTAAGCTGTCAGACACAATTCCCATTACAGACAGTGCCTTGCAATCTCCTGTTGGAGATGCTGCATCTCATCACAGCTCATGCATTGTGTGAGGCAGATCCAGGACCAAGTTTTGCCCAGGTGAATTATGAAACACAGACCCAAGTGTCAGGCTCACACTCACACAGGAAATTCGATTTAGGTTTAGGGGTACATACATTCCTTTTGTTTTATTTCTCCACCTAAAACCAAGAAGAGCTGATGAAATGTGCAGAAAACCTCAGGCTGCTCCTAAGAGCCAGTTCTGCAGTGCAGTGACATTGCCCCTGGACCCCATGGCAGCTGCTCCTCACCCTCTGGGGCCAGTGAGTGCAAACAGGCTCTGCACACCCCAAACCCACTGCCAAAAACACAGGCACCACAAACAGCTGTAGGATTGATCCAAGTGCTGTAAGGAAAACAAAATCCCCACCCACTGCCTTCATTCTGTGCTACAGCCCTGTAGTCATGACTGCACCAAAAGCAGAGAACACAAGTATTTATATATTTTGTCACCATTTATTATTTTGCTTTTGAAACTTCAGCACACCTTAAAAACTTAAGAAAATTGCAGGCAATGGCTCCAGGTCTAATGGCAGCTGACTTGCAGAATGGCTGAAGAGTTCACCCCAATGGACCTGGGTACCTTGGCTTTTTCCCTCCCTCTGTTTTTCATGGGCTAATTCAAGAGCAAAAGCTTTATTTTCCTGCCTATTTGTTCCTGGTGCTGCACTAACACAGAACAAAGTCCTTGCTCCTGACACTGCTGCTCAGGAGGGACATAAGAGCTGGTGGAGTAAGATTCCACAGCAGGCAGTAGAACAAAGGAACACCACATATCATTTCCAATTCTGCAGAAAGGTTTGGGCTTTTGGTTGTTTTTTTTTTTTTTTTAAGAAAGCACTCAGAAATGGTGATGTTATCTTTGCACAGAGAAACACAAAGATCTTACATTCTGTTTCCAGCTGGATAATCTTCTAGGCCATCAATACCCACTAAAACATTTAAAACAATTTATATACTCTTTATACTCTCTAAAACTGAAACAGCCTTTAAAATCTGAGTTACACTCTATAATTACTCTAATTCTCTGCATCTGGAATTCAGAAGAACAAATTAAACACCACAGAGCACCTCAAGTGCATCCATGGAGCAATGAAGGTGGAATTAACTTCAAATTAAATGAGACATCTTTGGAGATTGTCCTACTCCTATTCAAAGGGCATAGATTACAACTATTTATATTATTGCATGCATTATTCCTCTTAGGGCAAGGTAAGTATTGTGAGAGTTTGCTTCAACACTTAGCTTTGCTTAGACTACAGAAATGCTTCAATTAGAAAATTCTGGAGCTGAACACCATAAATATTGGAGAAGTTCTAGGCTGGATGAGCTCCAGAGTCTGCAAATTAGAATTTAATCATTGATCTTCTGGTGAGTAAAGACTTTTCTTCCCTGCTGATAGAGCAAATGCAACCAGGAGAACACCCACAGCCACTTCTGCTCTGACCCACTGAACATCTCCAGCACGGTGAGATTAGGAGCTGTTGTTAAATTCAAAGTGGGTGACTAAGGGGAAACTACAGAGAAATTCTTCTGGGGTTACTTTAGATGTGCTCCATCACACTGTGAAGGATTTAGGGAAGAACTGCTGTGCTCTTTATCCTCAGTGCAATACAGCCAGAGACCCAAACATCCCACAAGGAGCAGATTTAAGATCTGAAGGCAGCACATCCAAGGTGGGTCACACCAGACCCACACACTGCCTCTGGGCAATTGATCTGTGTGGATGCAGAGCCTTTCCCAATAATCCAGTGTCAGACACCCAGAAAAGAGGAGGATTTCTGCCTACAGAAGTCAGATTTACAGGCCTAATAATTTAGCCCACGAGCTTAAAATTGAACTGGGCTGCTCTCAGTTCACAGATGTGAACACCACTCACTGTGCAGCTGTTTCACAACACCTGGAAAAGCACAACTGCACCTAAGGAAGCAGGACAGTCTGTTTGAAGGATGCACCTGATGTCTGTGAGCTGGCAAGAAAGGCAGGATGCAGAGAAGATTGCACCTGCTGCCCATCACTAATCTACAAAAGAATTTGGGTGTTCAGGGTCTGAGGAAACCACAAACCACACAGATGTTTACAAAGGGCAATCCCCTACCACCTTCATGGCATGCCCAGGGCTCTGCCTCCTTGTCATCTGCCAGAAGAGGACAGAGGTGAGAAACTGAGGATGGGAATTCACCCTGCTCCAGCTTGGAGTTGTGCCACACTTGGCAGCTGCTTCACCAAAAAATAAAGGAATAATACATCACTGAGGAGACAAAGCCTCAGTTGTGCACCTGGGAGAAGGCTGAGAGTCAGGTGAGCTGTGCTGAAGCCACAGAGCAGCCTGGTCACAGCAACCTGCAGCACACCCCAGTTCATCAGATTTGCAAATGTTATTGATTTATCTGCACAGTGCTTTATAAACAGTCATCCCACTCCCCACACAGAAACAGCAGCAGCTAATATATTCTCAGAGGATAAATAGCTGAGAGAAACGATCTGGGGGATGAATTTACATTCAGCCAGTACAGAAATCTCATTCTAAGAGTCTGGAGTGCAATTACAGCATTCCTTCTTGATTCCCCATCCCTCTGCTAGACCGTGGCAATTGTGTGTGGGTAACCAAAGCCATTACAACAAATTGGTTAATTTTAATGAATATCTAACAACAGCCCACAAGTGTGAGGACAGGACATAGAAAGGGCTCCTAGAGCTCAGGAGAACAACGTGGCTGCCCTCTGCCACACACTGCCTGGGCCTAGAGCCAAGAACAGCACAAGCCAAAATGTGGCTGCAGAGGTCTCCTGGCCCTTAGCTGGGTGTCACATTATTTTTGACAGCTGATTTAAATGTCACTCTGCTACATGTGCTTTAATCTATTGTTTGCTGTAATGCTTTGATGGTAACATTTGTAGTGGAGGCACCATCATCCAACTCCTTGCTCATCTGCTCCTTCTCCATCTCCTCAGTGTACAGCCATGGAGGTTATTTCCCTGCATCTTTTTACATTTCATTCTTTGTCTGTCCATAAGCTTATCTTGCTTTACCATAAATTGTACAGCCTGCTTATCTGTCTGTGCTTTTAATCTATGGGATGGATCTCAAAGTATTAGAAGTTGCTTACCTCCTCAGCTCCAACTCTTTGTTTCCCAATTCTGTATCACTATATATATACATTTTTTTATCCTGCTGTAAATTCCCCTTTCCAGGTTATCAACATAGGAAGCTTTTACAATTCCTTCTGTTGTTTCTATGCTGATAATTCTAAATTGCTTCAAGTCTTCCAAGGGAAATCCTAATCTCTGAAATCCAGGCTAAAGACACCTGCCCTCCTCAGCTGCCCACAGAGGATCAGCTTCTAAATGCTGCTGAGTCTAAAGATGCTTCACCAAACTCCCAACACATTTTGACTCTCTTCTAGGTACTGACACTGATTCCTAAAAAACTTTCATTCAATACTGCATGGGATTATGTCATTCTGAATGAATATTCAATTATCCCAACTTAAATGATCCCAATTTCCCATAGTATATCTTACTGAGGTTCTTAGGGCTTTTCTCTAAGTCTCCCATTCCAAAGTCAGATTTAAAAGCAGTTTCTTTTTCTAGAACCTGTTTATAAATGTTATTCCCTAAGGGTCTCTGAAAATTTATCAATGCCTTCCCACACCTAAAACAATGCAATTCTACAGTTTCCTCGATCCAAGTCATTTACATTAATTTTATCTCTTAAGTTTTCCAGTATAGATTTCAAATACTTAAGGACTGTAATTTCTGGTGTGATTTCTCCCACTCCACCCTGCTTTCTTTCTTTTAAAAGCTCATAAATTTACATCTGTTTCTTATGGCATACATCTCCCATTTCCCTGGCAACAAAGAGCCAAAGAATTATTGTTTTTTTATTTAGGCACTAAGCAATCAAACCAGTCTTACTCTGCAAAGAGTACATGCACATGTCTGTGTTGCATCAATGTAGTTACACAGTATTTCACTCTGGCCTTGGTTAGTAAATAACCTTTACAAGTTCTTGAAGCCCTGACATTTTACATTCAAGGATTTGACAAATGTCTTAATATTTCCATCTATCTTTTATTCACTTTCCCTTCAGTCTCCACATCTGCTTTCCACCTCATATTTATTCCTCCTCTTTGCTTCATAATCTTCCTTATCAGTGTCTTTTATTCTTGATACATGCTTTATCTGTACTGTGATGATTCTTATTTTTCCCTTCTTCATTTGCATAGAAGATATTTTAAATGGCTTTAAGCTACCTGATGGAATAAACTCAAAGCAGTTAAACATAAGACATTTTATGTCCAGCAGCTCTGAGCTTCTCTGTTATATTTATCACATCTCAGTCTTGTTCATCCATACTTCCAGACTCTCTTCTAGGGAATTTACAACCAAAAGGAAAACAAATAAGGATGTGCATCCTGTATTCACCCACCCAAAGCATTTACAGCCACTCATCACTGCACATCTAAATGTCAATTGATTAAGTTACAGCCATACCCTCTCACCTCATCCAATTGTGTCCAGGCACTACAGAAAATGAAAGGTCAGATGTGACCCTGATTTGTTTGCACAGTTCCCTGGGGTGACCCATTCTCACACGAGGGCTCCCAGCCTGTCCCCCTGTCCCCAGGGGGATTTGCAGCAGACAAAGGGAGCTGAACCAGGAGCAGAGTTGGGTCCCACATCCTCCAGGAGTCCCTGGACCTGTGCAGGACTCAAACACGAGGTGCAGGATGTGTCACAGGTCCCTCCATCCCACAGGGACCAGCTGGCACTGAGACATCACAAACAAAAAACCTCTTGCAGAGGGAGCCTTCAAAATACAGGTGGTGAAAACCAGGCAAACCTGAGATGGAAGTGGAAGAAGGATAAAGGAGCCAAATGTGCATCTCAGCACATAAAACTCCAGTTATAGCCCATCACCTACAGAGATACCACACAGCACATCTGAGGACACATTCCCTCCACAAGGGGTCTACTTAATTATTTTTTGACTTTCCACCGAGCTCCATCCTCTAAAACACCAGGTGATCTCTGGTGTGAGCACACAGCTCACCAAGTGCCAGCATTTATGTTCTCCTTGTGAGCTCCAGGTCAGCTCTCACCACAAACCACGTCCCCACCTGCAGCTTCCTTCTCAAGAGGCTTTTAACCAAAGCTGGGGCCACTGGCCTGTGAATGCCACTAAGCTGATCACCCACCTGTAGCACTTTGGCAGCTGAAGAGGAAAATATGCCAAGAAATACAGCTGTTTTGGGAGGTTGGGGTCATCAGTATAATTTTCCAGTTAACAGTTGCAGTGATGTACTTGCTGTCCCAATAGATGCTGCCACAGCC
Source organism: Toxostoma redivivum (assembly GCA_013397375.1). Classification (NCBI taxonomy): domain Eukaryota; kingdom Metazoa; phylum Chordata; class Aves; order Passeriformes; family Mimidae; genus Toxostoma; species Toxostoma redivivum. The sequence continues at coordinate 1,031,225 of VXBI01002468.1, forward strand.
TGTCCACGTGCACATAAATTAATTAATCAGGTTTAGAGAAGGTTTTCATCACCATCTACCCACACAAAACACACTGACTGGAAGATAATCCTGCAAGGATGGAGCCAGGGAGCACCTTGCTGCTGGATCCAGCCCAGCTAATATGGATTACACTCCCCAGCCATCCAAACTAAGTTCACGGATGCTTGTACATCTAAGAACCCTGAAAATAAGGTACTAAGTGGACTACAACGTTTCATTGAAGCTATGACTAATTTTCCAACCTGTAAAACCCAATGGGTCTTAGTAGCCCATGCAGGAAGGACTGCCAAAAATTTGTATACTGCCTAAAAAAAAAAATGAAATTGCCAAACAGCTTTTTTCTGGGCTTGAAATTCAGTATTAAAACCACGTATTACCAAAACACAGTTTCCAAAGGAACTGGGGGATTCTAATAGTCTAATGACTGTCTCCTAGAGTTCATTTTTCACTTTTCAATAATTGGTTTTTCAGTTGCATTTGCATAGAGTAAAATTCCATAGCCCATTAAGTTAATCACAAGATGAAGCTAATAAGCATGGACACGCAAAGACATACCTAAGCCCAGATCAATTTTGGAAGCAGTGATTTGAAGTTGCAGCAGTATAACTGTTCCTTCAGCCTGCCAATTTGATAGGTAAAGGATGTGCTTTAAGGAATTGAAATTTTACACTGCTGAGAATAGCCCATAGTTATTCAATGTAACTTCTCAAGAAAAAAAAAAAAAAAAAAAAAAAAAAAAAAAAAAAAAAAAAAAAAAAAAACACAAAAAAAAAAAAAAAAAAAAAAAAAAAAAAAAAAAAAACAGAAAAACATACTCCAGAAGGAAAATACAAGGAAAAACACAACACAGTTTGAGAAGAGGATTTTAGTGGTAGTTCAAGTGGTTTAACCTGCATTTTTCTCCTCTCCATCCTCCAGCCAACAGCCTCCCTGGTGCACCAGGCAAAGTGCATCAAGGAATGATGCTCCACATCCTCCAGCTCCACACAAGTACCACTCTTCAAGTGCTCCCACCCACCACATTTCTGATTACCCTCCCCAGATCAGCAACACCTCTCTCCCAGCAGGCTCCTTCAGTCCTGGCCTGGATTCCCATTTCCCAGCCCTCCAAGTGGTCACCCACACACAATGTCACTTTGCTCCAACCCAGCTGGCCCCAAAAGCTGCCTGCAGAGCACAGCCCCCTGCCCAGGGGCTGGAGCCCCATCCCCACCAGGCTCAGAGGGCACAAAGCTTTCCCTGCCCTCGGAATCCGGGATCCGTCCATGGAAAGTTTCCACTTTGCAGAGCAGTTCTGTGCTGCCGGCTCCCCATCTGCCTGCCTGGAAGGCTCCACTCCATCCTGTTCCTCAAAAACAGGGTTTTTGTTCTGCAAAGCCATGCCTGGGGAAAAAAACCAAAACACCCTTTCCTTCTCTCCCTCTCTTTATTTTTTTTTTTAATACTGATCAGAATAGGAATTTCTTTAAAAAAAAAACCCCAAAAAAACTACATCCCTTCTCCTACATGGAAAAGGGATTTCCATTTTCTGGCAAGGTCTATATGGAGGGACTCAAACAGAATAGATGATGTCAGAGCTTAAGAGCTTTTGGGAGGATAGGTTTGTGGTGGCAGAGCCACTATCTTTTGAAGCTTAAGGATTTGAACAAAATTATGGGAACGTAGCCAGAGGCCATTTGTTTAGTGCTGGCTTTAGAGGGGTGGGGTCTTGGCAAACAAAAGAGGAATGATGGCTTTTTTCAACAATAATACATACATAGGAAGGCATTTTCTCTTTATTTGGCCTTCTTGTTATTTTTCTGTTGATCTGCAGTGTGATCTGTCATTTAAAATATATAAAACAGCTGAAGAATTGAGGTGCTGTGTGGTAGAAGGTGCATTCCCTCTGCTGGGAGAAGCACCAACCATTGATTGAAGCTTCCTGGCTTTTCCTGGACTTCAATGGGATTTGGCACAGGTTCCCCTTAAATGCCATGGCTACTCTTTATTTCACCACAATTATTCTGATATGAAGCCTTAATTTTGTTGTTGTTTTTGTTAATCGTGACATCATGGGTGGAAACAGGGCAAAGCAAGCAGCCCTGGAGGGAAATGAAAATCAATCCAAGCTGCTCATTAAAAGGTAAACCGTCAATAATCTTTGTCAGGCCTTTTTATCTGGGGTTTTAGCACAGTGTGATCCCTAAGGCAGCATGTGGTATTGAGATTTAAGATGGCTCTGACTTTTCACATCTCCATCAGGAAGATTAACTCCTTCAACACAGGCTGAAATTACCCTGATTCTAATCAGCACATAAAAATGGCACAGGATTAAAAGGGATCATTTTGTAGCAGGTTTTTTTTCTGTATCTGTGCTGACAGAAAGGGGGAAATCAGTTTCTTGAACTTGATTGAAATGGTGCCAGTCAGAAATAGCTCCACAGACAGAACCTCCACAATGAAAACACTGACCAAAATCTGATAATTTTATTCTTCAAGGATTTATATTTATAAATAAAAAGAAATATTGAAGTCAACATGTGTTGGGTTTCCCTAACACTTCAATTTTTTTTTTTACATTAACAACTTTCACTCTAATTTAGGCAAACATCAATGAAGTTTATTTATCTAAATCCTTGGTAACAAATCTTAAACTTTTGCCATCAATTTTCTGGGAACTGAGCCTCCAAAACATGACTTTTCTTTCAAGATTAGGATGAACTCTTGCCTAATGATTAACATTGGGCCAATTACAGAACCAATGACAGCTCATTTCTAGAAAAAGAAAGTGTTATTTTTTTCCACATAAAATAAGCTTCCTAAAGAAACAATTATTGTGTCCTGGATGGATCACAGTGCTTTAAGCAGACTGCCATCAACCTTTGCCTACACCATCTTCTCCATGGATTTACTGCATTGTATAAACACCATAAAAACCATGAGGTTGTGGGGGATTTTACCTCTACAAAAGCTTTATTTTGGGAATCAAACAGGCAGATTTTGGCAAGGCATGACATCACACAGTTCAAGTCTAACCATTACCTGGTGCTTCAACCAGGTATTTCCACACATAAATAGAGTAACAACTACACCTGGATTCCACCTGCTCAGGACTTCTTGGAATAAGCATCTCCATGCACATGAAAAAAATTAAAACACCTTTATCCCCTGAACAGCTCATCTGAAGAGTAAAAATACCAGTTCAACAGGTGTAATTATATCCCTGCAAACTGGTTTGCTAATGGGATGATCCCAGGATGTTGGCTGTTTATGGGGAAGCCATCCTGGATCACAGGAAAGAGTTTCTCTTCCCAAAATCCCACTAACTTGGCACAGTGACACACCACCTTCAAACATCTGACAAGTGCTGTGTGCCATGAGAACACATTTATGCCTTTGTGCAAATACAGAACCAGTGACCAAAGAGTCCCCACAAAGCAAGAGGGGATGGCCTCAAACAGAAAGGACAAGGTTGGATGGGATTTTGGGAAGAAATTCTTCCCTGTGAGGATGGAGAGGCCCTGGCTCAGGTAGCCCAGGGAAGTTGTGAATTTCCCCATCCATGGAAGTGTCCAAGGCCAGGTTGGACAGGGCTTGGAGCAGCCTGGGACAGTGAAAGGTGTCCCTGCACATGACAGGGGGTGAAATGGATGAGTTTTAAGGTCCCTTCCAATCCAAACCATTTTGGGATTCTGTGAAAGCCATGCCCTCTTTCACAAGCTCTCCACAGGCACAGTGGGCCTGTTAAATACAGATGTGTCACTCATTTCTGGAAGCCTCTGTCTTTGACAGGGGAAGTAGCAGAGGGAAAGTAAAAACATTTCATTCTCAATTACAAAATACTTTTAGAAAAATACAAGGAGCTGACGCTTGTGCTTTATCATCGTCCTGCAGCCAGCTTTGCTTTGTGTGATGCTTGAACTCCAGCAGCAAGGTAGGATTTAAAATAAAACCCATCATGAGCATACAAGCTCATGATAGAAAACCCTAGCTTTGCAACATGGGTTTAAAGTGATCATACTAAAATGACAGGAAAAAGAAAAAAAACAACAACCACAACACAAAAGAAATGCAGCTTACAAGAACAGTGGTGTATTTATATATATCAGAGTCCTCCCCTATTTGGAAAAAGCCAAACCAAACAAAACAGCAAAAATCAATCAACACTGAGGTATGCACTTGCCTTAATCAACACTTTTTATTTTAGCTCATCAGTTTGAATAGAGACCTAAAATTGTGCTGAATTATTTAGCTTGTAACTGCTGGATAACATATTAGGGAAATAATCTGCAGTATTTACAACACTGAATAGGTTCTGATTTTCCTCATTACTTTTCTTGGGATGCAAACGTTGAAAAAGAAACGCAAAGCTTGATAATGTTTTATTTGGAATTGGCAGGGCCTAATTTAGAAAGGTGGGGAACCTAGTTGGGCCACAGAGCACCTGTGAGTTCAACTATGGACTGATCAAAGAAGCAGTCAGCCAGAAAAGGCTGCCAGAGGTTTGATTCTGGACCAGCTCCAGGTGCATTACAAGAAACATAGGCAAAGAGACCATTAAAAAAAAAAATCCCATGAATAAGGCAGCCACCAGAAAATGCACGTGTTGCTCAGTTTGGCACCTGGGCAAGTGCAGCTGCCAAGAGAGCAGGAGTGCCTGGGATAACAGGAGTGCTTTGGGATAACAGCCATGGGGCCAAAAGGACTTTTCCAAACTATAGCCACGTTTAACCTTTTGATTTGTAAGCAGCAAAGGCTGAGCCTCACCACTCAGCACCCAGAGAGCCAGATCAAGAAACTGGTTTGATTAAAACTTGAAAAGCAGAACACCAGTTAATTACTGTGATTATCTCAAAAATTAATTGTGGGCCTGTTCCTCACTCAGGTCCACCACCCAATCCTCCTACAGAAGCAGGTATCTAGCTCCAAAGAAGAACAGAAAGGAGGAGGAAGAGAAACCTGAAGTTGTGTTTCCATTGGAAAATGTCATATTCAGGCACAGCTTGAATCCAGATCCTTATCTATAATAAATTGATATAAATACATAGTGCCAGGCTATCAAACTCTGCTACTACAGTGACATCAACTGAATCCTGGCCCCGTGTACCACGGTGGGTATGAAGAAGATCTCAGAGGAAACACACAAAAAAGAAAAATCAGCGTGCTACCCACTTCTGCAGGCTATGAAAACCTCAAATTGTAGGAAAAACAGATGCCCAGAGCATTTGACACAGTTCAGAAGTACCAGGAAGAATTAGTTCCCTTCATGGTGGCAAGCACTGAATACATTTGATAGAGAGAAGTGCTGTACAATGTGGAGGCAGGAATTGGAATCTCAGGCTGATGGACAATCCCACTCTTGCTCACTACTGATGCTGTGGAATTCATCTGTTAATCAGATATAGTAATTTTTCATGTAATGCAGACCCTGAAAGCAATTGCATTCCAAGCAAACAGCTCACAAAGACAGATTTCTATCTGTGAATTTAACCCACAATTTATCTCAGACTGAGCTCTCGTTATGAAATGCAACAATACCAGTGAGCAAACGAATATCTTAACTTTGGCATTTCAGATGAATGCTATGCTGAAAATTGGGCATCTTTGCCTGAGAGATTTCTGGAACAGGCAAAGTACTCCCAGCAAGTTATTCCATAAACTATCTACCAGACCATATGTTTGCTGCCTACAAGTCTGGGCAGGAAATGTCCAGTAAGAGCCACATCTGAAAGGAGGAAGAAGCAGCAGCCAACAGCACTCCTGTCACTAATCTGCATTTGCAAATGCCACATTGGAGCTGGCAAATGAAGCATTTCAAGTGCAAATAGCTGTGAAGACATTTGTATGTAGCACTGAGTGATAGGGAGATGCTGGGCTTGTTCCTGTTTTGTTTTCCTGAAGTTACCTGGGTGCTGGTGGAACAAAACCACTTTTCCCAGGATTTTTTAATGTGTCTAAAGATGATGCTTACATGGAAAAAGCCCATTTCTCTCCTAAATGCTCATTTTGAGGCACAGCTACTTACAATAATTATAATTGCTGTGATTTTTGAGCACAAACACTTATCCCTGTGAACAATTACAGGCAAATGTCTCCCAGCAATATGGTCCTACAAGTTTAAAGCACACGCATTAAACATGGTTCTAAAGTTTATAAAAACATATGTACATGTTGTACATATAAGAATATATACAATATGCTTCCTTTATGAAGTGATTTTATATAACAACTGATTTTAGAATCCAGTTATGTTTCAAAAGGTCTTTTTATGTATTTATACATTATACAATATATAATGTCTGCATTATATGTGTGCAGTTAGATCACACACAAGATGATCTTAATGGTTAGACTTGATGATTTTTAATGGTCTTTTCCAACCTAAACTATTCCATATGTTTTCCAGTAGCAAATTGAATAGTCTAAGACTGGGATAAATCAACACAGATGAAATATTATGGTCCAGGCTTGCATTTACAGGATGCAATTCCCAACTGATGAAACAGAGTTTCAGAAACACCTCTGTCACTTATCATTAACACTGACCACACATAACCCCATGATTATGCTAATAGAAGACAACATTCAATTAGAACACAGAGTGCTCTCTAATCAAAGCCTACACATTATTAGAGAAGTTTGAGATTATGTTTCTCCCCCTCCTGTTCTGTGCTTCTATTCTGCAAAGAGATTTGAGGAGCCTGGGATAGTGGGAGGTATCCCAACCCATGGCAGGGGGTTGGAATGAGATGAGTTTTAAAGCTCCTTCCAACTCAAATCATTCTGGGATTCCAGGATTCCATTAAAGAAAATGTTCCACTTCCACAAACTCTCCTTTTAAAAACCAACTGTACCCTTCAGCTGATCAGCAGTCAGTAACATTCACAGAGGAAATTGCCAGACCATATTGATGCAGTAAATTTCTCTCTTCACCTACATGCTCACCTTCATCCTACCCAACAGGCTCATCAATCTAATTAATCTGCTATGGTATTTTAAACATGAAATGCACTCAGGCCACGGGATGTTTTCTTTGTTGTACCAAAATATTTTCTTGATGCCGCTCAAGGGCTTGTTGCCATAGGAAAGGGGGTCAGGGTTTTAAACTGAAATAGGGCTGATTGGATATAAAGAAGGTTTTTTTTACAAGCGGTGAAACACTGGTACAGGTTACCCAGAGAGGTGGTGGATGCCCCATGCCTGGAAGTCTTTAAGGTCAGGATCTAGCAGAAGGTGTCCTTGCTCACTGCAAAGGAGATGGACCAGAGGGCCTTTAAAGGTCCCTTCCAACCCAAACCACTCCGTTATTCTGTGATTCCAAAGGCCTCACTGACAGGTTTTGTTTTCCCTAAGCCCTCTTCCAACATGGGACCCACACAATGCAGGAGACAGATGAGGTGCAGGGCTCCCAGAGAGAAGCAGGAGCTGACAGTGCAGGTACAGAGCTCAGCAAAAGCAAACACTACAGTAAACCCTGATCCCAAATAAAGATTTATCTCCAGAGGGATATTTTTACAAACACTTCAGTTCCTAAAATAACCCACCTACTCTCCCAGGACCCCACTTCTGTGGAGCATCTGTGCCTCACCCCAGGATGGAGCCCAAGTTACAAAGCTCTTTGCAAGAAAACTGTTCAGCCAAGCGCGTGCCAGAGCATCTCGAACTGGTCTCAAAACAACCCAAAGCCATCTTGCAAGTGCAGCCAGGCAGTTTTGTTAACCTTCCTCAGCAACATTTTCCCCATTTTATCCAGACACAGCCCACAGCAGTGCTGAAAGTAATCTCTAATGACTCCATGGATTAGGTGGCTGTGGTTTGGCTCAAAAGCAACACCTGTTTATCCTGTTGTTTCACAGAGCAGATTTGAAGAGAGCAATCAGGAGGACTAATACACACTGGATTTCAGTGCTTGGGATTTTAAAGTCCACTAAACACAGAAGTAATTAAAAACTACTGTTTCCAGTACCTGATCCAACACCTAACTGAGTCACAGCACAAAACTTGCCTTTTTATCTGTGTTTCAAAGTAAACACTTGTGACTGATCCCTGTTTTATCCTCGCCTCCCACATTGCCATATGGCTACGGATGTTTCAAACAGACATCACTCCAATAGCTCATTACTCACCATATTGCGCCGGGGAAGAGAAGCTACAGACAGTTTTGACAAAAACAGCAATTGCCTAAAAATGTGAAGTATCACAGTCTTGCGTGGTCCTAGACATTTTTAGTCTGGTGAGGAGGATGGGCGCTAACACAGGGATGGGTGAGTCAGCACGTCTGCTCCAACTGGGCTGTGTCCCCCAGAGCCTGCACACTGGGGGCTCTAATCCTGCCCAATTCCCCATGGGGATTCAGCACAGTCCAGCCTAATTAAAGGCACAGTTGTCTCACTCACTTCAGTGTGTTTCAGTAGTTCTTGAAGTGCCACACAAAGGTAGGGCATTGATTAGGGTGAATCTCCCACTGTGCTGGGAGGGAAGCAAACACCCAGTGTTCACCCATCTCAGGACTCTACTGACTGCAACACAGCTCATCTGAGGGAGGTTTTGTGATCATTAAATGCTGTATCTCGTGCACTGGTGAAAGATCAGGAGTTTTGGAGCAATTATTGACTGGTCACAGCCAGCTTGCTTTGCTTTAGCAGAAGGAAATTCAACAGGGAGCATATTTTGGAGTGACGTGTAGCAGCTCTGAATTTAATGGTTTTCCCTGCTCATCAGACCTTTCTGCAGTGAGGAGAAGACAGGTTTTGTTCCTCCAAAGAGGCACAGGCTGCTGCAAGCCATCACACTCTGAGATTCAACTCCTTGTTGGCCAACACACACAAAGCATCTGTTTTCACAAGGTTCTCACACCTGTGCCTGCCTGGGTTAGAAAAACACCTTTAATCAATCTCTGGAGTAAATACACTTCACCCCCTGCAACTGAGCTGGTCTGAGAGCCTAAGCAAGGGCAACTGCAACAGGCATCTGGTTTTTAAATTATAATAATCCCATAATAAACCCATTTAAACATCCTCACTGCAAGGTCAGGACAATCCAAGAAGAGTCCAGGTCTCCAGCCTGACACAGCAGAGGCTTCCTTCATGCTGATTTTTAAGGCTGGGTAGATGTGGGGAAGGGAAGAAAAGGCTGTGAGGTGGAAGGATTAGAAAATATGAAGAGCACGATTCTGTCATTTTCCCATGAGATTTTACTATTTTACCACCTGTTTTATAAGCAGATGAAGAACCAACATCAGTTATGGGCAGGAGGAGGCCCATCAGCTCACAATTAAGTGGTTCTGATAATATGGATTTGCACCTCTAAAGAACAGCTTCCACCCATCATTTTCAGCAGTCTCAAATAAGGCACTCAATTAGCAGTGACACTTGCTAATGAACATCAGGGCAGCTCTTTGCTCCTCCACACCATTCCAGACCAGCCTCCACTTCTGGCCCATCCTGCTCTGACAGGACCCTGAACACAGGAATCATTTTGCTGTGGGAGGGCAACACCTCCTGGAGGCCCAGCTCCCAACACACACCAAAACCTGCCCAGAGCCAGCAATGATTTCCAGTCCTTTGGCAGATTGTGTTGAAGAGCTCCTCTAGCAACATCTGGCTCATTAGACATGCATCTGGCAGACCACTGCAGGTCATTGATGAACAATGTCTGCATTTGAAACAATGCTTGCTACTCAAAATGTACCATTACAAGATTATATATATTTTATGCAGCTATAATATTACATTATCTACATATATAAATTTTATATACATACATATATGTGTATATGTACATAACTATGCCCTTAAAAAATTAAAATAATTTCTTATCTCCTTGAAGGGCAGGAGCAAGGCAGACAAGGAATCCCAAGTGCATTAACACAGAGCCAGTCCAAGCTTGGCAATTCAAGCAATGGAAACAGAATTTTACTTTTTCTACCAGATTAGAATTATGTTTATTGACCAAAAGAATTAACGAGGGTCTTTGTTTTTAAAAGCACTAAGGGAGATATCCCAAAAAATGCCTTCAAAATTGTAGGAAGGACTGAAACCAAGATATATCTGCTTTTGCACCATGGTTATTTCCTTCTCAAATACTTAGGGCTCAAAACACGTTTTGATCACTTTAGGACCAGCCAGGCATTTGACTTCAAAGTACAGCGAGCTGGAGCCTGCCCTCAGGTTAGATGCTCAGTGAAATTAACTTTTGATTAAGTCCTGTATTTAATGTCTGTGACTCCTCAAAAGGTCAGCCTTTGTGAGTGTGCAGGTTTTCCAAGCCAGTGATTTCAGAAGGAAAAACTGCATCCTTCCCACCACCATCTCTGGTACTTCCACCTGAGTTAAGAGATGCTCATGTTTGTGACATCAGCTGTGTCAGTGCTGCTTAAGAACAAAAACAGAAGAGATTCTACTCCCATGCCTTCACCTCTCTCACTGGAGACTTCATCTTCTTTGAAGGAGGTCTGGTGTTGCTGTAACAATTAAGCCAGGATAAAGAACAGGCTTCATTTACTTTAGTCATTTAAGAGGTTTTAAGTGTTGGTCTCCAGATCACAGGGAATAATGCCACATTTATCCTAAAAAACAGATGAGAGGGGTTCCTGGGGGCAGGACACTGCCCAAACTGTGGGAGCCCTGAGTTCAGGTGGGGTCCAGTGAGGAGGTGCAGAGGAAGAGTCTCCAGCAGAAGATTGGCAGAGTTGAAAACACTCCAAGAGAGGGAAATACCCAAGGCACTCCCCCTTCACAGCTACCAAGACTAGAAAAACCCTCCCAACTATAGTTTGTTGAAGATATCCATAGGAAAAGAAAGCAAAATGATCAATACCACCTTGAGAAAAAGCTCCTGCTCAGGTAAAACTGCTCTGGGGCTCGGTGGAGTTTTCCACTGAGCTGCTCCATCCTCACCTGCCCTGGCTGAGGACAAAGCAAAGCTATTTCAAGCTCTCAAGTTCAGCCTAAGACACATCTGCTTCATTTTCTGTAATATTAAGTGACATCACCTCCCTTCCCCTACTGCTGCATCAAAAAAAAAACAGAAAAAAAAGCTGGCTAGAACACTGGAAAATTCCCATGGGAGCAAGAAGCACAACTTTGTAAACTGATGATAATAAGTACATAGGTTTCTAGTCCCATACCACCCAGCTTTCCAGTATACCAGACACATTATCTGCTTATCTTTTTAACTTCACAAAGGCTTTAAATATCACATATTTGTGCAATTTTGACACACAGCCAGCTTAACAAAGCCAGTGGACATAGGGGTGTGAGAGGCAGAGCTAGAGGATGTAGGAATGGGATTTAACAGAAACATGGGATAAATTTGACAATTTATGCCCCTTTCAGAAAGCTCTTGTGAATCCGAGGAAGTTCAAGAGTTCACGTGAACTCTGTTTCCAGGAGCTATATTGTGGTTAAAATTCTGACAGTTTTTCTATTAGGGAATGGGTTGGTTTTTTCTTTTTTAATCAGAAATACATTAATACGTATTGTAGTCTCTTCAGTACATTACAAGCTTTAAAAGAAATGGGCAAAAATATTGATGGCTTTTTTTTTAACTAACTAAAAAATAAAAACCCAGCCAGCAGCCAGCTAATAATCTTATAATAAATTCAGCTCTGCATTTTCCAGCTCTTCTCTTTCTCACACACCAAGCACTTTTATATGGCACTTTTTGTACTATGAATTTTAATAAAACCAGCAAAAGAATTGGGAAAGAAGCTAATTTTTCTATATGCCTCTGGCAAACAGGAAGAATTCAAGAATAAGTTAAAAGATATCTTTCTACTACTGAAAATTCATTTTCCATAACAAGACACTGTCATCTTCCCGAGGAGCCTGTAATTCCAAGATAAAGATGAAAAGATGTTGTTTTATCATAATGACTAGTATCTGCATCCATATTTATTTTGTACTCCAACATCACCGTGCAGTTTGTATTGTCATGGTACATTGGAAAGTGGGAAAACATTTAGCTCTTTCAATAACAAGAGAATAAAGGATAAAGTACCCAGCAGAAATAGCATAGCACAAGCATTTCTGAGTGTCCCTAGGAAAATATCTGACCCACATAGAGGGAATACAGAATGTGCTTTGCCTCCTTGCAACTGCTTTTTCCATTTTCCAGTGGCCAGACCATGCATTTTTATCACTGAGTAACACAGCTTTCTCCATCAGGCAGCCACTGTGCTCTATGTGGATAAAACCAGGACAGAAGCCAAGAAGCTCCTGGGGGAAAAACCCCAAACAGGCAGGCAGGTTAGGATGTCCCAGAGCCCAGATCTCATCCCACTGGGAGGGTTTAGGGCTACCTGGCCACAGCACAGGGATGAGCAGTTTGGGGTATGGCAATACTGGAGAGGAAGATGAAATTTTGTCAAATCTCAGACAACAGTTGGAAACTCCTCTCAATAAATGGCTTAATCACTTTTCTGACAAAATTCTGAGTGGCTGCCTTGGAATGTGTCCCCTGCCTGTTACTCCCTTCTATCCATGTCAGGTGGCATTGTGGCACTGGCTTGACTTCCCCCTTGTTTATAAGCTGTGCTGGGGTTATCTTTTCACCTCCTCGTTTAAATAAATTCCAAATGTGTCAGTATCAGTGCCTCTACCACGGATTAATAGAATCAGCCAAAAGGATAGCTGACATTTTTGTTGCCATAGAAACTGGTCATGATGTTACACAGCTTGTCTAGTTCCCATTTGCCATATATCTAGCCAGCTTCTGAACATGGTCCCCTTTTGTTTCACGAGGAATTACATTAAAATATAATTCCATCTTAGTTCAGTCCCCATTCTGTAGCAAAGAGGATTATAGAATATTAAGATACTTCCTAAGGAAAGTGCAAAGTGATGATAATATTGCTGTGTGGCTTATGTGCATTCCAGATTATAAGAAAAAGAAAATACAAGTGGAGTAATTTATCCCAGAGCCCTGGATCCCAGTTATCCTCCATTCAAGTATCTCCATCAGCTTCAAATAAACAGGCACTTCCTCACTGAACCTCAAAGTGGATGTACTTCAAATGATTGTACAAGACAACAAAAATAAAAAGACATTAGTGGAGATATTTTTTAATACACCATCAACATTTCCCTGCATAATGTGTAACCTTCTCAGTGCTGCTATCAGGCTCCTGCTCCACAGAGGCATCACAGCCTCGAGAGAAAACCACTCACATAGAATTAAGATGTGAAGTTTCAGCACTTAGCAATGCAGTGGGGATGGATATTGTGCCACAGGGCACTGTACACTTGGAGAAAACACAAAGCAGCTCAAGCAAGAACAATATCTCTGGACTCTGAATTGTCATGGTTCAGTTGTACCTCTCCCAGACATTCTAATTCCTGGATTTTAAGAGGAGCCCATTTGCTGTTACAGAGTTTAAGGTGAGAAGTGGGTTTCAGGCAGTTCATTTCTCCATTTTTTATTATACATGAAAATTAAAGGGACAGGCGAAGGCACTGAACTCTACCAGGGTGCTAAACAAACAGATGGCAGCTCCTGCTCCAAAGGGATTTTTTCTGCCAGAACAGCAGCACCTGGACACGTCTGGTCACCCAAACCCCCTTCCTGGCTATTTTCATTTGCAAGTATTTTGTCATGGGAACCACAACCAAGACCTAACCACACCACTGCAATAATCCCAACACCAAGGCTGATCCTTATTTTTGGAACCAAGCACAATCTTGGTTTGATTGTCGCTTTTCAGATAAGAAAATGCCAATTGTCACAATGGGCAGATGCTTCCCTGAGCTTCTCTGAGATGCTGAGACCATTAACAGAAGCAGAAGGGTGAAGTTGCACAGAAAATCCTCCCTATTTTCCATCCTTTTAAGTGTGGTCATCATGAGCAGTCTCTCAGGGCTTGCCATTGTTGCAGCCATGCGAGAAATGCCTGAAGAATCTGTTTTACTTCACCCAGGAACACACGAGGAGCCACTGACAGATGTCAGATATTAAGCAAAAATTTTGCCCCAAGCAAAGCACTGGATGCTTAGGCTTACACGTGGCTTGTCACATCCTGGGACTGGAGATATTCATGCCCAGCATCAGCCTTTTCTTGTCCCTGAAGTCCATGATTATGCTTCACTCAGGCACAGAAAGCAAGCACTTGATGCTGGCAACTTCCAGGGTGGCTGCAGAGTCCCACAAAGCAGCCCCACATCTGCCAAGCAGTATTTCTGTTTTCCTCCCTGGATGGGAACAGATGAGATGACCTGAGTGCCTCACAGGATGAGAAAAGCTGCAGCAATGTCCCTCCCTGTGTCACCCTACTAAAGAATTAAGCCACAAAGGCCAGGTGGCAGCTGGTGCTCACACAGTGTGCAGTGGGGCAGCTGAGAAAGGGGAATTCATATGAGGTTTATTGAACCCACAGCCTTTCTGTGGAACTGGAGGAGTCCTAAGAGCTGGCAAATGAAGTGCAAGGAGCTGTGGAAAGCCTCAGTTTCCACTGCAGCCTCTTCCCACAGGGCTTGGCACAGCCCTGGAAGCACCACAGTCACTCTCCTTCCCAAGGGAAGACAAAAGCCACAGAGACCCCACTCTTTTTAGCAGTCCAAAACAAAGAAATTGCATCAGTTCAACCCCAATCCAGCCTGGAGTTATCCACATTCCACAACCATTACCCAAACATCTCTTTCAAAATACTCCATCCTCATCATTTGTACAGAGCCAGAATAAGAGGTACGACGGGGAATAATGAGGTTTGTTGAACAAGACAAGCTGCAGAGGAGGATCTTGTTGTCTTAAATTCCCTGGGTTTGAGGATCAGGTTAATTTTGCATGCCTGGTTGCATCAGCATGTTGAGTTATGCAATGTAGCAAGCTGTCGCCCTGTACAAAGCATGACGTATCATCTCATTGATGCATGAAATTAAAAAGATGTGGTTTGCTGGGTCACCCACAGATTGACTGGAAAATCAAGTTTCGTTTATCTCCTTTTAATTATGTTTAAAATTGCAAAAAGGAAGAAAAAAAAAAAAAAAAGGAAAGATTGTTCAAATACCTGCTCACCCATTAATGGTAAATAATTCCAGCCAGTCAACACTAGAAATAGGTGCAGCAGTGTGGAGATTTTCTTGCTGGATTTGGCAGAACACTGGGGAAGAAATCATGATGCTTGTTCACCTATCCCAGCAAGAAAAGGAGCAGCTTTATGGGGTTAGAAGAAGAGTGCAAAATGTCCCTGATCATAGCATGGGGATTGGAATGAGATGATCTTTAAGGTCACTTCCAACCCAAACCATTATGTGATTCTCATTCTGTGATAAAAAACCTTTTACACCCAAATTTGCATTCTTGAAGGATCAGAGATGGCAGCAGGTCAGCAATCAGTGGAATAAAGCTCTTAGATGTGGACTACAGGCTCCCTGCAGCAGAACTCTAAATATTCAGAAAAAGAACCCAGTCACAGCAGCCTAGGTGCTGTAAGGCAGAGCGTGGCCTGGAAATTCAGCAGTAAAAGCAGAAGTGACTGCAAGAGGTTAAAAATGTTACTGCAGCCTTAGAAATAAGCCTGGTCACCTCATCTCTGGTGGGGAGAGATGAAGGAGATTTCCCATGAAACAAGGATCCAGCAGGATGGAAAGCATCTACAGAAGAGATGTTACCTGTGCCTTGCCCTGGCACCCTGCAAACACAAGAACTCTGCAAACCTCAGCATTGGCTTCAGGAGGAATAGAAACAGGCTGCAGATTTCAAAAATGGTTTAGCAAGGGTGCAACTGCAGGAAGGGATGAGGCTGGTTGGGTTTTGGTGAGGATTTATTCCCCCCTTCCTAAAGAAAGCAGGAGGGAAGGAGCAGGCAAAGCATCAAAGAGAACAAAAATGAAGCTTTTCCAGCTCCCTTTGTAGGGAGAGCTCCACACAGGCACAGTGGTTGGCAGAAGATGCAGCAGATTCATGCATTACCTTCCTGGAACATAAATTATCCCTCCCACAGGAAAGGAGACAAGAAGTAAAAATTAACTTTAAAAATTTATTGCTGTAATAATTTCAAAGGACTTTCAGAATGTACTGGGCTTCACTTTGGGATAAGGGTGGAATGCCAGTAGTGCCCAGTGCTGATATTGCCATGGCAACAACTTGTTGCTGGACATAGAAATAAAAATGCTCTGTCACTGACTATAAAATCATTCATGGCCAGACTAAAACAAGATTTTTTTTTCCCAACTCATATCATGCAATTTACTAATCAAACCCAAGGTTTTCCCTTGGAGCTGGGACAGCACATGGCCTGTGCATTACTGAAATCCCATTTTAGGCTAGTGTGGGGAATTCAGTGATCTAGGGCTCACATATTTGCTTCTGCACAGTGGAAATACATTTTTGCCATCCATGGGTAAGATGGTGTTTTTATTTACACATCACTGTCCTGTTTTGACAGGAGCTAAAGCCACTGAGGAAGAAAACAGAAGAAACATAATGAGGCAGCATTGTCAAAAATACAGTTTACAATGTTATGGTAGTTTTTCACTCATGCAAAGCACTGTTCAGACCAATGCAGACACTGATCCTCACTAAAACCACATTCCTATCACAAAGAACAAAACTGCTTCTTATGTGCCTGTGAATCACACAGATCCCTGTGAAGCTCCAAGCTTTTCCAAAAAACTAATTTAAAAACCAGGCAATTTAAATATCTAGCCTAAAAGACTCAGTATAACACAGCAAATAGAAAACCACCTTTTTTCCCATCTATTCTTCCCTTCATTCAACAAACAAACCAATCCCATCTAAGGAAGAGATAAGGCAATATAAAGCCTGGAGTCAAAACCACAGCACATGAGGTGGCCCCAGCTCAGAAAGGCTCTCCTGACTTAGAGCAGGGTCTGCTCCCCCAAACCTGCCCAGGACAGACAGGACACAAGGACAGCTTGAAGCCATTGCCACACATTCCCTCAGTTTGTTATTTTGGCTTTTACCCCCTAGAGAAATGACAAATCACCTTTTCTTCCCCGTGCCCTCTGCTAATCACCCAAGATTTCCATATCTCAAGTGGAGAACTGGGAGGTTAATGAGATGCAGGAGTCACATCTGCAGCCTAAACACACCAGAATCATTCCAACGAGTCATGTATTTATAGCAAAGAGCTGCTATTATTAGAAACATAATTAAGAGCCTGAGACTCATATGCACAACTCTAAATCTACTTGAATGGAAGAACATGCAAGTACCCCAAAGCAGAATTCATCCTCATGCACTCAGATAAAAATACACTGGGTCTTTGGCTGGATAGAGTTTCACAGGAAAAAGGAAGGAGAAAAGAATGAGGCTGAGTCCAACAGGTAGCTAAAGAAATTAGTTTTCAAAGCCTGGAACTTGGCAGCCATGAAACTCAAGAGAAAAATTATAATGTTTTTGTTGTAACCAATAATCAAGAAAAATAGATTAGTGGCTTTTAGAAAAGTACAAAGCAATAAAATATGCAGAAACTCATTAATTTATCTATTATGCATGAGGCTGTGAATCATAACCTTTTGTATTGTTGGAAAAGAAACATTAAGCAAGAGGTTTGGATTTCAATAAAGCACATAAGTAGCATCTAATATGATGCAAGAGCTATAATATGATAAAACATATCCCTGTCTTCCAAGAAATTCCATTATAATGGAACATTTCTCATTTTGATAACTTTATCTTGAGATAAAAAAATAACTTTTCACATTGAGCATCTGCTTTAAGGAAGCCCCAAAAATGTTTCAAACAATGCCTGCTAATACAAAAGATATCACTCACTGCCTGTTGCAGTGCTCATTTTCCTTCCTTTGTAACTAGGAAGGACAGTAAATTTTGCTAATTTTGAACACGGACCTCAAGTGTGGTCACTTCACTTCTGCCATTTCCACACTAATAAATGCATTATGAGAGTTTAGAATGAATTACTAGGCAGAGTTTGACTTCTGACTGGGAATCTTATTAAAGCACAGCTTCAGGGAAAGGTTTTTAATGCTGCTTAAATTATTATGGCAGTTTTTACAGATAGCGTGGCAGTTTCCCCCCTCCTTATTTTTTCCTGTCCAGTTTCAGATTAAACATAGGGTATTGAGCAGTTTATGCAAAGTGAAGGAACTCACATCCTTCCCCTGCTATCCTCCACCTCTAACATGCAGCAAAGGGTTTTCATCTTGGCTTTTAAAGACATTTCCAGTGTTGAACTCTGTCATTCAATCTCATTATATATATAAATATATATAATTATTCATAAAGTCAGAAGTAGCTTGATTTTAGAGACATAATTTTATACTTCTATAATATACATAAAAATAAATGGATATGTTTCCACTAGGAACATTCACTCCCAACTGCTCCCAGAGTAGCAAAGTGCTTTGCCAAGCCACAAGAGCCAACCAAGAAGTTCACTTGTGCTGTCTCAATCTCCACACATGGATAGAAAAGCATTTGGGAGAAGGAGTCACAGGCTCATCTTAAAACATCCTCCTTTCCACAGCCAAATCTCGTCCAAGCTGATAACTGCAGCAGCTTTCCTGCTAATTGGTGACATTTCCCCGGGGACATCACCGTTGGTTGTACATTAGTGTCAGCCTTGTTTTTATCCCGTGCTGTCTGCCAGCAATAACCAAGGTGGGAACTGCCGGGGATGTCACTGGAGCTGCTTTTGTTTTCTCTACAAGTGGTTATTAAACCCACCTCGTCCATGACACTCCCAGCACCTCTGCTTGTAAATTTGTTAAGTATCCCTAAAGCAGCCACAGCAAAATTAAACATAACCACTGAGGAGCAGAGGAACAGTTTAGTGACATCCATATCTATGGTCTGGGGATACCAAGCCACCACAGAGAGGTGAGGAAAAGCAAAAGCAGCAGCAAAAAGCAAAACAAACAAACCCAGCAGTCCAGGGACAAACTCCCCACATTGATCCCCCAAAGTCAATGATACAATGAACACTCACTCTCCTTCAAAAAATCCACAGTGCAAGACCTCATGCACATAAAACATACAGAATAACCTAGAACAGGGAAAAAATCAGAGCTGTACAGACTACAAGAACACAGAGCAACTTTAATCCTGCTTTGAGAACTCTGAGTTTCAACTCTCAGCTCTCCCATCACTAAGCACATCCCTGCACTTTTGTACATTATAGCACAATTACTCTCAATTCAGACCTTCAGCCCTGGCCCTACCCACAGAAGTAAAGAATCCAGTTAAACATCAGATTCAAATCTTAAAAGACAAAGAGTAGCTGAACTGCTGCTTACAAACACTTTTGTCACAGAGCTGACTCATATTGTTCTATATGCAAATACTTTCACAATGCCTCCAAACCAACTGAATTGCAAACCTACTCTTGTTTTATACAACACAGCATTTCTATACCACCATGCTCCAATAAAGCAGGTAATTTAAATAAAAAGAAGCACCTTCCTACACTGCAGAACTCCTCCCACCTACAACATACAAATTGTTCAGCAACTCAGCCAGAGATGGAGAGGGGGGGAAAAAAAAAAAAAAAATCCATTGTGCCCCCAAACATCCCAGGGACAACCCAACCCTCCTTCCAAACCACACATGCTCCAACCAAGGCAGCATTTAAGGGGGAGCTGGGAAAGCCTCTCCTTCTCAAATGTGCTCCAGCTGGGCACCCCCAGAAGGATTGGGAGATGCCCAGGTGTGGCTGAGGACCTGCTGCAGCCACAGAGCCCCCAACAAGGCTGCTGCCATCCCAGCAGGACCACGGGGATCACACACACCAGAGGCTGTGCTTGCAAAGGATGTACACCTGTGTCCTTATCACCTGTGCAGTTGTTATCACCTCTGTCTTTGTTACCTGTGTACAACTGTCAGTGCCCCACCACCCTCATGCTGCAGCCCCTGCCCCTCTGCTGCAGACCCCAATGAGATCTCCCCTCTCCTCCAGGCTGAACACACCAAGTGACCACAGCCACTCCCCAAGGCTTCCCCTCTAGACCCTGCACCCCTTCACAGCCCCCTGTGGATGCAGAGGATCCATGGATCAGCCCTGTCCTGCCCCATTCCCTGCCAGGATGGGACACTATCTTAGAAATGCCTCTCCCTGCTGCCTTCATGGAGATCCTACAAGGGTTTGGGCTGTGGGAGTTTCAGTGCCAGCTGAGATAAAGGAGTAACATCCACACTTGATCCTGTGAGATAAAGACTGATAAATGCTGTATCCCTGCAAGGAATCACTGCTCAGACCCAAACCAGCAGCCAGGACAGCCCAGCCTCTGCCAGAGGAGCCTCCTCCTCCTCCTCCAGCTGGTCTGGAGAGCCATGGCCACTAAACCCTGCACTCATTCCTTCCAGTGTGTCACTTTGAGAAAAACCCTTCTCACAAGAGGACATTTATGTGGACAGAGTGAAAATGTTTACAAAGATGCAACGAGCAGTTTAGCTCAATGTAAGAGATCTCAGAGGGGCTCAGAAGATCACTGCACATAAACTATGCACGATGGCTTGAGACAACAACCTGGTAACATCTTCCATAATTTAAACAGGCCTGAATAATTTCCATTATAATCATTTATTCAACGACTTCAGCCCCTTCACTGTCCATAAATTGTCTTTTAATGAGTTACAATGTTCATAGATTTACTGTTTCTTTTTCTTCACTTGCTTTGTTTTGGTTGGAAATTCTCTAGCAATGGAGTGCAGTGGAGCTACACTAATGAGCTTTGTAGCCAAACAAATCCATGTCCCTGTTTTAGTTCTCTGAAGGCTAAATTGTAACACTAATAAATTAGTAAAAAAAAAACCCAAAAACAACACATTAATTTTCTGCAACTCTGTGTTGCTGGCTGCCAGCCTCCAGCTCCACCTGGCTCCTGTCCTGCTTCCATGGGGACTGGGATGAGCCAGAGGCCTCTGCTCTGCACAATCCTGCTCAGGTGCACAAGGGCACACTGGAAGCACCTTCCAAATACAATCCATAGGAAGCATTAATAAAAATTATCCCTTCCAAGCATGTCTTGCCTGGAAAATGTTTTTTTTTTTCTTCTGGAGGATTTCCAATGTAGATATTTAAGGCAAGGACACAAAGTTTATATGCAAGTTTCTAAGTATCTAATCCGTTTTTCAAGGAAGCTCATCACTGTCAGCTTCCTGTAACACCAAGAGCTTTTCCCTACAGCTGGATCTGTCTTCCTTGGCTGCTGAACAGGGAGAAGCAGCACTTGGGGCTGCACAGGAGGAGCAACTCAGTGACCTGTCAAGACACTTGGAGTGTTAATATCCATCCCCATCATCTCCTGGAGGGCATCAGCCATGTGAGGTGCTGGCCTGTCCTTAGGCTATCACCTGGCATCTCTACATAAAACTTGGCTTTGCCAGGTCCTTGAGGGACACAAGTCATTAATGGAAACCTGAGGGCTCCTAAGAGCAAATTAATAGACATATATATTTTATACATTCATCAAGAAAGTGAAATATGCCTGTGCAGCCATGTATACAGCTTCTGCTGCAAGCCAAATATTCCTAGTGGAGACTCAGATCCAGAAATGCCTCTACATTTTTCACCCTGTCAGACACAGGGCCCTGCAATGCCTTCAGCTCTGCAAGTCCCACAGAGAATCCAGCAGGGATTTCAGGTGCTGCTGAGCCAGCACTGCCCTCAACAAGGAACAGCATTGGGAAAGTTTGATCTGTCTCCTTTTAACATCACCTGAAATCACAGTGAGACCCCTGTCCCAAAGCCACAGAGCCACAGCCACTGCTGGGACTTACATGGAAATATCCTCACAGAGATTTAGGGAGAGGCAGGATTTTCTCAAACTCAGGGCCAGCAAACTTATTTCATGCAGAACACTGAAGTCAATCAACAGTGTCAGCTGCTCTCTGTTATCAGGCTGGGGCTGGCAGGTGGCACAGACACAGAGATGATGACTTTTGGCTCAGAGGTGGCCTGGGAAAGGCTTCTGCCCTTGGACACGTGGGTGCTGATCACGGCTTATCCTCAGCATCTTCATGACTTCTTGGCTCACAGACCCTGAAGTCACCTCCTGACCTGCAAAACTTAAATTACACTTCAGTACTGAGGGGCAGTACTAAGATTTTATCAGCAGGCTGTGTGAAATGTTTATTGCATGAGCAGCAGTGCAGGCTCTGTGTGAGTTGGCTCTCCCAGCTCCAGGAATGTTCTGTACCCTTCAGCAGGGACTCTGCTGGGACAGCCTCTCTCAGAGCTTCTGTACCTGTATTTCTGTGCACCAGCATGCAGTTACACTGGATTCAGTAACAAAACACTCATTCAAACCCAGAAATTGTCTGTCTGCAAAGGGATTTCCTACACTATCTCCTGATCTGTGATCTTGTCCCACAATGAGTCTGTGGGGTCTAGACTCTGGTAAGCTCCAACCAGACACATTTTGGTAAGAAAAGCACAAAATAACTCAGCATTGAGGCTTTCAGGAACCTCCTCCTCTTGTCATCTATTCAGATCCTCTCTACCAGACCTGTCCTATTAAAAAGGACATTCAAGAAGAGAGGAAACCCTGATTGTGCTGCTGTGCTTTGAAGGATGGCAACCACAACAACTGCAGCTCCTAGAGAAGGGAAGAGGATGAGGTTACTGGGATGGAGGAGTACCAGCCTTTAAAAGTGGGAAAAGGAAAACTCAGTGCTCCAGTACTTATTGTGGTTTGCAGATAATTTAATTCTGACTGAGATGTCAGAAATGACAAAATGTCCCCACGTGGGACTCACACCTGGGCACTGAGAACAGAAAGTTCTCCCCTCATGCAGCAGCTTTGTCCTGGACAAAGCAACCCTGGTAATCACCACAACTTGTTCCTACAGGAATGTTTTGGGTTCCCTTATGAGGTTTTTGAGGGTTTCATGTTTTTTTAAAGGTGCTTGCTGTTCTGCTCCATGCCTTATTGTCTCTGCCTTAGAGACTTTATGCCATGCTTTTAATCTACACTCCCCAATGAATATATGATTAGCAATTGCATTTATAATTAGTAGTTTTGTCATTTAAAGTTCACCAGCTTTGCAGCCAATTATTGAAAAAAAAAGACTGTTTATTATTTTCAATATATTATTACTTTATTATGGCTCATTGCTTTAAAATACTTAGCTTAATCCTTTGCAGGTCCTTAAACACAAATATGGCAGCTATTAGCAACCTCTTCAGTCAGGCATAAAATTGTACCCACAGGCCTCATAAACAACAGAGTGTTTTGGAGAGATTAAATCAGTGTATACAGCTGTGAGGGAGGCCATTAGCAAATACATTCTCATTCTGCCTCAGTGTTATTTTGTTTTGCCACTGTGCTCTTGTCAAATCTATCAACTACCTGTGCTCTCCTCTCCATAAATAAGAGATGTCACCTCACCAGGTCCATCCATCAGAAACATTCCAGTCAACATACAATTACATCCTGTGCTCTCCTGCTAATATCCTAATTCCTGTAATTTGTATTTCAAAGGAGACAAGCTGGATGGCAAAGAGTGGAGCCAGGCACAGGCCACAGTGATGGATCTCTGCAGCCAGGACAAGTGCTCAGCTCAACCAGCTTCGTGTGGTATAGACATGGGGCACCTTCCCAGGGCTCAACTTGGGAAAAATCCCATTCAGGCCAAGTTGGGAGCACTCCCCTTTATCCTGGCAATTCCCCCTAAAGCCTGGAGCAAGATGGACTTGGGATGTGAAAAGTGCTGGCAGCCTGCTGAGAGCAAGGTGACACCTCAGTTTGTCTGTGCACCTTCAGACCAGGTGCATCCCAAACATCCCTCCAGCCTCCTTCCCACCCAGGCAATCCCAAACATCCCTCCAGCCTCCTTCATTCTCAGACAATCCCAAACATCCCTCCATCCTCCTTCATTCTCAGACAATCCCAAACATCCCTCCAGCCTCCTTCCTTCTCAGACAATCCCAAATATCCCTCCAGCCTCCTTCCCTCTCAGGCAGTCCCAAATATCCCTCCAGCCTCCTTCCCTCTGTCTCTCTGCAGCACTGTGAAAAAAGGCTGCGCTGGAAGACAGGCAAACCAACGATGCCAGAGTTCAATTCTTGTTCTGTTCCAGCTGTGCTTGGTGGAATTCTCCTCCTCTTCCCATCCACCAGATTATTTTCCCTAAATCTGTAATCCCTTTGAAATCATCAGGTGAGCCATTTTTCCATTATATTTCTGACTCAAGATTGCCAAGAGCTCCCTGCAGAGCCAACAGTAAGTGCACTATTTGCTAAAGGACAGAACAATCTCAAATGAGGAGGAACTTGCATGGGAAGTAAAAAAATATGACACAATTATCATGTAAATTATAGTGGCTGTTTTAAATCCCCTGCCAGTGAGACATGAGGTTATACCACATGTTTCTGAGGCAAAGAGAGAATTGCTTTCTTGCCTGGAGACAAGATAGCAATATAAGAAGAACAACCACACATACACACAAAAAAAAATCCAACAAAGCAAATCTGTATCTTTGCTGCAATAAATATTGGCACTGCTTTACTATTTCCCATGAAGCACTTTCTGTATTGATATGCACAATGTTCATTGTGAAAAATTAAGGTAGAAAAAGCAAAGGAAAACTGTGAAAGACAAAAGAAAATAAATTCTGTTTCAAGCCCGGTTAGGCCACCTTACCTAGTTTCTTTTCTCCTGTCTGTTCTGAAACAATGCTCTAAGTAAGAGAGGAAGAGTATATATATATATATATATATATATAATATGATACATTCCCTGTCTGCTCCCCTTCAGAAGAGCTTGAAGAGAATCAGACCTGTAGCTATCAAATGCCAACTCCCAAGGCTCAACATCTTTCCTTAGCTCTTTTCTTAGGTAGTTTGGGAGCTAGAGGGAAGAGCCCAATTCTAATTTCTTACATTCAAAGCCACCTTTAAAATCTGGAGTCTGCACAGGACAAGTAGCCCATAAAATACTGGAACTTGATCTTGTAAATCCAAAAATCTCTACTGAGAAACCTGGACCCAGGTTACTGTCCCAGTGTTCCCATATCATGGTTCCTACACTTGCACACATAAATAAACTGTAGGATAAACTATAGGAGAATGCACTATTGCTTCAGGTCAGTCTCTCCCAAAATAGCTCCTTCCACTTCTTAAAATGCCATCACTCTGCTTAGAAAGTTTATCTGCAGGAACAGAAAATCTTCATCAGTATCATCAAATGAGGACATTGCACTGTGATAAGGGAAGGGTGAAATCCCACTCCACAACAAAGAGCCAATTAACTCCATGCAATTTAAATGAACTTGGCATCAATAGGGTTTGGGCAGAGCCAGCCATGCTCCCCACCACAAACAGCCAGGATTGTTTGCTGAGAAATGCTGCACCCCAGCAAGGCACTCCCAAGAAAACAGAATGATCTGGAAGGAAAAGACCTGGGACAATGTTTGAAACAGCAACAGCTCAGCTCCTCTGAAATAAGTGCAAAATTTCAAATAAAAGGGGATTTAGGTATATTCTGCTAATGGTTCTGCTTATATGAACTCAGATGCCACATGCTGCAGTGGGCAGAAACAAGTACCTGCTCTAATACTGCATTTCCTGATAATGCACTGGCAGGGCACTTTCTCCTTTTATTTTTTAAATTATTTTTCCACAAGCTATCAATATTAAATATATTTATTTTAGAAAGCTCGGGGAATAGGTTGTACCTGAGACTCAAAATCAGTCTTTAAATCTACATGCTGGTCAGGTCTCCTCTGGCCATGATATACAGGTTGGGCTGCAGGACAGAGGAGAGATTGAAGGAAAAACACTTACCAAGAAGAGACACACACAAAAAAACTCTACTGATTTATGAATGCAACACTTGGAAAGTGTTGAGCATGCAAATCAAAGCTGCCTTGGAGCAGGTTCATTTTGTAGCACCCAGTTTTGTATGGCAGGTGATGCTGACAAAGCAATGCCAGGGTAACGTTAATAAAGGTTTGGGGCTTCCTTTCTTTCTTTTTAAAGGTATAGTTCCAGCTCATTTGGGTCACAAATTCAGATTTCTGAGTGTGAAGTTTAAAAGGTAAAGGAATGGTCATAAATAAATGGTCAAAACAAGAAAAAAAAAGCTTTAAATTCAGTATTTCTTTGCATTCATTGCAGCAGGGCATTATTAGATGAGAAATCAGAGAATTAAGTAATCAAACAGGAAACAGCACAAGGGTAAAAAACCATCTTGTAATGTCCTCTGGCATTAGTAATGCAAGATGATGCAGAAAGAGTTAAGAATGTTTTCTACACTGTTGCTTCACATCTTAGGTAACTTACAGTGGTTTTGGAACAAGACAGGTTTTGGTCAGGGTCTTCTCAGGGTCTCCTTGGTAGAATGTAGTAACAAGTCTAGACCAGTAACACACATTTTCTCTGCTTCCTCTCCACCTTCCACACAATTGTCTCAAGCTATACTGAGGCAAAATTGTGGCGTCCTTGGTAAGACTTCAAGAAAGAAGTGAGATAAAAGGGCACATCACAGCACAAATGATTCACCAGTTCAGTCCAATATACAACTGCAGATGTGGAGGGAAACTTCAGTGACAACAGATTAGTTACTACACCCACAGCCACCAACTCAAACCACTTCTTCACTATAGTCTCACTGCTACATCTACATCACCAAGTAAATTCACACAGCACAAGTAAATAATTAGATCCAGTTTGGTACTGAGGCTTCTATGCCTACACTATATGTATGTATATATATATATGTATATATATGTATTTCAGGCATTCACCGGGGATTAGATTTAATCTATTCTCCTCAACCAAACATGCCCACCATGCGTGTGGTTCAGGACTTATCACTGTCCCAGGCCTTTTATCTCCATTAGATGTTGGGATGTGTTGCCTGGGGCTGTTGGTGCACAGGAAAACAGAGCTGTGAATTGAATCAGCACACATTCAGGGGGAACAATGAAGGCACTGCCTTCCCAGCCACACACTGCTGGAATCACAGCACAAATAGACATCCTTGTATTACCCACACTTCAACTGGCAAATGGATGGTGAATAAATTTGCTGGTTTTCCCTGAGTCGCTGGGATGGATGTTCTGTTTCATTAATGCAGCCACCCCAGCCATCCCTTCATGCTGGAGATACACAAAGTGTATAAATAAAAAGTGAAGCCCCTGCAAACTGCTAGAAACATGCCCTACGGATGGCATTACATAACTTTGTATTGTACACAGAACTTATGCTTTAAATGAGGGGAAAATTAAACTATTCAAGACAGTCCTTGCTATTTGCTGTAAAGCCACAGGTTAGCCAAACACAGCAAGATCTCTGTTGTAGCAGCTATTTTTGCTCCAGTTGCTTTGTATCACACATAAGAGGTTTTCCTTTCGCATCACATTCTATAGAACATTCTTATTATATAGGCTACAGGCCTCGCTAGATTTCTTTTTAATAAAACCTATCTCTTTCAATTAACTTGATTGGATGTGTTAATGTTTTGGGACTTGATTAATAATCCTGGGAGATAATTCTGCAAAGGTCCAGAGGCACTAAAATGTCCATGCAAATGGGGAATGATGGAGGAATCGTGAATGCAATCCATAACACTCGGCACAGCAGCAGGCCCAGAGCTGCCATGCTGCTCAGCTGCAAAAAACAAACAACCCATATGCCACAAGTATAAACTATCTGCTAGCTCAATCTATCATCTCTCTCATGCAACTGAGCAAGGAACAGAATTAACAGTGTAATACCTTCCTGGAGGAGTGCTTTCATCCTTGGGCTTTAATTAGAGATTTATCTGAACTAGAGCTCCGACTGTAAGCACACTGAAATCCAGATACATAATCCTTAGCTCCCTAAATAAAACTGGAGTTACTCAGCAGAGAATTTGCACCCCAAGCATAGCACAGGCTTTGGATTCCTCTCCTGTGCCATAAGAGAGACCTGACTGAAACCACCTGAAGCTCTGGTACCTTGTGTGAGCCCAGGGCTGGACAATATCTGCATCTGCTCCTTGTCTCATTTTCAGAAGAATGACTTTCAGAGGGTTATTTCCCCATCATTGTTCACTCAGATGTGTTCCTGACAGCACACCCAGGGGATCCTCTGCTGACAGAGGAGGTGAGGAGTGGAGGGTTGGCTGCCCTCTGCTCATACAACTTCCCAAAGCCATTGTAACCTCCCTGTGCTCTGCAAACCAAGGCATCGCTTCCAACTCCCCTAGGAAAGGGGGAGAAAGGAAAAATCCATGCCAGGACCAGTGCTGGGTCTTTCCAGAGGGAATCTTCTTCCCTTATCCAGTGCTCTGTCACAAGTTCCCCTTCATTTCCCAGGTTTGGTGACTATAAATGAGCCCAGTGGCCAGATGTGCTCACCACTGCACCTCAGAGCACAGATCCTCAGCACAGAGCCACGCTCTCATCTTCAGCCCCATCTCCAATCCCCTTTGCCAATCATGGTCATCATCTCACACATAAAGTGATAAAATATTTACAGCTAGAAGGCTGCTAAATTTATTCCCCTGTGCCCACACGCACAATTTGCACAGCAATTCCTTTCTGGCTTAAATACAGCACACTAAACCTTAATTACTGCAGTCTGACAAAGTGAGAAGTTGGACAAGAAATACAATTTTGAAAAGCATTGACATGACAGAGGTCGCTAACAACCATTTTCAAAAGCGACTTCAGACAATATCTTAAATAAAACAGTTCATGAATTCTTTTTCCTTGAGCTGGAACTCGTGCTAGTGGAACTACAAGGGGAGAAACCTCAAAGTGACCAGGAGGATGTCCCTCAGGTTTGGTGTGTGACAACAAGCAGTGCCATCAGCAAGCCACCATCAGCCCTCTTGACAAATGCATCTCAGAATAATTGCTAATCTGATGCACAAGCTCCTCATCAAGCCAGTAAATGGAATATTTGGAAATTCAGAATGCAATTTTCTGAAACCAGAAAATCAAGAGATTCATTGAAACAGCACTTTAAAAGGAAAAGTAATTTTCAATTAATTTATCAACCTGTTTTGGAAGTAGTCATCATCATCACTCGCACTGACTTTGTAAACTCTCTGATGTCAGTTTACTTATTATTTAGAGATACATACAAATTCTTACGAAACTTGCTTGAAA
This sequence comes from Toxostoma redivivum, assembly GCA_013397375.1. Classification (NCBI taxonomy): domain Eukaryota; kingdom Metazoa; phylum Chordata; class Aves; order Passeriformes; family Mimidae; genus Toxostoma; species Toxostoma redivivum. Next base: position 1,060,241 of record VXBI01002468.1, read on the forward strand.
GAAAGCCTTCCCCTCAGCTGACTTCTTTCTTTCTAAAAATTTACTTTCCTTTTCAGTTAATGAAAATATTCCAGGCTTCAGTTTTTTGATCACCTGGTAACATTTTCAGAACTCCTACTTTTTTTTCTGTGGTTGGAAAAAAATAATTCCTTTCCCACTAAGATCTTTCAGTTTTCTAATTTTAAAACTTTAAAATGCAGATTTGCAGATAATTCACAACTACAGCAAGGCAGGGATTATGGTCACAGCTTTACAACCACATTGATGCCAACTGTGGTGCCAAGGCCACCACTAAACCATGTCCCTCAGTGCCACATCCACACATTTTTTTAAATATTCCAGACCCTGTGATGAAGAGCACAGAATGAAAAACTTCTTCATAGATTTGACCATCAGAAAATGATGCCACACACTCACTGGAAGTACTAATTCAAACGTATGCTTGTTTTTCAAATTAAGAGTTAGGTTATTACAGAAATATTAAAATTTCAGCCCAGGCACAGCTAAATGGCTTAAGATAATACATCATATTTTAATCTAACAAAGGCTTCATACATTATCCTGAAAGTCAGAATTAGCTAGATGTGTTTCATCCAACTCACTTGTCCTGGATTGTAAATTAATGCTGTAATTTGTAATAAATTACTAACACTGAGCTTCAGCAGTGACAAATTGTTTACTTAATTCAATAAAATAGTGTCACTTTTGTAAAGTGCATAATCTCAGAGAACTCAGCTGGTTGTGAATTGCAGGTTATGAAGAAAAACATTCATGTCAATCCAACATACAGAAGAAATAAGATCTGAAGCAAACTAACTGCATTCCCTCAGATCACTCTTTTGCACTTTAGTGTCGCTCTCAATTTAAGTTTTTTTCAGGAAATCAGCCAGCCTGGAACAGGCAGGATCATTCTTGTTCACTGAGTCTAATCTGACATGACTAACAAAAGCAGACACAGTATGTCATAGCAATGAATGACTCATCAGGCTGGGAAGTTCAGAAAAAATGCCATTTTCCAAGATACAATTCTTGACCTTTACACTCAACCCCAACCTACTGCACACAGGCCTTGTAGAAGCAGCCCTGAGAGCAAGGTGCAATAAAACTTGACAAAATAGGAGAAACTTTGGGGGGAAAGGATGATATTTACCAACCTCTGGCAGTATTTTGTACAAGAGACAGTACAAAATCTCAGCCTTTCTGTGTTTTTAGCCAGAAATTCCTCCTTTACAAATCCTTCCCTTCTGTCAGCTGTTTGGGGGTTCAGGAGAAGTGATTTATCCTTGTTACCCTCTTTTTCCATCTCTGTAATGAGGACCAAGACACTGGTCTGTGCTACACCATTGCTGTGACAATTCATTAATGTCTGTGAAGTGCTCTGGAGATGTCAGGGATTATTGCTGCTACGCTTTGCACTAATTTTTATGTACCCAGTCAACCACTATCCCCAAATCCCTGTGCTCTGCAGGGCCTAATTGGGCTAAAAGGAAAGAGTTATTGCAGCTTGTCCTGGTGTAGCCAGAAAAAAAGGGAGACAATTAATTGATTTTTACTTTTTCACACTGATTTGGATTCTAGTGGTGATTAAAACACCAATCTTGTTACATATGTGTTTCCACATTAAATTGCTCTGAAACCAATGAGGTTCTTGATCTGTTTACCCAAATATTATAGGATGAAAAATTAAGACCTAAGTCATCTTCCAGATTCCCTGCTGTCATAATTTACATTTTAATTTTCCTTCCACAGTTCATATCTAGAAAAATCAGCTTTTAAAATAACATTGAGAAAAATCTGGTAGGAATACGAGGCAGAAAACTGAATTAGAATATTAGAATAACAGGCATCAAGTAGTCTACACATGACATATTTTGTTTAAATTCACAGAATGGTACTTTTCAGATGATTACAGTATTTCTTTGATTAAGTGTATTTTCAAGCAATGAAATCCATTTTCATTTAAACCACTATTTGAAACCCAAAAAACTCAGGCAATCTCTTGTACATAAATCTGCTCTTCTTTCTCCCACTGGACCATGCAGCACACGTTGTTTTCCCTTGTGCTATGAGGTAGCTGGGAGAAGAAGCTGCCAGACAGCTTGGAAGTCATATCTGAAGAGATGAGAGAAGACTGTTAAAAGATAGAAAGGAAATGAGGAGGGATCTGAATGCCAGAAGGAATCCAGGATCTGTGTGTGTCAGGGAAAACAAAGATGAACAGATCAGGGCAAGCAACGTTGAGCTCATCAAGAAAAGCAAGGCAGGAAACCAGAGCCTGGAAACAGGGAGATGAAAAAGGAGCAGTGACAGATCTGTGCTACGTAAAAAATAGGAAGGAAAGAGGTAACAGTGCAAAGATTATTAAGAAACCTGAGGAAATCAATGATGAATTTTCTTCCATCATTTGCTTCCTGAATGTGTCTAAAACATCCAAGAAATTACATTTGCCCATCACAGGAAAAGGAAGTGCTGAAAAGAAGGAACATGAGTAGTAGGAGCATGGAATGACTCCAAGGATCCCTTGTTGTAACTGCACCATGGACTTGCTCCTGAGAAAATGCAAACTCAGTTCATGTTCCCATACCCCAACACTACTCTTTGTATTTAAAAAGAAGAGAGTGCTCAAGTTTTACTCATTAGGTCCATTCCTACATCAGAGTCTGTAGATGGGTAATTTTCAGCCTTATCAGTTCTAAGCTAGCAAAAAACACGAGAAGAAATTCTAATTCAATCCCTACATATTAAATCAGATTCCAATCTTTCCTTCAACAGTTTGATTTTTAGGAAATGTTAAGGAAAGCATTTACAGTAAGAGAGCTTTTCAATAAATCATCATTAATTATACATGCACACTAAGTGCATCAAACAAGTTTGGGCACACAATTAAGGAACTAATTACAGTGACTCTGCAATTCCAGACTTAAATGGACTCACCTGCCCTCAGATTCACCTGATCATTTCGAGGGGGGGGCTATTTAGCTGCACAATGGTTTCTCTGCTATTAAGCGCCAACTGTTGAAAATTTTTAAGCAACTGCACTTCCATGCCTAATTAATCATGTAATTGCCATCATTACTGGGACACCTTTTAGATAAGTTAGCCTTTGCAATGCTTCAGTTGTGAGGAAGGCAGATGGGAGAGTGGAGAAGCAAGTGTTGTAGCCACGCACAATCAGGTGGGAGCTCAGCTTGCACGGTGGAGTAGCCCCAGCTCTGACTGCAGCCACAAGGCAGGGAATGCTCCAGCAGCAATCCAGGGATGCCAAAAATCCCTCAGCATCTTCCCCCTCACAACCCACCCAACATAAAAAAAAAAAAAAAAATCATAAAAAGGACATCAAAGTACAGTCTGTTGCTGAGTCTTAGTGCACACACTTTGCCATTTCTATCACTACAACCATCATTCCCTCCTGGAGATTTGGAAAAACCTGGTATGGCCCCAACAGCCGTTTTCCCCCAGTCAGATTCTGCCTGTGCCTTCCCAAAAGCCTTCAGCTGAGCAGAACAAAGGCCATTGTTGCAGCAGGAGCAGGTCTGGACAGGGATCAGTGTCTCTGATAAGGGCCATCCAGATCCATATGTGATCTCAGCACGGTTATTCCCTGGACAGATAATCAATGCCTGTGGATAAGCAGCATTTTCCTTGTATCTTACTGAGTGCTACACATTTCTAAGCATGGACATGCACATGTATGTGTAAAAAGGAATATACACTAAGAAAACTAAACTTATCCAAACTTCTTCCACGCTCAAACCTGTTTCAAAGATGAACAGAAAGCATTAACTTTTATTTCTTCCCCATCATTTCTCAGAGAGTTTTTCAAATCTCCAACAAAAGTGCAGCTAAAAGTGCAGAATTCACGGGAAAGCAACATCTGTCTTGGTGGCACTACCAATTGAACTTTGAAGCCTTTAGAATTTAAAATTAGGTTTGAAAACCATCACTGCTGCTTGAGGGTTTGTGATTACCCAAAAAAAATGTGAAAAATCTGACAGAATTTTTCCACCTTTGGATTGAAATCTGAGAGAATCTGAAAAGGCTGAAAATGTGGCTACTCCAGAAAAATATTAAAATAAAATTACAAACTTCTGCATTGTGTTTGGGTGGGCCAGAGGCTACAAACACCAGACAATTTCTGATGTCACAGTGCACAATTTCAGGAGCTGTCAAAATGAATGTCCTGTAGTGGCAAAGTCAACAATGGGATTTCTTGAGAAATGAGGCATTTACCAGCAGAGGAAAGGCCACTGTACCCTTTTTATTGCCTATTTAGAGCAACCTATTCATGTTTTCACCAGGCTTCATGTGCAAATTCCACCGAATTTGCTGTGATTTGCATATGTGTGTATGGGAGGGGAAATATTTGTGTAAGATTCAAAGAGCAGCATCTCTCTAATACCTAAAGGGTTTTTATCCTGACTGGCTGGCATTTGGGGCTCAGCTCTGCCTTTACTCTGCAACAACTAAAACTATTTCCTACTGATACAGGAGTTTAACAGTTTGTTCTCCCTGATGCATGTGATAAACAGAGCAGCCTTCAAACCTTTTAAAAATATTAAAGGTTTTACGGCAGGATGTGTGACAGCCTTGATTAATCCTGTGCTGACAGCACAAGTCAACGTGTGCAGATATCTGCATTCAGGACCTTCAAAGTTGGAAGAGTTTTCTTTGATAAAGGTAAAGAAGCTTTGTAAAATATGGCTTGTGACATGCAAGCACTGGGAGAGAATTTTAATGCTGCAGTAGACACTACAGTTCACTAGAAAATAAAAAAACAAAACAGTTCTTCTGTGACTGAAAATACTGGTTTTCTGTCCCCCTTTTTTTTTTTTTTTGTCTGGAAAAGGACAGGGACTTGCTGGAATGCCAGGAAAATGATCAGTGCTGGAGCCCCTGTGCTCTGGAGCCAGGCTGGGAGAGTTGGGGATCTTCGGACTGCAGAAGAGAAGGTTCTGGGGAGACCTCAGAGCCCCTCCCAGTGCCTAGGGAAGCTCCAAGAGAACTGGACAGGGACTTTGGACAAGGACTTGAAACAACAGGAAAAGGGGAGGTGGCTTCAAGCTGCCAGAGGGCAGGGTTAGCTGGGAAGAAACTGTTCCTGTGGGGATGGACAGGCTCTGGCACAGCGTGCCCAGGGAAGCTGTGGCTGCCCCATCCCTGGAAGTGTCCAAGGCCAGGCTGGACAGGGCTTGGAGCATCCTTGGGCTACTGGAAGGTGTCCCTGGATGGCCTTTAAGGTCCCTTCCAACCCTGCAATTCTGTGATTCTATGCAAAAGAAACTAGGAGAAAGAATGATCCAAAACAGAGCTGCCCACACATAGCTTAATGGGTATCTACATAATTTTTCACCCAAAATTTAATGATTTTACAATGAAAAAAAATCTAAAATTAAATCAGTCTCTAGGGCTCTCAGAAGTCTCAAACTCAGTTAAACCCATACCTGTCCCATCCTGCTGTTGGCAGATGAAAGCTGGAACATTCCCTTTTGGAGCACAGCAGTGACTTTTAACTTCCTTGTACTAATACAAACTCTGAAGGTAGGAGGATTCTCAGGATTTATTTCACACCTTATTTACCTCAAAAGTATTTCACCCTTATTTTTGTATTTGTGCTGTGTCTTTGTGCTGGATTGCTAAGACACCAACAAACTGCTCTATGGGTTTAAATTTAGAATTAAAAAATAACAATATCAAGTCAGAGATAGCTGCCTTGGAGAGACCATGGGGCAGGCTGCTCTACTCCAGGTCCAGCTTGATTATGATGACAAATGGCAGAGGAAACCTTCCTGTTCATCCAAACAAAGATCAGCCACTATGGTTTTCAAGTTTCCATAGCAATGTGATAGTCCAGTATAAGCAGAGCTCCGGGGAACATGGAGAAACAATTCAATTCAATTATCTCCATCATTTCAAATGGCTGATTGGGGTGGGGGGAGCCTTAGGAAGTCAGCCCACTTCCAAGAGAAGGAAAATAATCTCTTTATCTTTGGCTTTTTAATTCTGTCAGGGATGGCCTAAATTAGGGAGTGACAACTTGCAAAGCAGGGACATATTCTCTTCTTAAATCAGGTCTGGAAATGCCGTGAGATGAACTCTGATAATGCAGCCTGCAAGCCCTGGGAGCCAAAGCTGTGCAAAATTGTTTAATATGGTCAAATCCTTTAATCCTCATATCTGCTGATGCAGAAAACAGAATATTTCTACCATTTATTACCAGAAACATTATTTTCAAACTCCATAAATGTTGCCTGAAGATCTTATGCAGTGGAGAGAGCAGAGGCCTGCATTTTCCTCACTGGACAATTTTGATTCTAATTTATTTAGGCACAAAGCAATACACATAAAGGAACAACCACTGATTTTTCTTCATCCTCTTCAACGATTTATTTCAAGAACTTTATGCCTTTTCACCTTATTCTTTACTATCTGTAAAGTTCAGGAACTTGAATGCCCTGAAAAACTTAGGAATTGATCAGACTTGTAATGAAAAAGGATCTCTTTCTCTCTCCCGTAATACAGGAAAATAAAATATCGTTAACTCTGCAGGGCAATGTACTGAAGATGGATCAATCCCTCTCTTTTCCTACCATCCCATAACGCAGGAGCAAGGGGTCAGTCAATAATTGCCAGTAAATTTGGAACGAATAAAAGGAAATACTTGTTCACAAAGCCAGCCTGAGGAATTTCCTATCGTGAAAGGCCATCAAGTCAAACACTCCAGCTGGATTTTAAAGCAGCAAGAGGAATTTTGTAAGCAGTGATTCCCCAGCCAAGAGGCTGGGGTGGAAGGCACAGCACCCAGGGGAGATAAGAGAGCAATAAGGTAATGATGATTACATTTCATGCTCCAAAGCACTAGACAGCAGCAGTCAGGCTGGATGGCCACAGCCCACATTGCCAGATGAGTCAGCGGTGCCTGCAGGTTCCTCTGCTCAGACAGAGCTGCACAGAGAGCTCAGCTTGGGGCAGAAATCACTGCTGGCAAGGACATGCCCTAATCAGGGGAGATCCTGACAAGAATGGGATAAAATATCCCATTTCCCCAGCACAGAATGTGGTGGGATGCTCTGGCGCTTACTGTGCTGTGATGCCTTGGGGAGAGGAGGATGGAGAAATCCTGCCTCAAACTCCACCCCAAGGGCAGCCAGGCTGTCTCCCCTCCATGGGCTGCTCCACATCCTGCACTCCTGATGCTCCTGAACTGTCTCCCAGCACTGGGTACAGGTCATAAAGAGCATCAGTGGGCACAGGTAACAAACCAGACTCTGTGGAGCTTGTGGTGATGCCTTCAGTTTTGGCTTTCATATTTTCCAGATTCTGGAAAATATGTATTAGTGTATAACTCTGAACTTCATATAAAGTGTTAGCAAGTTCTTCTCCCAGCTCAGTCACACAAAACAATCCTTTTCCAGCCCTAGACCAAGGACACTGCTGCAGCTTCAGGCCCAAAAAGTGCAAACAGCAGCGAATGGAGAATCTGGGAGGATGGGACTGCATAAGCTGGAGCTGGACAATGAACCCCAAAATGGAAATGCACCAAAACTTATAAAAGTATGAAAACTCATGACTCAGGGTCCATCTTAGGTGTAGCCACATCCAGGCTCTTGTGCTGCCCAAGGTTAATCCTTTGAAGGCCTTTTGATAAATAACTACTTTATTCCTTTAACACTGTTCTAGGTAGCCTCTTCAGGCATCAATGGGCCGCTGTTCCAATTGTTTGAGCAAGAGGTATCCAAGAGTCTTGCCTGAGCCTTGCAGGGATGTGGCTCCAGGGCTGGCCCATGGGCCAACTTTCCACATGGACTGGCCATCTCCCCTCTGCTAACACTGTCTTTTAATCTATCCTGGAACATTTTTTGCCTGGGAAAACTCTCTCTAGTTGAAGGCAACAAGTCTCTCTGTCAGAGGTGTCTGGGGTGATCCATGCAGGTGATCAAACAAAATCCCCACAATAAATGTTTATTTGCTGTCAGTATCAGAGGCAGCCCGGCCCATTCACAAGGCAGTCTGCATCATTTGCTTCAGGGAGCAGAGCTGAGATATCAGTGTGCAGGAAGAGGGACATAATTTGTCCAGATGCAGCGAGGAACCCAATGACTAATTCATGAAAGTGCGATTGATTTTGATGAATCAATGCATTACAGGATCCAGGGGAGGAGGGGGAGGCACTGGGCATTTTACAGGCTCAACGACAGGATCACACTTTGATCTGGGAAACAAAGACAACCTTCTTCTGTATCAGAACGAAAGCCCTGAGTTTTTTCCCAGCCAAAAAACGTGGCTTCACTCTTAAAAGAGACAAACATCCCCTGTCCGTACATTTTTCAAGGTGCAGATGCTGTGAATTAAACTCTCTTGGATAACCTCACTCAAATCAGCTAAAACACCCAAATTTTACTACCCCCAACTGGGATCAAAACCAGTTTGGATAGGAAAAAAAATACATACAAATCAGAAAAATAATGCTAGCTGTAAGCATATTCCTGTCCCTGAATTGTTAGGTTTTAAAACAACCTCTTTCAGAAGGAAGCACCTGTAAAAAAGAAATACAGATTTATATTTTAATGGGGAAAAGAAAAACCCAAACAAATTTTTACAGCAAGAAGAGATAAATGAGAAATGCCCCCATTTATGTTAAAAGGAACAAGAAAATCTTTGCTTTCCCCATACTTTTATTACAGGTAAGTAGAAAAGCAAATCCATTACTACCCTCACATTTCAATCACTCATTGTCTATCAAATTTCATAATATCCACTTCCTTGAGTGCTGTTCTCTCCTTTTGCAGATCATGAGCAAAACTGAGACACTGCCTGGTTAAGGCTAATTCAAAACCCATTCTCTGCTGGGATACAAATGCATCTCTGTGTATATTAGGATAGAGAAGGTTTATGGTGGGTGACTGACTCCAGGGTTGATTTAACATTTGCCATCAAGCAGAAATGCACATTCACAAATACACCAAGACTAGCAAATTGCTTCCTGATTTCTATTCCCCAGGTGCCAGCCTGCAAGGAAACCTATTTAGGTTTATTCTCCATATTGATATACAAAGTAGTAGTAACCAAACTCTGATTGTCTGCACTTTACTTCCCATTGAGCCAACCATAGGGGAAATCATTAGCTTTGACCTTTTAGAGGAAAAGAGAGGAGAGGTGGATTTATCAAAAAAAGGAGATTTTACTCCAAGCCTTGGCTCTTTATGCCTCTGAGTGCATTTTCCTGACCCAACAAGTATCTGTGGCACTTAAAAAGAGCTGGCCTCCATTGAAGGTGAGAACAAGAGCTCACTCAGGCTCATGAGCATCTTCTCCTCTGCCCAAAGACAACGTGGTTAAGGAAGAAAATAAATCTCTGCTCTAAAGCATAATCATGGTTTCAGCTAAGACTGATGGCTGAACAGTTGAGTGCACAGATTTCCAAACCTGCCCTTTGATACCTCCTGGTTGTTTAACCTGGAAATTTGAAGAGAAAAAGTCAGAGAGAACCCGCATGCAATAAAAAGAAATAATTATATTCTCATTCCTAACCACACTGAAACCTTGCAGAAGGGTAAGGGACACATATGGGTCAGAAACCAAATTGGGAAACTCCTGTTTCTGAAGAACAGTGCTCCAGGAGAGGCTCAGAAATGAATACCCTGTGTCTTACTCCCGCCCTTTCAGGGTCATCTCTTATTTCTTTTTTAATAAAATAAACATTACCAAGATTAAAGATGTTCCTCAGGCTCCCAGATAAGTTGGTCCCCCTGAGGAGGTGGTCTGAATGGCTCTGAAAATGAAACTTCAAATAAAATGCTGAGATCATTCCTCTCCTAGCAGTGCTGCTCACACTGATGGGTTCAGTGGTGTCTCTTTTCCTCCCCACCTCTCCTGTGAGGACCACAGGGACTCCCCACAGAACCTTTGGAGGTACAGCCTGTCCTTGTGACCAGCACCTGCCCTTCCCTTGCGTGCCAGCAGCACCCAGGATTTGAGGACACCCTGGAGGCTGGGAGCTCTCTGATGTTTCAGGTTCCTACTTGACCTTTTACAATTCTCACACATCCTGGGAACTGACAGACGACTGATGGCTGCAGTCACTGATTTGCAAAGCAAGGTGTCCAAAGGATTTTGCTCTAATTAAAAATTTAAGCCTAAAATCCATGAATAAATCACTTGAAAATGGAGTAGATGGAGCAAGGTTCTACCCTGCCTGGCAGCCAAGGCACCTGAATCCAGAGGGGTAGTGGGAAACAGTGTTGGAGGGGACAACTAATTCTGCCCCATGTCAGGATTGAAGGTCTGGGTGAACAGCACCCAGACCTGCAGCAGGAATAGCAGTAGGAGAAAACAGAAGGATGCTGAAAGGAGAAGAGGAAGAGCCTGTGGGAGGAAGCAAGAGAGCTGAACTAGAAAATGAAGAACAAAATCACCAGAATGAGCATTATCCATGGCTTCAGTGGGAATGGTGTAATGGAAATGGTGTGACCCAGCAGAACTCCCAGGGGAGCCACTCACTGCCACTGCTGTCACCCTGCTTGCTGGAGATGCCTTTCTGGTACCTTCCATTCCCACTCTCATTTATTTATCCAGCTAAATCCAGCTCCCACCTCTGCCCAGGACCAACTTACTCTTCCTTCCCTCCCATATCTCTTTCCTGCATTCCCTGCACTGCCTTCCCTGCACCATTGTTCCAGGAACTGAAAGGAAGGAGTTGTCACCCCCCCACATGGGAAGAGCAGGAACAGGCACCAAGTGACAGACAAGATGCACAAACATAACTCACTGCTGTGAAAGCAATTAATGGCACTCCTGAAACATTTTTCTCAGTAAGAGACATTCAAATTCAGCCAATCTGTCACAACCCTCCATTTGTCATTGTCATTTTTACCATTGTCATGTTATTTGCCACTGCAGACAAGAGAGACTCGTAGGAACAACTGAAATAAGCATAAGTTGATAAAATAAATTAGCTCAGAAATTTATATACACAGATATTAAGTAAAAAGCAAAATGATGTCAAGGTTGAAAGAATTAGGAAACGAATTTTAACCAGCCCACATGTTTATGGCTGATTTCCTGATGAATATTTTATTTTTAATAACCTTCCTATCACATTCACTAAAAGGTCTTACCAAGGATGGATCAGTAAACAAATCTGAGGGGGAAAAAAGGCTGCTCTGAAACATAAAACACTTTCAAAGCTCCAAGTCCCTTGAGAGTAAGAGTCAAAAGGAATAAAGACAACTCTTAGCATGAAAGGGGAAGACATGGTGTGACTAAATAAAAGGGCCATATTTGATAGGTACAAATTGGATATGTTTCCTGCTTCATTCCTGCTGCTTAAAAATGTCAAGCCCATATGCAGATTTGCCAGAACAAACACCTCTTACTCATGGGCAGGGGCTCAGATTTGGGCCTAACTCTGACATCAAAACCTTTTCAGGTTTTCCTTTCAGTTCTTTCAAGCTGAGCTAACATACACCAGAGTTTGGGATACACCACGGAGCACAGTGCATCCCATGCCAAACACCATTCCCACTGCCACAGGATGCAGTGCTCTGCTCCTTAGGAAGTCTCCCCACATACATTTATTTCATCAAAAGATAATCTCCATTTTCACCTTCAAAAAGGGGAGGTAATTATAAATGCATTCTTTTTACTCAAATATTTTAAGCAAGTAATTGTTGCCCATGGGAGAGAGTTTAATTATTTCTGATGAACAGCCAAGACACGGAATCAGGAGAACATGACAGGAAGAGTGTGGAAAATGTGTTCCAGTGCTTAATTGTGCAGCTATCTTGCCTTTTCATCCTGAAAAACCAGGCATTGATTTTTTTTTTTTCCCCCCTGCCAATTGATTTCACACAATCTTCAGTTTAGTAGCACAAAGCTTATCCAACTGCAAAGGATCCCAGCTCCCTGGGCCAAGCCATCTCTGATTCCCACCAGGAACAGGCTGATCACATGCAGCTCAGCTTGGGATGGCCTGTGTGACACTGGCTGGAACAGAGGAGCCACTTCTTGTCCCCTGCCTCAGTGTGCTCAGCTGAATGGCAAATGTGATTTAAAAAGTCACAGAATAGTGGAATAGAAACATAGAATTACCTGGGAGGGAAGGGACCTTAAAGATCACCTTGTTCCACTCCCCTGCCATGGGCAGGGACACCTTCCACTATCCCAGGTTGCTCCAAGCCCTGTCCAGCCTGGCCTTGGACACCCCCAGGGATCCAAGGGCAGCCACAGCTTCTCTGGGCACCCTGTGCCAGGACCTCACCACCCCCACAGGGAAAAACTTCTTCCTAAACCCCAACCCAAACCTACTCTCTTTCAATCTAAAGCCATTCCCCCTTGTCCTGTCACTCTAAGCCCTTGTAAATCATCTCTCCACCTTTCTATCCAGCTCCCTTCAGACACTGGAAAACTGCAATTAGGTCACCCATAAGCCTTCTCTTCTCCAGGCCATAAATTCTAACACTTTATTTTTTGTTTGCTAAATAGGAATAATGATACAACTACACATTCAGGAGACAGGAGCCACAGCAAGCCCATCCATAAGCAGACAGGTTCAGACACTCTGGAGGATGCACAAACTCCCTATCTCATATGGAATAGCTTGTCCATAATATCCTTGATCCTTCTGATTTTATATCAGCTGAGGTGTGCCATGTGACCTGGAGCATGTGTTTATAGTGCTTTTAAAAGAATTAACCATTACTACCACTCATAAATATTTCCTTTGGTTTCCTGCTCAGTAGCACACATGTACAAAACCATCTTATTTATAGAAAAAGGCACTGGAAAAACTTCCATTCATGTTCTTTAATTTAAAATGTATTTTGCATCAGTTGCTCAGGTAGGTGATTCATATGCAACAAAGAATTCCCTAATGCATCTGCTGGATAAAGGTTTATCACACACTGAACACTTGAACCTAATCATGATGCATCCTATAAGGGCTATAATGCTTCTGCATTCACACACTAATGGTGCCTATAGAGAGGGCTGCAGGTCTGTAAATGGCAGACAAAACCAGCCCCTGTGAATGGGTACACAAGACTGGATTATGACAAGTGAATGCAGTAGCAGGTTGGACTTGAAAAGAAAAAAAGATCAAACAAGGAGCTACAGAAAATGCATCTCAGCAGTCTGCATTCCAGGGCTGGGAAACTGTGCCTGCCTTGTGCAAATTCCCCCCAGGAGCCATGGAAATAATGCTGAGGAAGCAAATATCACACATCCTCCCATGAACTCCCACTGTCCTCTTCCCAAAGTGTTATCTCTCACTAGTGCCATCGCAGCTCCCTTCCATCAGGTTTTGAAAAGGCTTTTCCTGCTCTGTAAGAAAAGAGTGAAATGACAGAGAGCTGATGAAGAAAGCCCTGCTGGAATGCACCCTGTGATGGATGCTGCTCCTTAGGGGATAGCCAGAGGAGCAGGATGGATGTGTGATCTGGAAGAGGCAGCAGTGCTTTCCTGGTGTCCCCCAGGAAAGAGCGGCAGCAGCAGAACGAGGCAGGAGTTCCTGCCAGGGCAAATGTGGAACCAGCCTCAGCCCTGCCTGCCACCAGCAGAAACTCTTCCTGTAAATACAACACGAGTTCAGGGCTTTCTTTGGTATAGGAAAATGCCCTAGACATGGTGGAGACCAGCACAGAAAAACAGCAAATAAAACCTGCATATAAATAAAACAAGCCTGGGTCACTGAGAAGTGCCTCAAATTGCTTGGAAATTACTGCATGCTATTTGTCCTGCCTTAAAAAGCCACTCAAATTCAAGGAAAACTCCAAGGAAGGGACAGGAGCAATGCTTGAAGACCCAAGGAGCAACTTGCATGTCATAAATTATGAAAAGTGAACAATCCACCAGCACTTACAGACTAAAGCAGACCTGTGCTGTTTGCCAAATTGAGGGAAATAATAAATGCAATTTCAAAAAGTCTAAATTCTCATAAAGTCTAAGTTGCAGGTGTTAGACTGAAACCAGTAGGGAGAGTTTATATATTAATTTGATTGGAATCAAAGAATCATAGAAGAGAATCACAGAATCCCAGAATGGCCTGGGTTGGACACTCCCAGGGATCCAAGGGCAGCCACAGCTTCTCTGGGCACCCTGTGCCAGGGCCTTCCCACCCACACAGGGGAGATTTTTTTCCAAATATTTAATCCAAACCTACTCTCTATCAGTCTGAAGCCAATTCCTCCTTGTTCTGTCACTCCAGGCTCTGGTAAAAAAGTCCCTCTCTATCCCTGTTGCAGGCTCCCTTCAGGTACTAGAAGGGTAACTTATCCTTAAGGAAAATATTGGTAACCTTACATTGCAGCAACTCTCCAAGGACAATTATCTACCTTCCCAGAGAAAGCACAGGTTGAATTTTTTAATCTTCACTCCTGTGGTTAAAAAGCCTACAGTGGGATCAATTCTGCTGGTTTGTTGGTGTTCTTGTCAGAGATGACAGCTGAATTGCAAGCTCTCTCCCTGCTCACACATCATTCCACTTAATGAAGTACCTGGATAAACACAATTTGCTGATGAGCAGAGCTGGGGGAGTGCAGAGCAGGGTGAGGGTGAGCTGGTGTCTCTCCATCCTTGTGCTCCTCACCAGCACTGAGAGCAGCTCACTCAGTTCTCTCACCAGCCATCTGCAACTAAAAATAACATTCTGGGGACTTTGATGGTTGCTCTGAACTAACAATTGCCCAGGACTGTTATATCCATTCATCTGTACTCCCTCCAAAAAAAATCACTCTCGAGCCTTCCCGAACATAAGCCTAATTTAATGAGGCACCTGTTTCACAGGAATCTCTGCACCCTCTGCAATCACACAAAGAAGGTTTGCAAGCTGACTGAAATAACCCCAGAATATTGTTACTCTGCATTTGATCTCCTTTTTTTTTTTTTTTTTTTTTTTTCAAATTTTANAGATTCTCTTTTTTTTTTTTTTTTTTTTTTTCAAATTTAAGCGGTTATTTCTCACTGTTGACTGTTGTTTGTAGGGCTTTTTCCCTCATTCCCAAATTCTTCAGATGTCACATCACAGTGCTCATCAGCTGGGAAGCCCCTCAGAAACTGCAGATCACATATGAATAAACTCAGTGAAGAGAAAAATTCACTCACAAGAGCTGGAAACTCGTACCAAGCATTAGGCTTTGCACTTGTTCCTCTAGCTTTTCATCCCTTTTGTCATCTGTGTGATTTACCTCCCAGTCGGCATTTTGTGTGGCTTTATGGCATAACAAATCCAGGCTAAAACTACTTGTTTCTTGGCTTTAGAGAAGTGCGGGGTACAGGTAAAACACCAGTATATCACTTCAACCACCCACCTGCCAATATAAGAATATTTTTCACAGTGTATATTTTAATACTTCCTCCCATCTCCCTATCCAATGTCCTGAGAGATGTGAGTCATGCTGCCACGTCCTCTTCACTATGATGAAATGCTGTCAAATACACCCCAAATTTATATTTATTTTTCATGTTTTCATACTTCATCGCCAACTTACATCTAAATTGTCCCTTCTATTGCTCTCTCAGTCTGTTCTTCCAGCGCCAGCTGTGCTCCCACACAGCTCTGCTGAGCTCCAGGAACACCTGCATTTGTATTTTCAAGGCAGTTTGTTATCTTTTTTGCCCACGTTCCTTATTTCCCTCTCCTTTATTATCTGCAGATCTTCTCAAACCAAGATCATTAATTTGCACACTTACACTCTCTCTCCCAGCTCATTAATGAAGAGGTTAACTAAAACTGGACCTAACACCTTTCCCAGAAAACCCCATTAGGTGCCTCTCCTGCCTGCAATCCTTGGCTATCCATCATTCAGCTTCTGCTGTGCAGTCTCCTGGCTGTGCCTCACACTGCAACCCTCACTAAACTAATTTGTCAAATAGATTTCTTGAAATGCGATACCAAATGCTTTGGAAAAATCCAAATTTATGACATTAATTACATTACCTGCTGCCAAAAGAGGCAGTGATTCTGTTTGAAGGCACAGAACACTTTCTTAGCAGGATTTACTCTTTGTAAACTTGCATTCCTTGCTGCACTCGGTTTCATTAGCCTTCTAACACCACTGGTTTTAGCTCCATTTATTTCACTGATGATAGAAGATACTTTTCAAATGGAACTGCCAGAATCACTTTACATAGTGTTTTCAAACTGATAGTCTATTAGCTTTCCACCAGGTAACCCATGATTCCTCCAATTTTATCAGCTCCCCTTTACTGTAATTCGCCCATTTTGTTTACCCAGACACTGCTAATTAAATCCCTGCAGGTGAAGTTCATTCCTCTGCAGAAGACCAACATCAGTGTGTCTGTCTTTAAAGTTTTCTTTCAAATGGCAGAAAAGGATTTCCTTCTACATTAAAGAAGAAACAAGAGGGAAAAAAAGTCAGTGGAGGGTGTGTGGCTGCCACAGGCAGGTCCTGCTGCCCAAGGACCCAGACCAAGGGTGCTGTCTCACATCCTTCTGCTGAAAATCCCACTTAATGCCAACTTGGACATATTGTCACACTTTTGGCACCCTCCTAGACACTCTCCATCACTTCAGCCAGGCAGACATCCCATGGCTTGCCCCGGCTCCTGCTTCAGAAGGTGCTAATTAGATCAAGGCTTGTAACATTTGCACCTCTAAATGTTAGAAAAACCCATCAGCTCTCGCACTGCTGAGTCACCAGTTTAACTCCTTGGGCCCTGGAACTGCTCAGCATCTGGTCTTCCTCAGCTGCAAAGATCCATGTGCTCCTCCCCACCCTTCTTCACTTCCATCCACATTTATTACCTCCAGGCTTCCTAGGGTATTTCTGGATGCCAGAGGTAACACACATAACACCCCTTCACAACTACTGGGCAAAATATGGTCCCATCAAAACCAAATGATGATCAATACTAATTCCCTGGAGCCAGAAACTAATCTTTCTTTTCGCTATAGAAATGCTCAGAAAGTTTTTTAGCACCGTAGCCATTTGAATTCCTATTAAATAGACCCGTCTTGTAATTTGTTATAGGCCTGCTCACCACCTTGAACTTCCTTCTCCTTTATAGATTATTTCTAAGGAAGTTTCTTTTTCTTCTTTTTTTGCTGACTCCAACTCCAGCTTATCTTTGTTCTTTTGCGTTTAACTCAGCTCTGTATTCCTCTTTCTCTACTCTGGACTTTCAACATAAACTTTTAGCCTCAGTTTCTGAGAAGTCTCTCTTTGAGGCACAGCATTGCTGATTGTTCATAAATCCCTTCCAGCCATCTCACCTTACCTCCTAAAACTTTCACAATTCTCCAAAATACGGTTTCCTAGAACCTTTGTGTTGCAGCTGCCTGTGAACAAATACATTTCTTCTTTTATCCTGGGTTTTCATCTTCAGCTCCATTGTGCTGGGTGTGTTTGTGGCTGAGCAAACCCAACTTGTACAATTTCCCAGATGGAGCTTCAAAGGCTCTGAACAGGACAGAGACACAGCCCAGCCTGGTGTCATTATTAACCCATTACCTTACAACCCATCCACCTTCTTCCTCTGAGTTTTGGCTCAGCCCACTTTTAGATGAAGCATGTGGCACACCTACCCCTGTTCCATGCAGTGTGGAAAACCGCAACAAACTCCTTAAAAGCCTGTAATGGAACTAAATGTAAACACATCTAATACAGATTAAAAAGAATTTAATGGGATTGTGAAATTATAGGCAAAGTAGGAGCATAAAGGACAGAATTACACAAGTACCTGGTGGAGGCATCGGGGTTTGTATTAGCAGCTTTCCAAAGCAGCAAACAAAATGATAGATTTTCTTTTATTCTTAGTAGCAATTTTTGTTTGGCCTAAACCAGCATGTAATTTGAGATCTTTTGTGTTGTGCAATGAAGAAAATGAATGAAGAAAAGGCCTCAAAATGAAAGGATGGTTATGTACATCATAACAGCTAATGACTTGCACATACTTCAGGGATATGGAAACTGGGAGGAGATTACATTATTCTCTGAGTGTAAGAGATGATGGTCATTTAAAGCCAAGTATATTCTCCAGCTGTTTATTGTCTTGTTAGCTGTCATTCCAACAGTAGAGGAATAATTACTGTATGCTTTTAGTGGGCAGCTTAGATTTGCATTTGTGGAGCCTCAACGCAGATTTTGGCATTATTTGGAAAAAACTCACAGCCCATCCTCACCATTCCCTACTTTGTATCCTTGGCAAAGGTTGTTCCTCATGTCCTGCCCTCCCTGCACAAGGATGCAATCCCAGATTCTCAGTGCTTTAGTATCCACAACATCAGCTTGAGCAGGGTCGCCCCTCTCTGCGATGATGTGCTAACGCGGACTTAACTTCACACGAATTCACAGGCACAGTTTTTGTTTCCACAAACACTTAACAAAGGCAGTTTAACCAATATGGATTTATTGCTCTGGAAGGGCAAGCTACAGCCCTTGGAGTCCTGGGCACCCTCCTGCCCTCCAGCAATCCCTGCTGCTAATTAGCACTGAGGCTCCCTGGGATGCTGAGGATGCGATCAATGTTCCTCCAGCCAGCACCACTGAGCAAAGCTGTGCTACAGCACAGGGCTCCTCTCCTCTGCAGCCAGGAACAGCCCAGCAGGTGACACCTGAGCTCCCACAAGGACCTTCTCCCAGGCTGTCACCTGCTCCAGGAGCTCCAGGTACTTGGACAGAAGCAAATGCTCTGCTGGGGGCTGCTGGGCTGACCACATTTATCATTAGAGCTGAAAACACTTCCAAGCTCCTTGAGTTCAACTGTTCCCCCAGCACTTCAAGGTCACCACCAAGCCAAGTCCCCAAGTGCCACATCTCCCTGTCTTTTAAATCCCTCCAGGGATGGGGACTGTTGCAATGCTTGACAATCCCTTTGGTGAACAAATTTCCCCAAATATCCAATCTAAACCGTCCTGGTGCAACTTGAGGCATTTTCCTCTTGTCCTGTCACTTGTTAACTGGGAGAAGAGCCTGACCCCCACCATTTACCCACCTCACAGCTAAATGTAAGGACTAAACTGTGAGAAAAAGTCACAGCCACACCAAATTTTGGGTGCAGACACCATCTGCAGAATAATTCCTGTGAAGGACCAGGAGCTGGAGCTATTTCCCAGCCCAGGGGAAGCAGGGGCTACCTGGCAGAGTGATTTAAGCAATCACTTTCATGGCATACAGGGAGGCTGGCATGGTTTCAACACTCCTCACAGTTATGCTTTGGACAGCAGAGAATTAACTCCAGCAGTTCAGAAAAACCAGTATTTTCACGAGTGAGTTGTTCTGGGCTGTAAACCCTGACACAGGCACGGGGGGAGGAGGTGGGACCCCACTCACCTCGTGTGCTGGAATCCTGGGGCTTTCTCAGGCTGGGCTGCTTCCTAGCTAAAAACTGAATTACTAATAATATTCAAAATAAAGAGGATTTAGCTGGAAAATAAATAACCTTTTACCCTTAATTTGTTCTTCAATTTCACACTCCTCCTGTGCTCATCTGGACGTCCCTCAATAAATAATAAACTCACAGTGCCACAATGATCTGCATATTCCCTCCCCTACCAGAGGCTAGGGGAGCTCTGAAGAATCTCATTTTTTTCCCAGCAATCACTCTGAAAAGTGATTTTATCCTTTTCTTCCCTCTTAACCCCTCCCAACACAACCAGAATGGCAGCAGTTTTCTTCCTTTTGTTTTGACTTATTTTAACAACGTTTTTCTCTTGTGAAAATCTGTTGAGATTATAGAGAGCTACAGGGTTTTGCTGTTCATCAATAATTTCAGTTTGGTTTTAGAGCTTTCTAGCCTCATCCTAAGAATCCACGACAGAAAGATATAAAGCACAACCAAGTTTTTTCAGTAAATTCTTTTTATGTACCTTTAAAAAAAAAAAAAAACACCCAAAAACTATGAATTCTTTTGGCTCACCATCTACACCAAGGACATTTTTTTCACATCTATTCTCTTATTTCTCTTTTAAGAGGCTGACAACATCTCTGAAAGGAGCATATAATACCTCTAAATATGTAAAGCATATTGTCTTAAAAGTCTGGCTCCTTCTGAAGGACAAAAGAGAAATATCATATCTGTGATGACTCACTGATTTACATTGTTTTGTGGGGTGTTCAGATGATACAGAGACGAATTCATTCAGATGTGCATATTAAAACAAATTAATAGAAGACTGATATTTAATTACCTTAGGAATAGGGACTTTAATACCTTCTGTACTTTGTTTTTATTCTGTGATTGCTCAAACATATTTGTGAAAAGAAAATACTACCTAACACAGCATCAAAACAAAAAGGTTAAAAACAGATTAAAAAAAAGCAGTGGGAGAAATTGCTCTTTCTTGTAGTAGTTGTCTACTGGGTAATAAATGCTGCAGAATTTATGCCATTTTGAAAAAAAAATACTGCAGAAAACAAAATATTGCAGGTTTAAGTATCTTAATTACAAAAATTTCATATTCAATGAACTCTTGCCAAAATAAACTGTGCACATTATCTGAAAAGCAAATGTTAATTAAAACTGTATCTTGATAGCCTTCCTGGCTCACAAGGCATCCTGCACATGGGAGATTAAAGAAGGTGCCTCAGCTGCAATCAGTCCTCCAGCAAAGGGTTTCACTTCATTTTTTTGATGTATATGGGGCCAAAAGAAGTCAATGTGCATTGATGGCCCTTAGCAGCACCTCATCTTTTTGTCTCTAACATTTGGGATCTACAGTACATATTTCACAAACTCTATTACAGCTCAGAAGAGTTTCCTGCAAACCCCTACAATAAACAGAAGACTAAGTTACAAACATTAATTAGCTGCTTAACACAAAGATATCCACTTATCACCGTGCCCAGCGCACCCGATAATTAAAGCCATAAAGAAAAGGGGATGCATTCATACTTCTGTAGAGAGCAGGCTCTGAGGAGGGATGGCTCTGGGGTACAGAACAGGCCAGCAAGTCCTTACCCAGCTCCTGATGGCAATCACAGAAGTCACTGATCTTCCCTGCATCCATTTGCATCAATCCAGGAGGAACATGAATACAAGAACACCTGGCAGTCAGGAGAAGGGTGCTTCATGCCTTGCTTCTCCAGGTTTTTGGGGGACAGGGTCAGTCTGTGCTCTGGCCACCCCTCTGTAGGTTTGTCCCTTCAGAGGCACAAGCAGGTGTAAAGGGTGCTGCAGAGAAGCACAAGTAAAGCCCTGCTCCAGCAGCAGAATCCTGCAGCAATAAAAACACAGGTACAGGGCTGATTAAGGTACATAAAAATGCATCCAGGGATGCTGGGAATCCTTTACAGCCTGCTGTAAAGCCTCATGTACCATGCCCTCAGTGCTTCAGCACTCGGAGAAGGCAATTAGGGAAGCAAAGGCAAATTTTGTTGAAGTCAAAAAATGGCCATTTCCTCCAAATCCATGGCTTCAGTTCCTGCCTCCTGACCTGAAGAACTTGAAGGAGGTCTGGAAGGTGGGAGCTCAGTTGTTCCCACTCAGAGAAGGAACAATGATCCATCCTCTGAATCCCTGGGGAGTCTATTCCTCTCCATTATCTGTAGGTGAAATTTGGTCAATTTTACTCCTACCTTACATGCCTTGAGCAGGTGAGATGTTCATTTATGAGTTCAATCCTCTCTTCCTCCAGATATTTTTGGAGAAGGAATTCAAGCAAGACTTGGTGGTATAAACCATGGACTCATAGAGCAGGACCTTCAAGATCATCTCATTCCAACCCCCTGCCCTGGGCAGGGACACCTTCCACTATCCCAGGGTGCTCCAAGCCCCATCCAAGCTGGCCTTGGACACTTCCAGGGGCAGCCACAGCTGCTCTGGGCAACATATTCCAAATAAGGACCAGATTATTGCCTACAGTCACTAACCAGCAAGGTATTAGGAGTTCAACAAAACACAGGTACCAAAAAAAGCCTCCTCTACACCCTCCTAAAGAAGCTGATGGCAAACCCACCACACCATGAATGTTAACAGGTTCATGCTGGTAAAAGATGAGCACATTTCCTCAGCATAAAGTAATACATATATTACTACTAGTAGTATCATGATAAAGCTGTGGCCAAATCTTCCACATCCATAAAGTTTCAGAGCATCCTTGATACCATCTCAGTTGTGCCTGATTCAGAAAAGTCTTCCTGTAAATACACACAAACAGACATAGTTTCAAATGCTTCACAGCCAACCTCTCAACCAGCTGGTTTGGGAAGGAAGATGCAATCCCAGTTTTGGGAGTTCAGCTGGGGAGGTGATGACACACATCAGCTGCAGCCCTTCACACCTGGCCAGGTTCTCTGCTCTGGGGCACACAGATTTGCTTCTAACATGAATTAAAGCAGACTGTGTACAACAAACTAAATATTTCAGGACTGAGGTGATTCAAAGGTCAGGCCAGAGATTTTGTATATCAAACTTCCTGCAGTCTGTGGTGAACTTGTCAGTATTTAGATTCCTAAGTAGGGCTCCTAAGAGCAACATTTCCATGTGGATTTGCATGAAGAATACTCATAACCTGCATTAGGGGTCTAACCATGCTTTACAGCTATTTCCCAAACCTTACCTTTCCCATGGCAGATGAAGAGCCTTAAAATCCACTTCTAAAAATCGTGCCATGAAGTGAAAATCTCTCCAGGTCTACTTATCTGGGTCTATCAGCCAATACTGGCTCACAAAACCCTGAGGAAAGCCAACAAGTTGGGCACCTGAGTGATTTTAAATTGTTAACTGAATCATCAGGCATCTAAACACCTTTTAAACTCCAGTCTGGAGTGCCTATAATGCACAGAATACCATACTGAGACACAGGAGTGCTTTTATTTCTGCTTTACAGAAGCACCTTAGCCAAAATCTCAGAGGTAGCTGCAGCTTGAGGGGTTGGAACTGAGGTGTTCCATGGCCAAGGGACAATTTCTAAGCACTGGCCTCCCCATGCAGCTGGTCCAGAGCATTTCTCAAGGGCTGTGTTTAAAATGCCAGCCCTGCAGCCCTTGCTGGGAATGTCAGCTTGTAAGGGAAATACTGAGCTCAGAGCCTGCACTCATGACTCCCATATGCCAATGAATCCCACAGCCACAAAGCTGACCCTGTTTTATTTGATCTTAGGATGTTCCTAAATCTTGCCTATTTCTATGGTCAAGGGATGGAATTTAGTTGCTAGTAAGCAGTTCTGATTTCATACTTTAGGACATCAAAGTATGAATGATGTTTTTCAATTTTCTCCACTTAAGCTTATTATAAGAAATATTTTAAGGAGCATTATTTCCTGAAGATACTGGACACAAAAATCTGCAAAACCTTTCTCTCAATTGGCTTTGGGTCAATGCTGAACACAAACACACTATTTTTTTTTTAAGGGCACCATCACAGAATTAAACATCCATCACTTAAACAGAAAACACTGCCTGAAACAAAGGGAACCTCACAGCCCATTTGGTTAAGGGATGCTTTAGGGAAAATACATCCTAATGCTGGAGGATTTACATCCCACTGAATCTTTTTTCTATCTTTTCACAAGCTATCCTTTCCCACAGTGCAAATTGCAACAGCACGATGATACCCTCCCCCTACAAGCAGTTTTAGGTTCCTTTCACTGCCACCCCTGCCTGCTCCCGTTGAAAGATCTGCTCCAAGTCCCCAGGTCAGCACCACCCTTGTGAGGCTGTGAGTCCCTTTTCCAATCCCACAGCACAGCTCTGCACCCGAAGGCAGCTGGGAACAAACCACATCATTCCCATTAGGATAAAAAGCACCAATATCTTGTGAAGTTGCAGCAATATTGTCAGTGGATTTAAACAAGCAGCATAAAAGCTGGCGGCGCGCGGGGGCCAGCGCGGCGCTGTGTATCACTCTTTATTATGCTGTTGATAACAATTTATATCAGGATGTGGAGCACCAGCCTCACAGGCTCACAGCAGCAGCACAATGCAGAAAAGCACCACAATGTGTGTAGCTTAGGGAAGAGACAGGCAGGAAGCTTTGGGTTTGTTTGCTCCAGGGACATTGGGATGGGATTGGAAAGACCAGGAGCATTTGGACTTCTGTAAGATCATTCTTTCCTCTCTTCTTCTTTCCTTCTCAGCTCATTTTTTGCATATATTTGGACAAGTCAGTGTGATTGACCATGGTGCTGCTGTGGCCAAGAGAGCCAGCAGGGGGGTTGCACCAACAAGAGCATCCCCAGCAGAGGTAAAAGGTCATTATCCCACGGCTTGTGGCCCTTGTTAGGACACACCTGGAATACTGTGCTCAGTTTTGGTTCCCACTATGCAAATAAAAAATATTAATGTGCTGGAGAGATCCAGAGAAATCCTCCAAGGACTGGGAAGCTGTCATATGAGGAAAGGCTGAGAGACCTGAGTTGGTTCTCATGCAGCCATGAGAAAAGAAGGCTGAGGGGAGACCATATCACCATGTTCCAGTATTTAAAGGATGGCTACAGAGAGGGAGACTCCCCTTACACAAGACGAGGGGTAATGGATACAAACTACTCCTGACGAGATTCCACTTGGATGGACACAAGAGGAAAATTTTTCACAGTGAGAATAATCATTATGTATCATTGGAATAACCATTGGAATAATCTCCCCAGTGAAGTGTGGATTCCCCAGAATTGGACACTTTAAGATTCAGCTGGACAGTGTGCTGAGCTTGTCCAGACTGTGCTTTTATCAAGAAGAGTTGGACCAGGTGATCCTTGAGGTCTCTTCCAACCTGGCATTCTGTGACTCTGATATTTTTGCTTCTGGAAGATGTGGACTGGCCATAAAGTACCTAAGAGCAATGTGTGGAAAGCTAACACACCAGTGCATATCCCAAAAGGCATCCCAGAAGTTTAGGCTTATCCAGAAGTGCCCCTGGATGGCTCCTCTATGCTGCTGCTCCATCATGTTCTAATGAATCCTGCTTGAAGATGGCAAAGATTAATGCTTACTGAAAAAGCAAATCCTCTTTCCAGACCCAGAAAACCCCCACAAAACCCCTCTTCAGAGGTTCCTTCCTCCCACACAGGTGGAAGTTTGCACACCTCAGCCTGATGGCTGAAGGAACAGCCTGGATGGCTTCGGGAGGCAGCCAAGGTTTGGAATTGGAATTTTACCTTCCAGTTTGAATGGATTTCTACATTCCCACAGCAGCATTCATCCAAGGCAGCACTTGCAAGGCTGAGCTTATCCACACTGCTGAGCAAACAGCACACAGCTCATTTATCTGGAGGGGCTTTGTTCAGCCTGGTTTCACACTCCCAGCTAGGACATGATGTTTAGCTCCTCCAAGATACACTACTATACATTTAGATAGCAATCACACAAGCCATCATTTCAGATGCTAAAGTAAGTACAATTAAATACCATGGGGATTGTATCAGATACCAGGTTCAGCTAGTGTTTCAGCTCTGGGTCATTATTTCACATGTATATATCAAAGGAATGTGAATATGGAACAGGCTGAGAAGCAGACTGCAGATGCAAATGCCAAAATACTAGAAGACTAATAGATTATTTTTAAAGGGGAGGGAATAGACTGAAAATATAGGAGAAAGTTGCTGAAATAAATCAAAGGTGAGCAGATGCACTTGGCCAAATGGCTTTTTCCTTCGTAGTACAGCAATTTGTTTTATCCTTATGCTTCCTGAATCCAGTCAATAAGACTGCATTAAAAATGCATGGGCCAATTTGATGGCTACAACATGGGGGTTTTCAGGAAAGCTGGGGCATTTGGAAGGGCACAAGAACTGTATTTATGTACAGAGAAGGAGAACAGAGCTTGGGAGAAGGAAATACTTGTCAGATGTCAGGTTCCCCACGTAGCAAAAATAGTAAATTCCTCTTCTTTTGAGAGAAACCACATTCTTTATCTAGAGAAGCTGCCACACTCACACCAGGCAGCCACAGGGGGGGCAGGAGAGTTATAGTCCCTACAAGAAGGGAGCAGCCCCTATTTTACCACTTCTCCATGTGCTGTATTTTAGGACTCCCACAG
The DNA here is from genome assembly GCA_013397375.1 of Toxostoma redivivum. Classification (NCBI taxonomy): domain Eukaryota; kingdom Metazoa; phylum Chordata; class Aves; order Passeriformes; family Mimidae; genus Toxostoma; species Toxostoma redivivum. The sequence continues at coordinate 1,086,170 of VXBI01002468.1, forward strand.
ATGCAGGCTGGGGCCAAGCATTACCAATGGCTTTCAGGAAAGCTGGCAGACAATGAATTTTCATCAGAAAACAGAGTTGACATTTTCCAGTTTTCTGTCTGGACAAAGAGCAGAGAACACTTCATTTGGAGGGAGCCCCTGCCGAGTTGGGGCTGAAACCTTTCAGTGTTGGCTTCATTTGGTGACAGCACTATGTACCAAGAGTTTTTGGGAGCATCCCCCCTCCACACCCCTCTCACCTGCAGGAATTCACTGCTTCTGCCTCCTGCAGCCTCTCCAAGTCCATGGAACCACGCAACCAATCCCACAGACAGTGGCAGCTCTCCCGGGGCAAGCCAAGGCCAGCAACCCCTCTGCAGTAAAGTCACAGGGTTACAGGGGCTCAGCAAGCTGCCAGCAAATAAAGAGGGACCCCTTGCTCTGCAGGGCCCTGGAACACACCTGAGTCACCCTGACACAGTTTCCAAGAGACTGGATCTGTCCAGGAAAGGCTGAGGGGTGCATTAAATGAAGGTTGTTCAGAATGGGCAGGAATTCACAGGGGTTTGCCACATTCTTTGGTTGGGTATTTCAGATTTTTTAAGAACTTGACCACGTGGGCCTTTAGGCTTAGAGATAAATCAAAGGAAAGCATCTCTGGAAAATGCATTGTCCAAGGCAAGGGGAAGAAGAGAGGGGGAGAGAGGGAATGAGGCTTGAGCTCTCTTCATAAAATCTGTCAGAGGATACACGGCTGAGATGCAGCTCTGCCTTCCCCTGGGATGCCCACAGCCAGCCAGCGCTGCACAGGAAGGTCTTCCCCAGCAGGAAGGCAGAGAACACATTCTGTGACACAGGAAAACATTGAAATTAAATTTAACAACAGAGGAAAACAACTTCTGAGAGCTTCTCCAGCAGCACCAAGAGGTTTGTGCCACTATAGGAACATCTAAATTTGCATGAAGCGTAAACACACTCACAACACATACACACACCCTGCTCCTGTTTGCACCCAGAGTGTTCAGAAAATAGCAAATGTTCCTTCCCTCGCTTCCACCTCGCTGCAGGGGTGGCAGCCAAGCCCTGGGAATGGCTGGGAGGAAGCAGGGCTGCCATCCAGCCGCTCCGCAGCCGCCATCCGCTGGGATGAGCCTGCTCCAAACTGTTGTTGGGGACCACTCGAGCGGCAAAACATTAAATGTTTCTATTATTTAGTGCATGCAGCTGGGTAAACTGAACAGCCCTGGCAGGCTGATGGGAGCACAGGAATAACCAGGTCAGCCAAAGAAGGTGTGAGTGTGAGTGTGTGTGTGTGGATGAGGATGTATATTGCTGGCTGCTGCTTATATCAAGTGGAGATTTAGGAACAAATAGCCAGTGTTGTAGCATTTCTACCACTGAGAGCGGTACAAGGTACTGATTAACTTTTTAAAACCTACTGGGGAATGAAAGGATGTCTGGGAAGGTCATACAGGGAAAAAGCTGCCCTTTAAGGGGAAAAAAAAATACAAGAGGCTTTGTGTCGCTTTAGGTAAAGTGGGACTGGTGTGCAAAGGCCTCCTGGATTTGGGGCTCAAAGGCTTCACAGAAGGAATGTACAAAGCACAGCTGAGCATGGAATGATATTACTCATGCACTATCTGGATCAGAAATCATTCCCTGTAAAAATCCAATGTTTCCATACAATTTTCCAATCCTTTGGAAGCTATTTCCACCATCTGGAGCTACACCATCCATCATAGCTCCCCTCCTAAGCATCTTCTCTCTAAGCAAAACCAGGAGGTTCATCACACCAATTAAAAAATTAGCATCTTTGTTTCTCTGTTTTGAAACCAGCCTGTAAGCCATCCTAATATTTAGGGTGACATGAAGGAAAATGAAAGCAAGCAAGCAGAGGCATTTCCATAACACCAGGACTAATTGCTCCATTGTGGAGCCATTTGGTTTAGAAACAGTCTTAAAAAAAAATTAAGTAGAAGTCCTCAAGGTTTAGGCATTTAAAGAGTGGGTGGACAGAGCAGGAATATGAGAGCAGACACTATGAGCACACCCAGACTGAAGTTTTCAGTGCAGGAAAATTCTGCATGAAAGAGTGTGTTGTACAATTGGCAACATGCTCCCTGTCTGAGTCATTCACTTGCATAAAATTAGAAAACTATTCTAATGAAAGTAAATGAATTCTAAATGAAGGTACAACTGCACATGAAAGTCAAGAGCTTCTGTTCTAAACACTTTTAGATGAGCTATTTAGACATCATAGCATCTTTCCCTAGATTTTTCTTCAACCAAATAATGGCAAGTTCAACCAATTTCACAAAATATTTCCGTTCTAATGCAAATACAGGTCTCAACAGCTTATGGTTTGCCATTTTTTATTTGGCAAAAATAAAATGAAAATTAGTTAAGATCGCCTAGAAGATTTGGGTCAGCACACCAACACCAAGTTTGTCAACTTTCCATTTCCAAACACTAAACTCAAGCAGTGGAGTCACAAAATCACAGAATGGCTTGGGTTGGAAGGGACCATAAAGATCTTCTACTTCAACCCCCCCAGCCATGGGCAGGGAACATTCCACCTGACATATTCTGGTACACCAGTACTCCCCAGTATCCAAGCTCAGAAAAGGGGGACTGTCATTCCCATCCTACCTATCCACTCCCCTCAGTGGAATATTGTTTTTCAGCTCATTATTTTTGCAGTGTATTTTTGGCTCATACCTGTCTGACAAGGTAAGCAAACAAAACTTGAAAGACCTATTTCTGCTAGATCAAACTTGTTCTTTTCATCTCTTCTTTTGTTTCCCACTCCTACAAGATTCAGCTTCCCACTACAACAGATTGATCATCTCATTCCAATTCCACGGGAAGAAATGTAACATAGACCCCTGTTGGTAATTGGCCCAAGTTTGACAGCACTGGAGAAGGAGAAGGTTAATGGTCCCCACCAGCAAACTACAAAGCCAGGTGGGCACTCTCCATCCCAGGTGGAAAACCTGCAGCTCTCACATGCAAGAAACACAACTAGAAATTGGTGCCTGCATTTCTTAAATGGAGTAGGAGTTCAAAAGTAACCTTGATAGGACTCCAGTTTTTTTATGGTATCCTAATGGGACATCCAGATCTCTCTCCTGAGTGTTCAGGGAAGTATTAATGTGCACTAAAATCCCTTTCTCTTTCTTCCAAGGGGAGTTCCCTAGACTGGGGGTGGCAGTGCCAAATGGAGAAAGTACATTTCATAGAAGCATGGGATCCTTTGCGGTGGAAGTGACCTTAAAGATCATCTCATTCCAATTCCACTGCCCTGGACAGGGACACCTTCCACTAAACCAGGTCACTCCAAGCCCCATCCAACCTGGCCTTGGACACTTCCAGGGATGGGGCAGCCACAGCTTCTCTGGGCCAGGGCCTCACCATCCTCACAGAAGGCAAATCCAGATGTGGGATCTGCCTCCTGATCTCCCTGATTTATAGGGAGGGGAAAACAGCAGGAGAGAAACATTTCTGGAAGGCTTAATCCATAGAGGTAATCCATAGGAAACGCAATGGGAACAGAATGGAGTAACTAATTACATTTGGAGTGTGTGTGCAGAGCACTTTATTGACCAGACCTCTTAAATTGGTATTTATGTTATTGCTGTCTGGAACCCCCAGGCCTTCTTTGAGTGATATTAGTAGATGAGATAAATAGGAATTATTTTACAGTTCCTGATCAGGTTACTGGCACTTATGCTTCTTGTTTGTAAATGTCAATTCATTAGCATATGAAGGATAAACTATACTCACTTCAGTAACTGCATTTCCAGATAAAACCATTAAAAGAACAAAGTGAAAAACCAACCCAAGAGCACCTTTCCACAACCTCTGAGTCTGTTCTGAGGCTGCTTTGGAAGATACACAAACCAAAGCTGACACTGCACTTGATCTCAGCCAAAAAGCCTAATAGCAATATTATAGCTCCTAATGTTTTACATCTGACAAGCATAAAGATCCTGTTTCTGCACCTTTCCATAATTTATCACCTTGGTAAAAACTCCTACCTCACCCCCAGCCCTGCACCACCCATGCACATGGTGGGGAAGGTGAAATTGCCACCTGGGGTGGCAAAACCAGAAACCACTCAGCCTATGGGATTTTTTCAAAGTCAGGGGATGTTTTCATCACCTTGGCTGATTTGCAGTCGAGCTACCATGTCAGACTTGCAGAAATCTCTAATAAGAGAGGGCTGAAGAGTCAATCAAAGAAACCATCTCTTGCTCCCTCTCTCAGGAGCTGTAGCACAGCTTAAGGTTACCTGATCTTCCCTATATTGCCAATTTTATAAACCATACCCTTCTTTGAGTGGGTGGATAATCCCTGTACACAGGAGCTATTGGCAAGAAGAAGTTAGTCAGATCTCTACACCACAGACATCTCCTGCAGCTCTCACATGCCTCAGCATTCACAGGTGGCTTTTTCCATGCAGGATGGGCAGACCAGTGCTGTCCCCTGCAGTGAACAGGTTTTTCTGGAAAACATTCCTATCCATTCCAGCCTTCCCTGAGCTATCTGAAAGGAACAGGTTTTTGTACCATGCTCTGTGTCCTGGCCTGGATCGATGGGTTCAAAGAGCAAAACCAATGAAAAACACACCTGCTTTCTCCAAAGGTTACATGGATGAAAAATGAGAATCATCCCATTTTCAACAACTTTTCCTCTGGATATTGCAGAAATTATGATACTTCTTCACAACCTCTGGATGTTGCTGACAGAACAGCATCCAGTCTCCATTCTGGACCCTTTTCTCTCCACAATGTCTGGCTTCCACAAGTAGAAAATAAAACAGCAGCCATGGAATAAAGCTGTAACCCATGCAGAAAGGCATTTTAAAATAAATATAGTTTTTTACCAGAATAGATCAAAAAGTACCTTCTGAAGGTGAAAGAATATTGAATTATCAATAGTCAGTGTGGGTGGAACCACTTGCATTGCATCTGCCTTCCATCTGCCCAAACCCAGCAACTACTGAAGTCCTGCAAATGCTCCACAGCTGCAGTGAACAGGGAGACCTGTCCATTTCCTACTGATTTAAAGATTAAAACCCTGCTTGGAAGAACCCACTACCAAGACGTGTTCCAAGTTTTTAGAGTCCTGATTCAACCGCTGCTGAAAGCAGTGGGAGTCCTGCCACTGATCCCAACAGCGCTCAGATCACATTTCCCACTGAGAGTTATTCAGGAATACTAACGCAGACATTTTGTCAGAAAAAAGAACACAACTACAGAAAGATAGATAAAACACCCTTAATTTTTTTTTTCCTTCTTTGGTTTCTATTATTCATGGGACTCTAATGATACCTTCCTGCACGCAAGACAAAAGTAAACCAGAGCGTGGCACTCTGTCATTAATGTGATGTAGATATATTAATGCAGCAGTAATTGCTCACCCTACTGCACTCAAATCACCTTGCTCTGCAAGTGTAGCACTGTTAGAGTTCCATTGTCATTAAGATGATTGTCTGGTTTAGTGTTGTACTCATGGAAGTGAGTATTAACAGAATTGGGAAGGAAATGAGAAGCAAACCCAAAAAGTAGCGAAAATGATGCCCTACCACAGTAAATAAATCAATGTGGTGACCTGGCATGTCTCTTTCTGGACTGGCCACAAAGAAGTTGATGGCAGATAACTCAAGAGGCACTCTGCATGAGTGTTGGCTCAAACTAAAACTTTCAAATCGTGCAAGCTGCAGTGAAATCTAATCAAGTGAATTTCACATCAATGCAGCCTCTAAACAAACAAAAATCAGGAAGAATCACAATTTCAAGGCAACGTCGACAGCAAGAGAAAGCATAATCCATATTTGCATTGGGTCCTCATGCATCTTGTCACATATCTGCACTGAAATCTTCTCCCCATTTGGCACCAAACTTTCTTACTTTGCAAACAGCTACTGAAGAAAGTCCGTAACTGATTTATCAAAATTGCTCCGAGCCAAAACGCTGAACCCTGTGGGCCACGGTAACAAATTCCCGACTCCGGAAAGAAAAGTTTGAGACAGCTACAATTAACTTTCCATGCTGGAAGCGTGGCTGCCCTGAAAGGGCAGGGAGTGTTGGGAACTGCAGATGGCATCCCGGAGCTCGGCGATGAATCCGGAGCATCTTACGTTCCCTGGGGCGATGTTCGCACCGCGTCTGCGGCTAGACCTGGGAGACGCCGTGGGAATGGCAGGACCCATCATCGGCTTGTGAGCCGTACGTGCTGCAGCTCAGAAACTGCACGGGCTGCAAGGAGGGGAGCAGAAATGTTAAATAACAAGTGGAAAGCGACAATTAAAGCGCCAGCGTGGAGGGTTTGTATCTCCAAAGGACCCGCTCAGTTTGGCCGAGGTTATCTGTAAGGACGCTCCTCGCCCACGAGGATCCAGCCGGCCAGAGTTGAAACACGATTTTATTTTACTTTTAGGCTACAAGGGAATAGTGCAGGCGAGGAGGGATGTTGCTGCAATCCAGCTCCGTAATGGAAACCTGGATGAAACGGTGGCTGCATCCTTATCACCTCCCTGCAATTCAACTCAAACGCCAGCAGCCCAACCACGTGCCCGAGACAGTCGACGGAGTTTATGTTGGTTCAGCCATGTGTTGCTATTCTGATAAAGGACAAATTGACTCGCCATTAAAAGCCAACAACAGCCTTAGAAAATGTACTGTTAAGCATGGGGTTTTTTGGCTTAAAAAAAAAAAAAAAAAATTGATGGATTTTGAAATGAAAAAAAGCCTGAACGTTGAGCTGTGCTTTGAATTGCAGAGCACACACTCCACCTGAAAATAATCTATGCTCTGCTGAAGTCATTCATGGCCAGGCTTAAATTATTTTTATTCGTTGTCAGTGGCAAAATGATACTTAATATTTTATCTCTTTTGTTCACAGCAAGGTTTTTTCCCTTGTTTTGGAAAACAAACGTCTTTCCCTGGGGAGTACAGCATCAAACAGCTTCTGCAGCAAGTAATATTTTCTGCAGCTGTTGAGAGCAGGGTTCATCTGTAGTTTGACTCAGAAGCAACTCGTGCATCACTGAGGTCAGAGATCATATGAGTGGAGAGAATGTCACATACGAAAGCACCAACAAGGACAAAGGAAAAAAATATGGGAATGGTTTCCTATGTGCTGGGAATGAACTGATGGTAACTAAAGGGCAGTTACACTTCTGGAGTAAAGCTTCTTCTAAATCAAAGTGGCACAGCACAGTTTATTGTTACAGGCTCACGGCACGAGCAAAAAGAGCAACACAATAAATAAAACCAAAACTCCATACCCTGTCTGCTTGCTCTCCAAAGTGAAGCATCTCAAATATTACAGCAATATTTCCTGTATTTCATTACAGAGTCTGCATTTGCCACTTACATACTTTAGTGGGGAGGATTTGAGTGAGTGCAGTGAGTCATTGGGAGAGAAGAGAGTGCATTCAAAACCTTGGCACAGACACATCAAAGCATCACTAATCAAAAGGTGGAAGCAAACACCGGAAGAGAAACATGAGCCTATTAAAAACTGAGGATTCTTACACACCTATGCCACTGGTGAAAGCAGGATGCTGGGGGAAATAAAAAAGATGGAAATATTATCACCTTTTAGAGAGTCTTAAGGAAGCAAATAGACAGATCAAAGCATGGCTGATTTATGAGCAAATCCCACCTATTCTTTTAAGTGCTTTCCAAAATTACCACTGTATATCAGGGCTTTAAAAACAATGGATGAAAAAGTAGAGGTGCAAGGGATTTCATACTGCACATAAAATAATCTCTGTGTGGAGCATATTAATGTTCCTTTGAGGGGCTCTATAAAAGCCTCTACATTAGAGAGATAAGGAAATACATTGAAATGGGCCAAAATAATCCACAGAACTAAAAGCCACAACAAAATGTTCAAATACCTGCTCTGCAATTTCTTCTGGGCTCCATTGTAAAACCTGGGTCCTTTATAATCAGACATAAAGAATAATGAGGAGAGGGCACTTTGTCCTTTTGCAAAGTCTCTGTAATTCCCTGGTTTGTAAGGAGCAGGTCCTGCTCTGCTCAGACAAACAAGATGCAAGACCACATGTCTCAAGAGATGGAAGAGGAGAAAATCCACAGGAAGAACAAGCACTCTTATGTCCTGCACTGTCATAATTAATGACAGGAAAAAGCCCTGAAGGGACAAAACCCCCTGTGCTTCAGGGGTGAGGTCAGCCTCTAAGTATTATAGATCCAAGGAGACCATGCAGGAATCACATTATTCCATATCTCCCTCCTGCATGGCTCTTACACTTTCCCCCAAAAAGAGACAGTAATGAATATTGTCAGAGACAAGATACTGGAATAGATGGACCTTAGGTCTCACTCGATTCCTGTGTCTATATTGTTATTAGAAGACAAGCTGTCACAGGCATCTAAATGATGATGGAGCCCCTAAAAATGAAAGGGCAGGAAAAAAAGGAATGATGCAGCAGGCATTTTAGCCATCATCTGCTCCTCTTCCCCTCCTTTTCCAAGCACAGTTCTAAAATTTTGCATAGCTTCATAACTCTTCAGGCTAGGACTCCAGAAAAAAAGAAAAAAAAGGGTTTGAGTACAGTGTGTTTCACTTTTTATAACTATTTTCCCTAGAAGTTCAAAAGAAAGCTCTGCAAACATAACTTAATGCTGCCTCCCAAATGCCTTGTTCATCTCAGCTACCTTCCAGGAGAGACCACCTGGTCTACCGTGTGGAAATGGGAAAAGAAACTAGAGTCAACCCCCCTGGCTGAGAACAGAAGATATTTATTACATGTGTCCACAGTCTTCAAGGAATTGGTGTGTTTGTGCATAATTCAGTAGGCAGTTGCAGGGGTTCATTGTTAGAGGCTGATCATCTGCTTTAATGGTTTATAGATACACTCTGGGTTTTCAATCTGCTCCTCTATTTCCAAAGGGGAAAACAATGTAAATAGCTACAGGGAAACCAGGATATAAACAATAGGGCACGGGGTGGGATTTGGAATTTGTTCCCACTGTGAGTTCCCACCTTCTGCCTCCAGTCCTTGCCTTGTGTCCTGTCCCACTCCTGCCTGAAGCAGGTGAGGTGGATGTGCTGCCTGCCCTGGCCACTGCTGCAGCTCCAGCACAATCCAGGCTTCCCAGAGACCCCACTGCAGCCAGAGCCCCACACAAATCCCAAAAAAACCCTTTTCTGTCTCTTCTCCATTGACAGGATTGGATGGGGCCAAGTTGGATGGGGGCCTGAGCAACCTGGTCTAGAGTGTTGGAATTAGGTCATCTTTAAGATCCCTTTCATTCCAAACCATTCTGTGATTTCCATGGCAAAAGAAACCCAGTTGAAAAGCACAAGGTGAATACACGAGTCAATATTTGACACTGTGACAGTGTCAAAGTAGCATCTCCTCTTCTCCTGTGTCTCCCATGCTCCCCTCCCAAAATCCCAAGTCTGAAAAGTCACCATGTGATGACATGATAATGAAGGCTGTGGTTGGGAAGTGTCAGAAGTTGAAGGGTAGGAGTGAGAGGAATTCAGCCACGGAGGGATGCTGGAGCAAGAATGCCTCGGTTCATTGGGGTGGTTTCCACTTCCAGTTCCCTGAAAGCCCAAGTTTAACAACACCTCAGCCCCTTGCAGGAAGTGCTCATTAACTCACTGGCACTGTTTGGTACACTCTCCAATTGCTACCTTTAAAAGCCTGCAGAAAACTTCAAAGACAGTGAGGCTGAAGAGCAAATATTCACTGGTGTCTTAAAATGAAATCTAAGGTAGGGCAATGAGCGGAGGAACAGTTGGTGAACAGTTGGTGAATGGATATTTTTATGCAAGGAATGCCTGAAGGAAAGAGAAGGAAAAAAACTGTGTAGGAAGAAGGAGCAATTAATATGCTCCCTTTTTCCCCCCCTCCTTACGCTTATTTTGATTTAAAAGTCTATTCTTCCAGTATCACAGATTAAGGTCGCTCTACAATTTACCATGGAAAAGAAAGTGGTCATAGTGATGGAATGGAGAAATGAAAGAGTGCCTATGACAGAGTTTTTAATTATTCGAAAATTATCACAAAGATATTCTGAATTAATTTTCACATTTTTGCATTTGTAGATTTCAAATGGGAACGAGCATGGATGTCACTCAGTTCACTGGGAAATGACACTCGTCCTTAAGACCAGTTCCCTTGTTAATGTCATTCTTGATTGGGAAGGCCACCAACTGTAACAACATCTTGCTAAAAACATTAAACACTTCAGTGTGAGTTGCTCTCACCAAAAATCCCCAACTTCCCCTGGAATTTATGCAACGGCAAGCCTTTGATGCCAAAAAGCTACTTAAATAAATACAAAATTAATATACTATAGAAAAGTACTGTGGATGCAGATTCCCTCTTGCTAATTCCAGGGAATGGGCTGTTAGGTGTGCATCTCTTTGGGCTTAATGGGAGTTGTGAGGCAAAAACTACATCCCAGTTGTTTCCCCCTTTCTGTTGTTCTACAGCTGAAAAAAAATTAACTATAATTAGGCAATTGTTAATTTCCTGTTTTTTGCCTCTCAAGGTAACACTGCATAGAAGATTCCAATTATTTTAGAAAGAACCAGTAAAGCCTTAGTGCACAGAAGCCAAGGTGAGCACGGCAGTTCCTTGCTGACAGGAGCCACCTTTGTGCACACAGTGAAAGTGGGGATGAGCTGCACTGGACTCTCCCAGCAGAATTTATTGTAGAGGTGATGTGTTGGCTGCCAGCAGTGATGAGGAGAGAAATCTTGACAGCCTCAATATTTTTATCAACACAGAATCAAATAAAACTTTAAGGAATTTGTAGATGTATGTGGGACATGGACAGTTTTGGGGTTAATTATCCAGAATTTGGCTATAATGAGAAATATCAGTATCATGTGTACAAGGTGGTAGAGGGCAGATGCAGAGTTTAACAGCTCCTATTAAAAACACATTCCTACAACCAGCCTACAGATTCTTAATTACTACTTTTTTTTAGCTATCACTATCTTTAAATGAAGCTCCACTTTTGAGAGGTACATTTCCACATCTGGAACAGAGATGAGCAGATGGGGAGAAGAAAGGAGAACAGAACAGTCAGGAAAAAATCACAGAGGAAAAACTCTTTGAGAGTCTCTGCAAGAGCAGGACAAATATTGGCATCAAATATTTATGGAAAGTCATTCAATCAAGGTCCACAAGCTTCTTTTAAAGTATTCATTCCCTTTTTTATTCACTCCTTGAAAAAATTCACTTCATGAACATGGTTTATCATGATTAGATCTTCGTGTAAAATATATTCACTTGAGCAGGAAGCTTTCGTATTTGGGAAGAATCAGACTTTTGTGAAGGCAATGGGAATGCTGCTCTGGGTTTCAGAAATACTGAGATTTTCCCCCAGATGTCTTCTAGCTGATTTCAAAGCAAGAACAATCAATTCTACTGGCATCAGGAATAGCAAACCATTCATAATCTTTCATGGAATGAGACAGCTTTTGAAACAAAATCCATTTTCCAAGTTACACTGAATAACATGGGCGCTTAAAAGCTACTCCAGGCTGAGGAGAAATTCTATGCAGCAGCTATTTCTTTGGACAAAGTTAATGGAATACTGCAAAAAAACAGAGAAGGCTCTTCCTGGACCTATTCTACAGACACACATTAATACACTGATTTTATTTTTTTTTACTTCTTCCCTGTTCAGAGTTATGATTTAGGACATTACTCCCAATATCTGAACTTAAAATTCGACCAGATTGCAGAGCAGTAATTCAGGGAACTGTCTGTGGCTTCTGTCTGAAGACATGAGCCAGGGATTCTCAGTTCTCCCATCTTTTACAGACCCAAGCCCTCAGTCACCAAGTCCTTACACACTGTCAACTCCATGAAACATTGCAGATGCATATCCAGGATTGGAAATTTAATTTTTTGTGATACAGTTTTTAAACACAGGCATGGATTTCAGCCCCACATGTATCACTGCACACAGGCAGTGATCATCGGGTGCACTTCCCTCCTACTCTGTCATTAAGAGCTCTATTGACAGCAAACAAGTTACAGATCTTTCCTCTTTTTTTTTTTTTTTTAACAACATGTAATTTTGCTGTTGTTTGCACGTTTTCTCCAAGACATATTGGATACCATTTGCTTTTCATTACAAAAAATGTGCTGACAACAAAATCACATATTTCTGACACACAAAAGAGAGAAGACATAGCCACCATTTTTTGGGCCAGGGGAGCTGTTCCATGGGAAACTCGATGCATCATTCCCCAGGGATGCAAAGCTCACCCAACATGGAGCACGTGCATCTATCACTGCACAACAGATGGGTTTGAGGCTTCCAAAACTCCTGTCCTTTTTTATTCATATTGCAGCATATTGATATATTATTTTCAATTATCTGAAGATAATTAGATCTGGATATCCAAGGGTAGCCAGATGCAAACACGTCTGAAGATTTATGCAGTTGGCTGCCACATTTATAAGTGTGTTTATACCCATAAAGGCTGTGAGACAGCATTGCAGTGGAGCTGCATTAGCCAGGTTAATTCATCACACAAACACCCAGCAGCAGCAGCACATCCAACTTAGTGCCAGAGCTAATTTCTGATTCTTCACGTTCAAGATACACCTGAAGCAAAGATCTGGATATAGACCTAAACCCAAGATGGGTGCAAGTGCCTTTGGAAGAGCCAAAGTGCTGCTACTAAAGGGTGTAGATCTTCAGCTGAGGTGAGATTTACAGCTCAGGGGGTAATTTTACATCAGCTGGGCTCCCTCTCACTGGAATTGGAGTTTGTACACTCAGTCAATGCCCATGTACTGCTCTGCTTGAACAAATCAATGGCTCCCAGCTGGATGGGGAGCTGCTGGTGGTTTATCAGGGAAAGGAGAGAAGCTGAGGAAAGGAGTCCATGTCTAGGTAGCTGGAAATGGTATTTGAGAGGACACCCCAGCACCTCCTAATAAACTCCCAGCACATAGTGAAAGGCAGACCCAGAACATGGCTCAGGAGTCTATGAGTTTGCATCTATGTTTTGGCGAATATTTGAACTCCATCTCCCACAGATCTGCTTCATATTCAGGCCTTAGCTCCATGCAAAAAGAGCAAATCCCAATAATTCAGGACATGCCTTTCAGTCCAAACCCTCACTGGGATGCCCAGCACTGAAGATAACAGACTGTTTTGTCCAGCCTTGTCCTTCCATAGTTTCCAGGTAGGATGATTTTTAAAAAATCAGATAGAACTACAGAAGGAAAATAGAGTGAATTTGGCCAAAAAGTTTGAACAGCAGAAGAAACTCCCTAATGAGCAGCAGGTCCCCCAGGCTGTGGCTTTCCCATTCTCCCACAGCTCAGGATACCCCACAGCTTTATGGAGCCTATTGCACACATCAATGTGCAGCAGCTTTTCATATTACAAAGCAGATTGAGAGAGAGCAAAAGAGTAGAAGAAAAGTAGCAAGAGGACAAATTTCTTCCTCTGGCCATTTTTAATTGCCATTTCTATGAAAAGCCCTCAAAAAGAATAAGAGTGTTAAAGCCAAATGGAGTCACTGGAATTTATTGATGAATGAAAGCAAAAAAAAAATCCAGCTTCTCTTTCCTCCACGAGCTGTATTTCTTTATTATTACTAAAAAGCTGCACTGCTCTCTGGAGCTGGACTGCCAAAAAAGGATGCACTTGGGTCGAAAAGACCTTTTTTTTCCCTTGTGTGATCTCTCCCCCTCTCCCAGCTCCCTGTCCTTTGCCAGCTGGTTGGTAGTTAGTGCAGCTGGCAGTGATGCCAAGTGCCTCGCTGCAGTGGAGCCCTGGGCATTAAGCAGGGATAATAATCAGTGATCAGGGAAGCATGGACAGAGCACTGGGCCCACTGCTCCACCCTGCAGGATGCAAATGGAGCTGGGCAGCAGGAAAAGCCCTGCTTAAGCACCAGAAAGATGCTAATGGCAGTGGTGACCTATGGGCTGTGCAGGGTAAATCGGCCACCAACAAGGACAGCACTGGAGAAAGGAAGGGGCTGAGTGTGACCATGCCCAGACCCCGGCGTTGTAGTAGAATAGTTTGTTGTAGTAGAATAGTTTGTAAGGTTAGTGCAGAAGGGAATCTTTCCCAATGAATTACAGCTGTCCTGATTACCAAAGAGTGGAGACAGCCTTGCCTGCCCAGTGAGGATGGGTGTTATAAAAGAGTGGGTCAGCTGGCTACAATTTGGATCTGGTTCTTGAGATCCAGAGCCTGTTGGAATTCAGGATGGGGTGCCCTGGCTGTGCTGTGAGGAGGTAAGGGGTGTGTGGTTGTGCAAGGGACAGACAAGGTAAGAAGATGCTGTGTGAGTGACAGACAGGGTTAGGTGGCTGGGTAAGGGACAGGCTGGGGTTTAGCCAGTCATGCAGAAGGAAGAAGGGAATTTCCAGAGGAGAGAAGGAATCAGAGCTGTGTAGAGCTGCTTGTAAGAACAGGAGTTAGTGCTGTATGAAGCTGCCTGTGAGGGAAGGAATCAGAGTTGCCTGAAAGAAGTTTGTTGAGAGAAGGCATGTAAAGTTTTTAATAAAGAACTGATGATAGTGTCAGTCCATCATCATAACCATCTCAACATAATTACTGCATGGGGTTACCAGTGCAGTGCTGCTGGTAACATCACTGAGCCCCCAACCCCACTGCCCAGTGTGGGTGCCTGATGATGGAACTGTTCTTTGCACAGCTCAGCCTTCTCTTTATGCCAGAGCCAGCCTGGATTTTGCCCCACGGGATGTGCTGGAGCAGAAATTTTGGATATCACACCTCTGCTCAGCAGGACTGCAGCCATCGGTGCTGGCATTTCAGTGCAGTTGAGTTTGCTGCAATTCTGGTGATTTCTACACCTACTTTCCCAAACAAAGGTATAGTTCATGCTGTCAGTGGATTCCAGGTGAATGTTCACTGCAGTACAAAGCACTCATCCTGACCAAATGGATGAGCAGCATCCCCAATGAAGGAGCCAGGAACAGACTGGCTCATGTATTTAAAAGGCTGGCCGAGAATTCAGCCATCATTTGAGAATACTGCTATTATTATTTCTTTCCTTTCTGCAAAATTCAAAGTCATTAAACTTATTTCCTTTTAATGTCTCTTGACTCTTGGGCTTTGCTGAAATGAGTATTTCCCTTCTGTGCATTCTGCATCCTCTCAAAACCAGCTGCACACCCGCTGCCTCAGAGAAGGTCTGAAGGTTCAGGGACTACAAAATCCCTGGGAATGTGGTTTTTACAAAGAAGGACTCACACAAACTACCAACAGCAGGTTTGTAGAGTGCAAGGCAACACATGAGTACAGCTGCAATTTAATGGGATGATTTCCAAAAAGAAGAGGCTAACTAACAAAGCACCAGAAATAAAATAACCTCTCACCACGGAGCTCACGTAGCAATTGGTAGCCAAGAAGCAGAAGCCTGAGACCTCCTCCAAGGGTACCCACACAAAGCTGGTTAACTACAAAGGCATAGTTAGTAAAAAGCTAGGAGACAGCAGAAAAAGGCTCATTGTGCAGGTTACAGTAATCTCTTACTGGCCTGGGATAAAATATAATTTTTGTTCAGGTAAAGCCCTCATTAAAACCTGAGAGAGTATTGAATAAGTAAAAATAAGACCCTCAGGGTCCAGCCAGCCTCTCCCATCTTGCTAATGAACTCTCGAATAGAGAGAACAACAATTTGCCCATGGAGCATCTTCCCTGCTCTACTCCATGATCTCCTGTGAGCTCCCAGGAAAGTTCTTGATGGTTCATGATGTTTAAATCAAGGCTAGGTTGATTTATTGTAGCAGAACAACACCACCTGTGTATGTCTGCTTCAGGATTCTTTCTTGTCGCAGTTATCTTTCTACATCTCTTCAGAGCACAGGAAACATATGACACAATCTGAATATTTATGGCACGCTGTGTAAAAGCAGGAGCCCCTCTTCTGTACCCATCTCATTACCGGAGTTTACAATTTTGGAAAGGCTTCCTGTCTGGGACCAGCCTGAATGTGGTATTTCTACTCCATTGTTAAACCAGACTAATATAGTGGTGTAAATCACAGAGCATTTAAAATCTTCCAGCAGCCTTTTCCAAACCAGAGCCCATGTAAAAAAGTTCAGCTAGCCACTCTCCTTCATCTGAGGGGAAAGCTTGCCTTAGGCACAAACAAAGCTTCAAATTGATTTAATTTAAAATTTCAAACTTCTGTATGCTGCTCAGCTTCTGACTGCCATCTGCTTTTTCAGCTTGCCATGACAGAGAGCACATTTTTTAGCATGTTTGTTCAAGCAGGTCCATCAGTACAATATTAATTTACAGGGTTTAGGAGTTCTATATGCTTTTAAAAGCTGCTAGTTATAAATCAATATAAAATACCATGGCTCATTCAGCCAGATTTGAAAATTGCATCTTCTCAGCCTGAAGCCACCAGACTCTGTTATGTTCTCAAACTGTCCCTTCTATTTTTTTTGTGCTGCACCAAACACAAAGGTCCCTCATGATCTTAAATTGGAGCCTTTTCTGTTAGCCATGAGTCTCCAACAAGCAGAACTCAAATGTATTTCAACCACATCAGGTGAAGACATCCCTGCTCATGTGTTCTAAGAGCAGAGCAGTGAAACAACCTTTCCAGCAGGAATTTGGTTTATCTCAAACCAGACTTGTCTTGACATCCTGTTCCAGCCATTCCAGGGCCTTTCCCTCCACCCATTTTCTTTTATTTTAAAGCTTCCTTTATAGAATTGATCTTGCAAAGAACAAAGGGTGTCACTTGGGACCTCTCCACTAAGTTAATCTACTTTTCCAAACTGCTTAACTGATGTGTTGCATTGTGCCAAGGCAAGAATGAGCAGAGCTCTTCTTCCACTTGCAAATGCACTAAAATTAAGTTCTTCACTAGGCTTTGCACTTAAAATATGGATCTTTTGCATCCTTCCAGAACACCCTCCTTCCAACAAACACGTTCCTAGAGACAGGCATATGTTACAAACATTCTGATGAAATGAACTTTGGAGACAACTGCAGCTTGTGCCTGTCCCTGCTGAGAAGCCAGAATTGTGCCAAGTCATGGCTAAAACTGGAAAATTCCATTAATAGACGGGGTGTGAGGCAGCCCAGCCATGGGTGGCTGTGATTTACTCGTGGGTGCACCCCTGAATTCACCCCAGGCCATGTCCAGCCTTCCCCTCTGCCAAAACCACAGCAGTGCCTTGGACACTGGACCCAAAGTCCCAGTTTGCTTTGCACAGGGAACTGTGCAGCAATTACTAACTCTTTTAGATGAAAAATAAAACCCTGTCCACAGTGGTCATGTATCAGCCCAGTGCTCTTTACAACTTCTTCAGGCTAACTGAAATTCCAGTTTAAATTGTTATCTTCCACCTAAACTCTCCTCACACCCTCAGCAGAGGGATTCACTCCCTGCTCCCCCTCTGACCCATCCTGTTTCTATTCAGCAGTGAACTAACAACCCCAGCTCTGTTCTGACACTCACACAGCACTTCAAGGTCTCCCTGAGAGGCAACACATAAATGTAAATTCTATAATTATTTGAAAGCAGAGTCTCTTCCAACCTGAGTGAGATCTGATAGCATCTCTGCCTTATAAATAATGTAATGTGCTGGCAGGGTTTGCTTCTCTGTACCAGGCACAGAAGGCCCAGCTGGAGCACAAACAAGAATACAAGGAAAACACAGTTGACAAAAAATGTACTGGGAGACCCAAAAAGATGTTATCTACAGATCTCAGCATAGATGGACATCAGGGCTTTCTTCTGATTTAGGGCAACAGCTGTGATTGGTGAAAACGGTGGCAATATGGGAAAGATGAGAAAGCAGAGCTGAGCTGCACTGGAGATGTGAGCATTGCAAATACCCCAAATATTTCAGTCAAATCTCTTTTGTAGCTCTACCTTCAAAGTCACTGATTGTAAAATAATAAAACGCTGTTGTCAAGAGCCTGAAAACAAACAATCAAGGGGGAAACAAATAATTAAAAATTCAGAGGTGTCTTCCCAACATCCCTCCACCAGAATTGGCTTTTACACTTGTAGGTTTGTAAAATAACTTGGACACCTCGCACAGCTCCCAGAAATCCCTCACCTCTTGCTAACTGCCTGCATTTTCTGAGATAAAAGGCTGAGGGGAAGGATCTGGTTTACTGTAAATAAACCAGAAACTACTGGACCATCTGGAGCTTTTCTGTGCTTTCTGCTGGCTCTGCAATTTCAAGGAGGCTTGTTTCCAAATGATGACACAGTTTGGGGGATTTAAACCATAATCTTTAAAACACATATTTAAAAGATATTAGCTAATTGTTTAGGCTGTAACTGCTGCAAAACCAGCAAAATAAACCAAAGTTCTTTGAACTGGTGGTTGTGTAGTTAGTGGGTGTTTGAAATGAGTTATAGGTAAGACTATTTGATTGACTTGTGTGAAGATGGACTGTAAATGAGAGGGGAAAAGGTGCCTGGTCTTTGTGAAGGGAAAAAATCGATATGGAACCAGTCAAGGAGAGTTCACCCTGGAGGGAACAGCCCCCAGGGCACAAGAGCAGCCAAATTTCACCCACCATGGCAGGAATTGCTGTGCAGCTTATAAACCACTTACAACACATTTAAACTTTTCCACAGGCTGCCTCAATAGGAATATATTTTTCCCAGAGAAATTATGACTTATCACAAATTTAATGCTTATGTACTACAAAAATGTCTCCCTTCCTTCTGTGCCTGCAGCTTTATTCACTTTGGTTATCTGCTGTGGGACTGGCAGCCATGCCTGCTCCTTTTCACTAGCAGACCCATTTTTTCCCCCTGATATGTTTCCCAAACAACCATCTTAAAGACAATTAAAAATAAAAAAGGGGCCTCAAGCTGAGTATTATTAATTTGGGATCAGCAGAGGAGGCCCAAATCAGCAGATCAGTTATACCCAAGCACATTCCTACTCACAGTGAATCCTGTGTGAAGCTCCATGTCAGTGGGTTTATCTCTATTTTGCCTCATTCCTGTAAATAATGTGGATGATTCATTTTCCAAGTGTCCAGCACCCAAATCTGAACCTGAGCATGTCTGTAAGGGTGATGCTTTTGGGAGTGGTTGGGGTTCAGAGGGCCCCAAGTGGGGCGGGGTGAGAAATCCCCCTTCCAGAAGATGCTCAGCTATGACACAGATTGACAGGGGATAAAAACCTGATAGGCAGCCATTTGTCACAATTAATGTTTAATTAAGAGCAGATGTTATTAGTTTTGAGTCAGAAAACCAACATGTCTTCTATGCATGGATGGAAATTCTGAGTTTGGTGATAAATAAAAATTCATAAATGAATAAATGAAATGCAGCAGAGGGGTTCTAACAGGGAATGCTGCCTGGGAACCATGCTGTTCCTAAGGCCTGAGGAAAACAACATGGGTCTGATTTCCCTTTCTTCTTCATCATCCTCTAATGCTCGTGCTGAGAGAGACAGAAATATGGATGCATCTGGTTTTGGCTTTTATACAAACCTCTAACCATATGTATTATATATATATATTGAAAAATACAACTCTCCTTTTTTCTTTCCTACAAAGCCATCAGATTCTGCAGCATTTACTGCATCTCCAGATTGCCCACAAACATAAAAAATTCTACCCCTAATCTTC
Organism: Toxostoma redivivum; assembly: GCA_013397375.1. Lineage (NCBI taxonomy): Eukaryota > Metazoa > Chordata > Aves > Passeriformes > Mimidae > Toxostoma > Toxostoma redivivum. Next base: position 1,105,774 of record VXBI01002468.1, read on the forward strand.
ACCTTCATTTTTTATTATTCCACTATTAAAAAAAACCAAACAAACCAAAACATTAACCTACTCCATCTAAGTCCTTATTTTCAGCATTCCATTTCTTTGGGTCAAATAGACACTGGAATGAACTTTGCATTTAAGCCATGTACTTCAGAAAGAGGATATCACGCAGCCAGCAAACCCATCATGTGTCCATTGTACTTTGAAAAAAGGTTAGAACTGGGTAAAGCTCTTGTGAGAGGGATGAAAATATTCCTGAATGCATATAAAGGACTTTCAGAAAGCCAATAAATACAGCGATATTGTGGCCCCCTACAACAAAATGACACGGCTGGAAAATGATCTCAAGAAATAATTTTCATGCCAGTGTAAGTCTTATTAATGATGAAGAGTTCACTGTTAAAGGCAGAGAAGGGAAGGGAATGCACTGGCATTACATTTCAGTAACCAGGGACCCTCTGGAACTGGAACTTCAAAATAGGATTTCTTAAAAGCTTTTTCTTCCCTAAATTCCCTTTGCAGAAGCTTGCTTATTCTTTCATAATCACTTCAAAGCAATCCCCAGCCTTGCAATAAAGTAAATTCAAAGCAATTAGAGAGTAGATCTACACACCAAGACCAAACAGTGCTTATAGAGGGTTTCTGTAAAGTGGTTCTGCATACATTTTCCTTGGAATGACATTATTTGTATAAAGAAGTAGGGGGATATTTTATGAAGGGAAAGAAAATACGAAATAAATTTATGACAGCAAATAGAAACACTGCATCTCTGGAGTGTGATATTATATTGCAGTTTGCAAGCACAACCAACACAGCATCACCCTGCCACATTCATGCATTTTAGTGAACAATAACAGAGAAGGGAAAAAAAAAAAAAAAGAAAGGAAGGCGTCTCTGCAGCATGCTACAATAAAAGCCACCACGTCCAACAATAACAAGCTACATATGTTCGGGAATAAACAGACCAAGTTTGCATTTTGCTGCCCTGGCTCCCAATGGCCCTGCCTTGCTGCTTTGCCAATTGAGGTTTTCACAAGGCAACCCTGTGAAATGCAGAACTGCCTCCTGCCTTTCACCGCTGGTGCTGGTGCTGGAGGGGAGCTGAGCTGTGCTCAACAGAGGTCTGGGTATTTTCATTGTGATGCAAATAAATGTAACAATTAAGAATATAATTTTGGGAGATGTCAGTGGCGTAATTACTCACATGGCTTCCAGCCAATTAAACAGTAGGTGAATTAGCCCATTTAATTGGGTTTGGAATTTCAGTGCAAGGTGTTTTATGCTTTGTATTCTGTCAACATTTTGCTGAACTATATGTTAATAGTTCTGATTGCTCTCGAAATAACATCTGGGTAAATTCGGTCTGGAGAACAAGAACCACTGCTTGAAAGGTTTTACACACCTGTGATCCCAGTTGTGCAAGCAGATTGACTCCAACAAAAGCTCCATTCAAGGAAGATGGAAGCCTTGATTGTTTGTAAGCCCATTAAACACTCTGAATGGCCATGAAGATGAAACAAGGAAGCGCTTTAGGACTCTGAAGTTGGAAGTCTTGGAGGAGAAATGGCAATAAAAGAACAACACAAAGTGATTATTGCCAGTATAAAAAGACAAGCATATAACAGTAACCGAAAAGGAAAAAGGGGGAAAAAGAAGTGTCGTATCTCCTCTTGGAGACTGCTGTGATTCAGCTAATCTCCTCTATTAGCAGATGATCACAATACACAATAGTCCTCGGTAAGATGTGGAAACAGGCACTCACGGGTTAGTGGAGAAGTACTTCACAGCTACCCCTAAGGAAGCACAGAACAGGCACAGAACACTGGAGATTAGAGTTAATGACAATAACAGCATACAAATGAACCCTCCTTCACAGAGATTAACTGGAGAACTAAGACACCCCTTTTAAAAACAGGCTGATGAGAGCCGAACTAATACAGCAGTGAAAGTCTATTAACCACAGAAACGAGAGAGGGTGCAAGGTCCAGAGGAGATGCTCTTTTTGTGCCAGGAGCTGGTTCATTTTACTCTCTCACTTTCAATGCCTAAAACGAAGAGGGTCCTTGGGTGTGGTTAGCATCTCTCATTGAAATTCAGTAATTGTTGCTCAGCCCTGATTGAGTCACTTCATCTACAGACTTAATTTTTGAGAATTCTAGGAATAAGTACCAGGCTCTGAGCTGGGAAACCTCCAAGAGATCAGCCCAGTATCACTCCAGGCTGAAACAATGCAGTGGCAAGGAGGAGAAACACTGAATGGTTTTATTTTAGGTGTACAGCAGGACTGGAATCCCAGGGATGCTTTCAGAGGAATTGCTGCATCAGAGCTGGATCACTTTGTCCATCTTATACAGCTTCAGAATCCTTCCAGGATTCCTAACATTAGAGAAGATAAATCAGATGTACAGCTACAGATCTTCTCAGTTCATGAGTAATATTCTGCTCAATCAGAACCCCTGTGTAGCTGAAGAGAAGGCAGAGCTTGGACTGTGCTGTCCAGTTCTGCACAGCCCAGAACAGCCCTCAGGAGTTACACCTGTGAAATGCAAGTCTGGGATCTGAACTGCAGCCTTGGGCTCCTCTACTTGTGTATTAAACATTTTAATCAAACAAGTTGTTCTATGCCTCCCATGCCTCATTCCTCCCATTTCAAATATCAGAATAAATCAGTGATTCATATTTCAAAAGCATTATGAGATCTTTGCATGTAGCGTGCTCCATAGCATTATTGTTATTTATAATTAACAGCAGGGTTGCTCCACTATTAATAACACTTAGCAGCAGTGCTTTTCATCTTCAAACCACTTTCTGAGCACTAATTAACTTCAAACTTCTGTTGTTCAGAACATCTTACTTGTTGTTCTGCTTCCCTCAGTTCCTTGTGTTACAGGGGCATCGGAAAACCCTGTGAGCTTCAGGCAACCTGACAGTGAATATTTAACTTTAGAGGGTCAATTAATAAATCCCATAGCAAGAATTGCTTCCACCTTGACAAATTTTCCCCAAAGTGTTTTTGTAAGACACTGGAGTGGACCCACACTGCCCTTTTTAATGGTAACTGTGCAGAGTAAGCAGAGCACAAACAGATTTCCATGAGTTTCCTTGATTTTCTACTCCTGCCTGAGCACTGCCCCCTCTCTCCTTGCTGCAATGTGGAATTACCAGAGGCTGCTGAGGGGTGCTTGGGAACCCCCAAAACAGCTCAGCACTCAGTGCAATGGGGAACAGAGATGAAAAATGCATTTTCTTCACTCTGCACTTTATCTCACCCAGAATTTCATTCCAGCACCAGCAGCTCAGGGCAGCTGCTCCCATTTTTTTTCTTCATTAGCCATTTCTCAGGTATACAGAATGTGGCACAAAGCACATTTTTAGTGAAGGATTTCCTACTCAGTACTGTATTTTCTATCTTGGCATCTGCAGGACAAGGCAGCACAGGGCACCCCTTGATCCTTCAGGATGAGCTGCTCAGCAGGGAGCAGCAGGACCCTGCTTTAGCTCCTCTCCTGCCATGTGGGTGGGTCAGAGCAGCCCAGCCAATTTAGCTGCTTCAGATGTAATCAACATTTAGCAGGGACATGTCAGCCCCCAGTGTCCTCAGAGCAGAGAATGCTCTCAACTTTGGAAGAGAAACTGAGAGAAAAGAGGTTGGAGAGGGGAAATCAATTTATAGGAATGTAATGAGGAAAAAATAACAAGAATAAATCAACAATTGTAAAGAAATTTGGATTCTTACCAAATCATTCCTTTGGCTCATACTGATTTGGACCAGTTCTTATTGAAGGGATGCTGATTCATTTTAATTTACTTAGCTAATCATTCAGCATCAAACACAGATCAATACAAGCCCTATTTATTAGGCCCTAATTAAAAATCTGCCACCTCTCTACAAGTTCTTTTTGCATCCCTCCCATCCTTCTTTTGCATGTCTCTGCCAAGAGAGCAGGAAAAGCAATGAACAATCACCAGCAGCAATGAGAACTTCCCCTGCAGATGTTCCTGTGTCCTCTGGGGTGGATACTGTGCACACTGCCTTTCCTGCACATTTTCACCACTAAATAGGGATTGGCATCACCAAGTTTGCACATATCTGTGAAGGGACTGCATTAGCTCACTATGAAGTACAGCTTCAGTTCATGGGATTTTATCTCACCCATCATACTAAAAGCACAGTTATTTTTTCCAGAGCTTCCTTTTTTTTTTTTTTTAATGAAAAATCTATAACAGCAAAAACTCCCAAACACTGAAACCATCCACATTTTTACATGATCATAAGAGGGCACTTCAAGGGGTACACTAATTATGCCTTCTCGTCATATATTTGGCCCTGAAGGTAACAATAACATAAATTCTTCATTGTGCTCTAATTTAGCATCCAAAGATTAGCATATTCCACCCCTTTTATAAACTACAGAGTTTCCAGCACACCCTGCACTTAAAATCCAGAAGTGAAATTAATGTATTGTTTATTTGAAACAAGAAAAAGCTGTTTACAAACTGACAGGGGTCTCTCAGCCAGAGCACTGGATTAATGTCCAGTGGAATGAATGTCCATTGTGGGCCCTTCCTACCCTTCCCATTCTGTGATTCTGTGAAACAAATCACGTAACCAGCTGCTGGAGTAACAGCCAAACACCCAGACTAGTGCACCATATAATTCAATTGATTGCCCTGAGAAACAATAATATAGTTATAATACTTCTACTGGCTTGATCCCCAGGGGAGCAAATTTACTCTGGTCTCCCTAACTGGTTGATAACATATTTAAATGCCAGTCAGTCACTAATCCGTTGCTGCTCCATCCTCTGAGAGCTGCTTTATTGAACACTGTAATTGCCTGGATGTTGTTTTTCATTTCTGTAGCTGTTGCTGTTAATTAAATATTTCATAGAAAGCTCTCTCTGACATTTCTTACTGCATTCTTGAATATATGATAAGATATACAGGCTGAATATTTGTACCTGCTGCTCTCTGCTGATACTCTTGTCCTAGATTCGAACCCCCAAAACACTAAAGAAATGACACACTTTTAGTGAAATTAGGACTCACAGTGTTGAAGGGCTAAGGGGAGCAGAATGAAATAGAGGCATATGCCTTGTGTGTTGGATCACAGATGTCAGCTCAAGCAGGTTGTGCATCTGGACTGCAGGATTTACCTTCCTTCTCCCTGTAAATGTGGCGGATGTGGGCACTGCATCCGTGGCACAATTGATTTTCTGGAGTCAAGCCTTAGCAGCAAATGTCAGACTGGGCATTCTTAAAACAAAAAAATCTTGGAGGAAGGTAAGGCTCAGAATTAGTTGACTTTGTGTGCCATGGTACAAGAGAAAGGCAGCATGAAGAGCATTCTGGCAGCTCCTGGATGGCAGTGGGGTTCCCTATGAACTGAGGGGACAGATCCAGCTGTGGACACACAATGCCCAGTAGAACGAGATGACCAAGAGGTTAAGGCTGAGTTGGGGATGTCAAAACAGCCAGAAATTCCCTAACATTTGAGATACAATGCTGTTGTTTTCACACTGTACTCTAATGGCTACTGCCTTCCAAATTAACAAGACTGTCAATGAAAACAAAGCACTGCTAATGCTCTGAATTAACTTGTCCAAGGGGGTTTGACAAGCAAGTCTGGAGCAGTAACAAAGTGTGTGGGGTATGCTTGGCAAGGGTTTGGTAGGGGGGCCTACATAGGGGGTTTCTGTGAGAAGCTGCCAGAAGCTTCCCCCATGCCCAAGAGAGCCAATTCCAGCAGGCTCCAGGACAGACCCACCACTGGCCACAGAAGAGCCCATCAGCAATGGTGGGAGTGCATCTGGAATAACGTCATAAAGAAGGGGGAATGTTGCTGTGCAAGGGCAATTGCAGCTAAGGAGTGAGAATGTGAGAGAAACAGCCCTGCAGATCCCAGGTCAGTGGGGAAGGAGGGGCAGGAGATTCTCCTGCAGCCCATGGGGAAGATCATGGAGAAGCAGGATGTGCCCCTGCAGCCCACGGAGCTCCATGGTGCAGTTGAGATCCACCTGCAGCCCATGGGGAACCCCACACTGGAGCGGAGGGATGCTCAAAGGAGGCTGTGACCCCGTGGGGCAGGCTCCTGGTGGGAGAGATGTGTTCCATGGAGAGAGGAGCCCATGCTGGAGTAGGTTTGCTGGCAGGACTTGTGACCCTGAGGGGACCCTCCGTGGAGCAGCCTGTTCCTGAAGGACTGCAGCCTCTGGAAGGAGCCACAGGGGAGCAGTTTGGGAAGAACTGCAGCCCCAGGGAAGGACCCACTCTGGAGAAGTTCATGTATCCCATGGGAGCACCCCACACTGGAGCAGGGAAGAGTGTGAGGAGTCTCCCACCTGAGGAGGAAGGAGATATTTCTATGCCAGGCATTTACTCACTGCATGTCCAAGGGAAAGGTGTGTATGCACACACATACACCTGCTGATCTTAAATATCTGGATTAGATAAGCGTTTTACTAACACAATTTTAAATTGCAGTTCAGATGTTCTAAATGTTCAAATAATCAGGATTAAATCCCAGCATCACTAAAGTGTTTGACAAAGCCTCTAAGTTCAAGGGAATGCAACATTTTATTGGCTTTTCCATTCTTAATTTGTTTAATGCCATCAGTATGATTAGTGAGCCATCACATTTAGAAACTAAGATGCTGCATGGACAATCTAAGGAACAGTCCCTTGGAAGTTGTTTATTACAGCTCCTGGATGTCCTCTTAGCAAATGGAAAACATTGGTCTGTGCCAGAAGGGCCAGAACATTGGATGCTGGGATGCCAACAGCTCCACACAGCCAATACAGGAGACAGCATGTTGTGGAAAATTCATGTAAGGAATAAAGTTGTCTCTGGGACATTATTTTGGAAAGCCTTGTAAATCCTTCACCAGCCCATCTGCTGAAACCTTATTCTGTACATTGACTTTGTTTGGAGCCTGGTACGTGGATCTGCTGCTCCAGGGCCTTCCCATGGTCTAGCTGCACTGATATTCCTGCAGATGATCTATTCTCCAAGAAGCCTCCTAGATGCCACTTCCACAGCACCCCTCTTTCTTTAACATGGTCTGATTCAAGTTATTCCCCTTTCAAAACAAAACTGTATAACCCTTTCCATCCCACTGTCCTGGACCATGACAATGTAGAAGCTGGTGCCTCACTCCTCACTGAAAATGGGCAAGAACTGCAGCACATTAGCACACAGAAGCCAGGGAGTGTCCAGGCACTGGGACACCAAGCTTTTTCTCTGAAAACTGAAACCAAGCTGAACTTGAATTTTGGTTCTACTGCAGGTTAAAAGCTTGCACAAAGCCACTTCTGCTCAGCTGACAAGAGGTCACTTGATCATTAGAACAAGCTCAAGCCATCTTTGAGCATTTTGGAAAATTCCCAGCTGCCTCTTGCTCTACATTTGTCAGCAAGGGAACCAGGGAAACAGGTGATGCTTCCCACCACTCTACCCCTAGCACAGTGCTTCATCCTAGGTTCTATCAGAATGGCATTTTATCTCTTTGCCTTAGCAATTTGTTATGAAACCTAATATGAAAAATGGGTTTTTCTTTTGTCCCAATCTTGCAAGCTCTTCAACTTCCAGTCATTTATTATTTTAATTTATGCACCACTCTGTGCCTGTACTCTGCTGTAATTTACACCACATGCTCTCTGCTGTGTAATTCTGTTAGCTGGAGATACCTGCAAATTAAATAATCCATATGAAATAAAGCTACTTTGCATGGCCTGAAGAGCTCTTGCTTCACCTGCCCCAAGTAGCCAGTACCCACTCCCCAGGAGAGACCACAGGACCAAAATTCAGTTTGGTACTGAGTCTTCTTTCATTTGAAAGGAAAAACCCACTCCTGAAAACACATAGGGAAACTCCCCATGGGAAAGTTTGTTTCTCTAGGAGGATCCAGGGGGACAAACATCAGAGCCACAATTAGAGACCTGGCTTCCTTCCTTGTGTGGGAAATGAGCAGAGGAAGGAAAAGCACAATTTCTGTGCTTTATTTGAGCTTTGTCTCAGATCAGGAGTGCCTTTAGGAGGGGGTGTGACTTTAGATCAAGAGAGAGAGACAGAAAATGCTGCTGCTTCCACCTTGGCATCCCTGCAGCTCTCCAGGGACAGAGCAGCGCACGACTGCATCCACAATGGCTTGGGTTTGGTGCATTTATCACCCTGCAGGTTTACACCAGCTCCTGCTGGCAGCCCCTTATTTCTGCCTAGTTAAGGAGGGATTCAATGGAGCATTCTCTCAAAAAAAGAAACGTTCTCCTTTCCTGCACCACAGGTGACAATGTCCTGGTGTCTCCCAGTGCTGCACGAGATGACTTGGAGGCTTTTCAACAGTCAGGAATCCTCCTGGAGAGACCCTTTTGAGTTTCCCTGCCAGAGTTTAACCTGCCATGCTCCTAATATGATTAAGACTCTCAGTTCCCTGCCAGAGCGACAGCATGAGACAAGTGGGACTTGGCAATGATGTAGGAGGATGCGGGGTGGCAAAATCAGGGAGCATACAACCAAAATATCAGGGTCCTTTGCATTTAAAGTAGCAGCATTTCCATCTCCAGTGACCACTGCAGAGCATCCTGACAGCTCCAAACTGCCAGATAACAACAGATTTGTTACAGACCTCTGGGCCAAGAATTAAGGGGAGATATATTCTGTTCTTTCTATTTAAAAAGTAAGTGATCACACAGACAAGCAGGCAGAAAATTCAGTGGAAAGAACACATGCAGTCATGTATCAAGGAAGAAAAGGTATTTACAGGCTCACAAGAGCAATATGTAAAGATTCCTAAGCTACAGATTTCTTTCTGTAAAATTAAAAAAAAATAATGAAGACAAAGAATTTAACCATATTTTGAGGCTGGCAAGTATTCTTAAGCCTTATGAAAGCTTTCTGGGCTGGATCTGCAAGCTTAAATGATATGGTGATTTTAAAGCCAGATTATTTCAAGCAGCCTTCCTCCCCACCCCCAAAATCTGAAATACAACTAGAGATGGACCAGAATATTTGCAAATTTGTATTAAACACATGAACCTGTTTCAACCCTCCAAACAGCTTGTGATCTAAACCAGTAAAGATTCTTAGATTAATATTTGAAACTTTTAAACATGAAATGAATTTCCAAGGTTCCTTTGAGTAAATACTAAAAATCTTTCCTCCGGCATTTTCATTTTGGTAAGAAATGAGAGTATATTTTCTTTAGGATTAAATAAAAATATTTCAAAATAACAGAATAATTGAACAATTATTGATTGAGGTATTGAACCTGGATGAACAAATTCATCACCAACCAGGTTAAAAGTGAATTTTTTCTCAATTCTTCCAACAACTGGAATACTTCAGAAAGGGAACAGAGGGTCTCCCTTCCCTGTCCAACCTGGCACCTGAACACAGGTGTCCAGAAGCCAGGAGTGGCACGTGTTTGTGCATTAACCTCAGTGGCCGAGTGGCCAGTTTTCTACAAATACTCAAATCTGGTAATTATCATCATAACGACTGAGTATTGTCCTTGATTTGTGTTTTAATCTCCGTAATTAAAGTGTCTAGCTGCCACAGCAACAGACGCTATAGAAGCATGTCTGCTGTGTAATCATAAAATTAATTAAAACCACAAAGTGGCTGCACTATAAGGAAAGCACTAGATGGGATAGCAGACCAGAGGCTTTAAAAGAATCCTTTGGAGAACCTTTCACTCCAGTGTGTCTCAGCCAAGGAGCAGATGCTGTCCTGAGAGGCCATCCCGGAGTTTGGACGGGCTCATTCCAGCTCCCCGTGCATGTGTTTGCATCCCAAATTTTCAGCAGACTGGCCCCTTGTGGACACTTTCAGCAAAGGAGGGAAAACCCATACAATACCTAAAATGAGTAAATCCTCTCACCCTGAGAGAGGGAGCCCTTTCAGAGATTAAGGCATTTCTGTCGCCCGTGATAAATGTTGTCTGCCAGCAGGCACCTCCCCTAGGACACAGCACCTTCCTCAAAGATCCACAAAACTGGAATTAGCCTGATTATTCCCAAAGCAAAAAAGGAGCATATTCCCCTAACTCCAAGATGCTTTTCTCACTCCAGCTCTCTACCACACAGCAACATCCCCTACTCCTTTCAGGATCTCCAGCACTGTGAGGGACAGGCTCTGTCCTACCAGAAGTGCCAAAATAAGGGGACACTCCCTAGACCAGTCCTAGTCCAATGGGTGTATATTTAGGGTGTATGCACACAAATTGGGCTGCAATCCCAAGGGTGTCTCTTCTCCATTCTTTTTTGGGTATGAAATGACCCAAACCTAGTAAAAGAGAAATCAAGGCTGAGATCTCTCCAAAAGAAATGCTGAGAATACTGTGATAGCAGGGAAGCAGGTGAGTACAGGGGGGAAGGTTCAATAAAACCCCTTTTATTTTCTAATCAGCAGTAACTACAGGGGAGAAACAAGCTGTGAACTTGTCAGATGTGCTGATGATACACAGCGATGGGGGACAGTCAATATGGGGCCAAGCAGCAAGGGAACTTCAAAGGGAAACCACACTGGCCGTGTAATTGGAGTGAAACATGGCAAAGAAAAGGGGAAAGGGAAGGAATCCTGCTGGGGGGACCTGGGGCTGCGGGCAGGGGGGTGTTTGGTTGTGCTTCAAGTAGTAAAAGGGAAGGTATCAAGTGTTGGCATATTCATTCCTGGCTTGATCAGAGCTGGTGTGCAAGGCTGTCTGACACAGTGGCTCATCCCTCTGTGGCACAATTTACTGCAAAGATTCAGTCTGGACATATGTAACCTACAGAATGGTCATGTCTTTGTCTGGAGCTGTGGTTTGTAACACAGCTGGATGCTCATGTTGATTTTCCTTTTCCACAATCCTCAGAAGCAGAGGTAAATGATGATGGTAAAAAGAGCTGGGCAAATACAGAGGAAGTGTGGGAGTGACAGCAGCTTTTATCAAACTTATTTAGCTTGTTCATCATGAGAATAAAGCTGATACTCCTCAGAGGTGGACACTTGCATTTCAGTTAAATACCTACATCCCTGGGGGAGAGGGAGCTGGCAGGGTCACTGGGAATCTGCTCTCCAAGGCTGCAAAAGCACAGAAAGAATATCTGAACCAGGGCCCAGGAACTCGAGATGGATCCATGGCACTGTGGTAAAGTAGCTCATGGAAATTTGTCAGAGCTTGAAGAATGAGAAATGAGGGGCTGCTGGCATGAGAGGAGCTTGCACTTAGGGTTTGCTAGTGCCAAAAGCACAAGTGTTATCCTTCTGGAATCAAATCATCCCAGGAGGAATTCCAGCAAGGAAGTTGATCTCATGAAGAACTCAAAGTGCCCTGTACACATCCTATTCATTTTCAAACCCAATTTCTACGGCATAGAAGCAGTGGGACTCAAGGCACCACCTGATTGGTCTTCTGCTAGCCAGTAGCTTACTCAGAGTTTTCTCTTGGCTCTTTTCTTACTACAACCCCCCCCCTCCCCAAACCACAGTCTCAGATCATCAATGCTGCAATTTGTTAATTTGATGCATCAATCCCTTGGAAATCCCCACTTTGCACAGCATGTTTCTGCTAGTGCTGGGCACCTCTAAGTTTTGGGAAGGGACCTACTGTTATTTCAGCTTTTCATTAACAAAATGGCAATGGTGGTGGCTGGCACCTCGTCCTACAAGTGTAGGAAGGTTCAGTGTCACCCTGACCCTTCCCATGGATAAGCAATACTCCTCAGCAGAGAAGCAGGAGGTTGGCAATCATCCTGAGCAAGATAAACTCCAGAAATAGTATTTGCTCACAAGGAGGAACCAAAATAGATCCTCAACTGGATCCAGACTTGCCTACGACAACACAATCAAAACCAAAGCAGGTTTTAAACAAAATCTCCAGCTCAGTTTTCTCCACACAAAATTACATTTATCACTCTACCCTACACATGCACAAAAAGCAACATCACTCACTCTCCTCTTTCCTCTCGTTTGACCTTTCCTCTGGCTTCTCTCTTCAGCAACCATTTTCCAGGCAAAGAGCACGTAAGCAACACACAGCACTTGCTAAAAGTGGTTTTACTTTGTCAGCAGATAAAAAATATCTCTTTTTCTGATGCTTGTTTGGAGTACTCTGTTACCCTTTGAGTGACCTGGGCTTCCCACAGAAAGCAGAAGACCTAAGAGATCAACAGGGAGAGGAGACAAGGAAGTCTCTTGTTTGTAGCTAAAGAGAAAAGATGGAGGGTCCTAAAAGGAAACTGGATTTGGCACTGAAAACTGTGAACGAGCCAGGTGTGGTCCAGAAAAAGCAGCATGACATCTGCAACCTGCAAGTGCAGTAGCTCTTTGGTCCTGAGAGGAAAGACTCAGGGGAAAGAGAACCATAATTATGGTCACTCACCTCCTAGAAGCCAGAAAAAACACCAAGACTGCATCCAGCACTGCATATCATGGGTGCATCTGTCAGGTTGGATTGTCTCCAGTCCCGTTTTCCATCTGGATTCAGGCTGGTGACTGTTCAGGGAAGCTCCCTGGGACACACAGACCACAGCCAGACCTCTCAGCACTGCCCAGCAGGGTGTCCTGCTCCCAGCCCAGGCAGGGGCTCTGTCCCTCTCCCAGGACAGGTTTTGAACAGTGCTCTGCTCAAAGCTGGGGTACAGTCTCAACAAGGACAAGCTACTCCCTGAAAGTAACTGCACTGCAGCAGGGGAGCATGAATATGAAATAATGAAAATTACTGGCATGAAGTAGATCTGGATTGACTCGGGAGTAGAAATTAAAGATGTCACTGTGACTGAGCGTAGGCTGCTGTTGCTGCTCTCTATCATTCAAGTTTCACATGCAGTTTTTTCAACAAGCCATCTACTCATCTCTGTGTCGTTTACTTCCCTTTGCACACATTTGTTTCTGGAAGCACAGGCCTGATTCTCCAGGCCAGGTTTCAGTGTTCCTGCCGGGCTGCAATCCCGTCCATTTGCACTGACAATTTAATCACCTTGCACTGATTTGTCATAAGTGATCACTGACTGCTGCTAACGATGCTCTCATTGATTGCTTTGAATGGAACAATTGACAGTGACTGAAGGTCAGGCTGACACGGCCAAGATGAAACATCAGTAGAACTGTACAGGCTTTTTTTTCCATACATGTACTATAAATTATTTTGAAGGTGATTCATATGAGCTTACAATGGAGTCTAAGAGCATAATTGTCTTTCATTACTATGCAAATTATGCAAAAAAATCATCTAAGATCAAGTCCTATTGATGATATACTGCTTTATCTTCTTTCTCCTCTGACAATTCACATCTGCAGCCTACAGAAGTCAGATTATTATCTATACCATTATTAACTTCATTTACTTCTCAAGGTGGTAGTTGTAGCTTTTTCTTAGAGCAGCTATTTTGACACACAATACTTAGAAACTGTGGAATTCAAAGCCAAAAGACAACAATTACTTCAACTGTCTTCACACACTTCCAAGGCAGTGTTTAAACTTTCCAAGTCTGATGGATAACTAATATAATTATACTAAACTTGGAAAGAAAGCAGATGGCATAAACCAGGCAAATGAGATATGTACCAGAAATAGTTATCAGCTGAAAGAATAATGCAGCAGGGTGGTTTTATAAAGATGCTTTCTGAAATAGATTCACTATCATATATTATTTTCTACTTTAGAGCTCTCAACTGAGTGTGTTCAGCACCTACAGAATTATCCAAGAAGAAATCCTGCATTTTACAGCTCTCCTCACAACTACAGTAATGATTATTTTCTTAAGGAAACATACAGACATTTTAAGAATCAATATTTCAGATTACTTACCCAGCAGCAAATCACAGCGTGCCCTTTGCATAAGTCACTTGTGAAAATAAAGTTGTCACAACTGTCCATTAGAACAGACAATGCTCCACGTTAATCTTTCCTGGAGTAACATCCTCTGACCACGTGCAGCTGCAGAACTCACACAACGTGATTTACTAAAGACCACACTCAATAAAGGCTCTGGGGAGTAGACCAAAAATCAAAAGGAGGTGCAAAACCAAAACTCTCTTCATCTAAAAAGGCTTCCTCCTCTTCAAACAAAGACAGGAGTTAGAATCTAAGTAAAATGAAATTTAAATCTCATATATGTTCAGAAAAAATGCATTTTGAGAGTGCAGCTGAAATGTCAAAAGGGAATTCATCCTGTAAGGAGTTATTGTGACATGTTAAACAAGCAATTCCAAAGACTCACTTCCAACCCAGAGCTCCCTGCTCCCATCCCCTCAGTCTTGCTGCACAAAGAGTACCATGGGACTGAGGAACTGCTGACCCTCGATGAGCACCGAGTGAGCAGCGAAATGCCTGAAGGGAAGATGCCATCTGTGAGAGCAAGCAGTGAGTCAGAGCCACAGCCAGAACAGAGCTCTGTGAGCTGTCCCCAGCTCCAGCACAGCCAGGGCACAGCAGGTGACACAGCTGGAGCAGCTCCATCACCCATGGCCAGCACACTGACACTCAGGACATAAAAACAGTAAGTATTAGTAATAATATTAGTAGTAATAATGTTAATAAGTAATAGTAATATATCGTAAGTAATAATAGTAGTAAGTAATAGGTACTCCTATTTGGGGAATACCAGACAATCAGACTCTGTCAGGTATTCCCCAAATAGAAAAGTCCTCAATTCTCCAGATGTGCTGTTCACTGCAAGCAGCTGTGGGAGAACCCCAGCACTGCTGGTTGGATTCCACTGCCCCACTCAGTAAAAACCCTTAAATATTACTGCAGCAGGAACCTGCTTCTGGCAAACCCCAACACCACATTTGTGCCTTCTGCTCATCTTCAGAACACACTGGACATTTGAAGGAACAGACACATCCAAATGCTACATGAGCTACTGTGATTTTGCCCTTCTTGGAAAGACATTTGTTTGTTTATTAATAGTTATTAGTGGTATCTTAACTGCTGGGTGTTTTCAAAAAGTTTCTTTCCTATCAAGTGTCCTAAGTTTTATTTCCCTCAAGTCTGACCTGCTGAAGCAAAAAAAAAAAAAAATTCCTTCAATTAAGAGCTTTGCCATGGGAAGGACCACTGGTTTCAGTGCTGAATTATTTAAAGCTGAGAAACTGCAGTTCAGGCACGTTTTACCGAGCTTTGGAAATTAAAAAAGAGGTAGAAAACACACTTTGCCTGAAACACTGCTCTTAAAGAATTTTACTAACACCAAAAGCCACCAGTTCAAGTGAACCATAGTGCTATCAGCCTAAGACAACCTTTTCCACTAAAATATCACCCAGCACCCACAAATTTTCTTGTTAACAGCTTTTTTCTGTGATATTTTAATGTGCTCATGCATGGCTGTCGATTGTCTCAGCCTTGCTGGGATTGCTGGAGGGGGAGCTACTGACATCTGATACCAAGGACAATTTCTGGAGCAAGGAAGATTGTTTTTTTCCCCCCTGAGGACCTACATTACTTCCAGGAACAAGTTGGGCTTGCAGGCTGAAAAAGCAGCCAATTCTGCTGATTTGGGGCAGCACATGAGGGTAACTCATGTACTCTCAGCTCCCCAGGGTTACTTCCCTGCTCAGGAACAAGCACACACGTGATTTGCCCTTGTTCAGTGACTCCTCTGACTCCAGAAGATTGTTGTAATATTATTTATGCTTCTTAGTCATCAAAGCTTTTTTTAATCTAGCTTAGGTGTGACATCTTGGGGCCAGGTGAGTAGTGGGGTGGAAAAAAACAGCCGTGGATGCACTCTGCAGCAGGGTTTATCTTCTGCAAGTCAGGCTGATTTGAGTGTGCAGTGGGATGGAATGAGCTCCCTGAGCATCTCAAAGATCAAGGGCTGGGTAAATCCCAAATGTGGATGTGACCCCCCTGAGCAGGGCTGGGTGCCTCCTGCACACTGAGCACAGCCACATCTTCATCTGAACCCTGCTCACGTCATCTCCACCCAGATTTAGCTTTGATTTGCTTTTTTGCCACAGGTACAAAGTGGGTCCTCACATGCATTTGCTGAGGAAGTCATAGACATTAAAAAAAGGGTCCTGATTTCAACTCTGTCCATTATGCAAATGCAATTAAGGTATGTTATCTTAATTTGGTTTAAAACCTTTAAAACACCTTGAGCAAGCAGCCTAATTATACTTTCTTCGTCATGTCTTGAGTTCCAAACACTCCTTGCTTTAGTGTAAAAAAAAAACCAAAAACCAACACTAACAAACAAGCAGAAAACTCTCTCATAAATATTTCTCAGATAAACAGTAATAATCTTTTATGCTTATTTTGCCCATTTATTCCAAGGAAATGCTCTACAATTTGTGAAGCCAAGATCATTTTACCTACCTCTGGGATGGAATGTCACAACAGTTTAATCACACAGCAACACCACGTAACATTTGAGGATCAGGCACCAAGAACAATACTAACTCTAATTGAAATTACTGGGGGAATTAAGGCATGCAGAACATAATTACTCATACTGGATTTTGGCCAGTGCAAACTGGAGCACGAGCCAGGACACAAAGTCCAGCCACCTCCTTCCTACCAGAAGTGCCATGAACACAAGTGGCAAGATCCCAGAGTGCAGCATCCTATAAAATATGGCCTTTCTAGAGAGAAAATAGCCACTGAACCAGCTCCAATTTTAATGTAATGCTGAAAAAAAAAAAAAAATCTTGCATCATCTACTAACATGAAAAACATTCTCCAAAAACACAAGCTAAGTAGTGATTTGGCAAACTTCAGTGTGTTTAAGCACTACACATCAAGCATTAGACCAAACTCCAGACAGAGTCTAATGAATCTCTTCAATCAAACTTCCCTGGACCTCAAGAACATCAACATTTGTCTTTATTGTGGGAATGAATTTCCTAGTGAGCTCCAATGCCTCTCCAGTCTTGCAGAGAGAAGTGCAATAGGGAAAGCAGAGCAAAAGCCCAGTTTTAAAATGATACTGTTTTTACGGACTCAGAGGCTCTCAGAAATACGTGGCCCTTGTTCAGAAGCAGAACCAGTTTCTCTTCTCTCTCTTTGTGTGGACAGGTAGCACCACCTCTGCCACAAATCCTCAGTGTGTGTACATGGATTTTCTCAAAATATCTCCTTTCCCAATGTGTTTCTGATGGATCACAGCACTCCCTGGTTAGAACAGCCCTTTATTTCAGGGCAGATTCCCCCTTGGGTGTGTGTGAGAAGCTCCTGGAGCTGTACAGTTGGGACCCAGAGGAAAAGCCCACCTTTGGCTCGTCCAGCACAATTTATTGTAATCCCTGCACCAGCACCAGCCTGCTGTGGTTTTATGTGGCAAGCTCTAAAGTAGGAATGTGATTTTATCACAGAGATAATGTTTGTCTACTTTTGTAGATGTCCTTGGGATCTAAATCTAAAAGGAGTGCTAAGCATTATTGTTATTAAAGCAACAAAACACGTCCTAGGAGCAGATACAAAGGAGGAATTCTCAAAGCACAGAAAAGCATTAAAATAAGGTCACATTCCTAAAATCCCACAGGACCTGAAATACAGATGCTGTGAGTAGCTAGCAACTAATTAGTTCCAAGCAACATGGTGCAGTGCTAACACACAGATACACAAACATGGCACCATGTACACAGGCAGGGTTTGATTGTGTTTTTAAATATTTCATCTTGCAGGCCAATTATCATAAGGGAACTGATACGTAAAATTGCCAAATTCTCAATTATGCTCTCCTTTCTTCAACTCATTTCCATGTTGACCATGAAACTCTGTGACACCCTATAACAGTTCATCAGTTACAGTAAAATGAAATTCTACGATGGCAAGGGGATTTAATGCAAGATTAAAATCCCTGGCTGAATTGTTTGCTCAGAAGGATTTAAAAAGTACATATATAAAGTACTTTTTATAAAATAACAGAAGAGCAGGCAATTTCTGTCAATTTATCTGTATCTTCACAGGACCACAGTGGGGTTATCTGGTCCCACCTCCCTCCTCAAGCAGCGTCATCCTGGAAAACACAGCACAGGATTGTGTGCAGACAGATCTGGAATATCTCCAGTGAGAGGGACTCCCCACCCTCTCTGGGCAGCCTGTTCCAGTGCTCAGTCACTGCACAACAAAGAAGTTTATCCTCACGTTCATGTGGAGCTTCCTGTGCATCCATTTCTGCCCATCACCTCTTGCCTATTGCTCAGCACCACGGGGCAGAGCCTGGTCCTTCCTCCTGGCACTCTCCCTTCAGGCACTGATAACGTCTCCTCCCTGATTCCACCTTCCTCCATGTGAAAATGTAACCTGAATGTGGGTGGGAGAAATCCCAGCAAAGTCTGGGAAGTGCTGCACAACCTTGGCTGATGCTCCTCAAGGTCCTTTGTCTCCAGGATGCCCCTGCCACAAGCTGACCTGTGCACCACAGAGCTCTTCCCAGAAGGATTCACTGGGTTGCCTTCCATTTGCAAGGAAAACTCTGCCATTCAACAAAACACCTTTGGAAACTGCAGTGAGCAGCCACACTAAAATCCTGCTGTTTCAAAAGAGGTGAAACACCAGGGTGTGAGCAGAGCCACCCAGGTCACTCCTGCCCTGCTGGTGGCCAAGGGCAGCTGGGCTTCTCCTCCCCAGCCAGCACTGACAGCTCTTCCTTTCCCCCTAAGCCCCCTCCTTCCCTCTCCCCCTCTTCTGTGCCTACCCTTCTCACAGCTCCTCTTTCATGCCTCTTTGCCCACCACTCTGCAATGCCTGAGACCATTTCCACTGCCTTGTGTCCTTCCCCAGTGGCCTTGTTATCTTCCTCCCATCCTCCTCCTCTAGCCTTGCTGTGTTCAGCTGGTCTTCCACTGGGAATCTGCTCTTTGCACCCAGAAAAGGTGGATAACATTTACAAAAGGATATAAATAACTCCTGTGCTAAAGCTTTATTGATTTTCAATGGGATTTTGGAACCTTGCTGTTTTGTCTCCTTTTAATTTTATTTTTTTTGTCTCCCCTTCTTTTAATCCCTACATCACCAGTTTTTAGTGTGCTATTGGTTTAGTTAAAGAGCAGTAACATCCCTAGCATGGGATCAGCTATACATACACTTACACTGACACAGTGGATTTCCAGAGAGCTTTTTTCCAGAATTTTTTTTATAGAGGGTAAGATACAGGCAGAGAGTATAAATCCCATACAGGCCAAGCTATGGATCTGATCTGTAGTGGAAACTGCCATAACACAGAGCGTGAAAGGAACCTGAGCAATAAAGGACCATCATTACAAAATCTGCATTTATTAGAAATCCCATTACTACAGTACTGCATGCTATCACTGGATAAAGGAGAAAATTGGGGGTTTTAATTCCAAAACTATGCAAAAGTACTACTTCATCAGGGTTGGAAATGGATATATTATCTACTGTTAACTGTAAATGTTTATGGGAAAAAATGGCTAATTTTTTTGTTAAAAACTGTATGTGCCAATCATCATTTTCTATTTTTGTATTATTCTACACCCAAAAAAAAGATTAAAACCCTCAATAAAGCTACTGACAAGAGACTCAAGTGTGTTTCTTTAAAAACACACCAAAAATTTTTTACTTGTAACAGAGCTCCTGCTTTCTCCTCCCTTAAACATTTCCTCAGAGCTCTCAACAATCCTCAGCCCCTGAAAAGGGGGGTCACTCTCTCAACATTAAGAAATCTTGCCTGGTTTTTCTTTATCCTCACTCTGCTCTTCATCCTCCCTTCCCTAAGTACCATTGAGCACCACAGGTGTCCAAGACAAGCCCCACATTGTACCTGAAGAAGAAAATATGTGAATTCTGTACAATTTCACCTGAAATTGAAACCTGCCCCTGCATTTCCAGTTCCTGCAGCACTGATAACACAACAGCTAACCCAGGTGGAAAAGAACACAAGGAAGAGAAAAAAAATCTTTTTGCAATTTAGAAAATTACAGGATCTTTTTTCTTTTTTTTCATGCGAGCTTTTTTTAAGAGAACTGGAATTGTTCAAATGTAATGAAAGTGACCTCTTTCAGGTGTATAATTTTCTGGAAACCCCTTAAAACAATAAGCTTTTCTCTTCTTCACAAAAAGTACTTATCCCATAATTGGCATGCAGGCATGGAATCAGTATTTGCCAGCAGTAGAAGTTTTCTCTAATAAATTCAGTGTGTCAGGTGCAACCATGAATCTGTGGGATGATTATTATTTATCTGTTTAGTGCTGACAGAGCCTGGTCCCAGTATCTGCACAGAAACAGCCTTAAAAAGGAAAAATTCTCATTTAGAGGGCCAAAACTGGCAATCAATTTTTGCAACATTCCCTCTTCCTAGGACTGCCTTAGACATTCATTCTCTTCTTTAAATATGCAACTCTCTGCTTCAGTTTCTTATTTATTTATAATAAGAAACTGGTAATATTTAACACACATATAAGAGCATAGAGGTTTGAGCTGTAATGCATCATTGTGACCTTCAGCTGCAAGGAACTATAGAAAAACAACAAATTAACATTCTTTGCTGTACTCTCCTGCTTTCTGCCCCTGTTTAGTCTGTGTTCCTGCACTTTACAGAGAATTAAAGTTTATTCACACAAAAGAGCCCATAATGGAGAAAATCAAAGCTTCACTTAATAAAACTTCCTTTGATGTCACTACGTTTTCCTTCCATTAACCTTTCAGCTGCCATGGATGTTCTGCCTATATGCATTCATTTGTCCAGCAAAGTGGAAAATTGCTGGCAGGAGAACATCAAAAAAGAAACCATCAGATGAGATAAAAAGAGAAGATTTATGAAAACCTGCTTCATAGCTCCATGCACTAGAGCACTATAAACTGAAAACTTTGCAAATTACAGTGTTAAGTTATGGCCTTCAACTTCCATGTCAGCAAAAGCCATCATACCTGTAGAGTTAAAATTCTTGGAAACAGAAGCTGGCAGATCATGCCCAGGGTCAGAGGTGACCACATGCAGCACAGCACACTTCAAACAGAGCTGACAGAGTTGGCTTTTGGTTCTGATGCCTGTTATGGAGCCAGAGGTGGGAAAAATAAAAATCACAGAGATACAAAATAATGATGAGACTATAATGCTCATCTTGGGATTTAGAGCAGGATCCAGCTTTGCCCAATGGCATTTGCTTTACTCTTCAGTCCTGCCCAACCTCTGCAGCTCTCATTCCTGACTGTGCTGTGCCCTGTGGGACCTCTCAGCTCCACCTTGGTGGAGAATGGATGGGAATTTCATTGTCAGCTCCGTGCCCAGCCCCACAGCCAGGCAGCCACAACCAGATGCACTCATTTACCAACACAACCCAACAAATCAAAGTTCTACCTGCACCCTCAGCTCTGCCTCAGTGAATCAGAGTGATGCAATTGCAAACACTGGCTGCAGCTCTGTTTTTTCCTAGGGGAGATGGAGCACTCGTTGGCGTGCTTGGCTTTTCAGGCTTGTTGCCTGCCCTGCTCAGTGGGCTGCCCTTTAACATGCTCCATCTGGCAGATTGGTGCTGACACCCTTCCCCCTCCATGCTGGTAGGCTTGTGAGGCAGGCTTTGGGATGCCCTTCCTCCCCTCACTTGCCTCGAGCCAGCAGAAGAGCAGCCTGCTACTCCCTATTAATTTTCCAGTAGGGAAAAACATCTTGGGGCTCCCTTCCGAGCACGTTCGGCTGCTCAGAAGCTGCTCCCATCTCACACAGAAATTAATTGTGCCTCTGTAAGGCTTTTCAAGCAAGCTTCAGCACAGGTTTTTCTCTGGGTGCCTCTCAGATCTGCTCTCATCCCAATCTACCTTCCCAAATCTTTCCAGGCACTGCAGAGGGGACAGTCAGTGATGGGTGAGGAAGGGGATATGAAATGAACCCATTTAATCTGCTATGTCTGCATCCCTACCACTCCATCCTCTGCTTGGAAAGGATTTTTTTCTCCTTTCTAACTATTCTCTGGATTAAAAATAGGTTTCCTTGCTGAATAAGCCACATCCATCTCTTGTTTTTCCTTCCTAGTGTCTCTCCAGGGTTTTCATGTTAGAGCTCACTGGCTCCATTTGCTTGTTTCCCATTAGCCAGGCAGTGCTGCATCATTCACTATTTGAACATTCTATGATCCTTCTATTACAGGGAACTATTTTCCTTCCCATTTTAGTGAAGAGACAACAAATCAAACCAGGTTTCACTGGACAAAAGCACAATGAAGGACTGAAAGAGGAGTTCACACATTGCAAGCCAAACCCTCCTGAGCAAGTCTTGCATTCACCAGAATCACTTGAACAAAGTGAAGGTGGGTATGAAAAGACATCAAAACAGGCAATAAAAATTCAACACAAATCTCTGGACACAAAATGGAGTGAAGGGCAACAACCACAGTGTGAGTTTCAGACTTCTTATGTGGCAATTTCTCAAAATTACAAGGGGGGAATAATTGGAGGTTTGCTTCAATTCTTTCTTCAGCTGTAATAAAAAGCTTTGGGAAACAGTCAAGAGCTGTGATAGAGTAGAAATAAAAGATGGTGTAAGGCCAATGTTCACCTTGGAGTGAATGAAAGTGCAGCAGCCCCACAAAATCTCTGTGCTCACTATAACCAAATCATCATTGGGAATTTATAAGGGCCACATGTTTGCCACGGAAATCTGGGAAGATTTGAAGAAGTGAATGTTCGATATTTGGGTTCAGCTGTTTCTGATATGAACTGCCCTAGTGGTAACTAATGAAATAAAAATAAAGCCTTTGCCTTCAGCCTGACAGAGGCAGCCCTGACCTTAATTTGCCACAGAGATCTTTGATGAGTATGAAAGTGTTTCCCTGCAATATCTTAGAAGGACAGCACACTGCCTAATGAGCTGGAGGTCTCAAACCCACAGGCACCACGGTAATTACAAAGGGGTATTTAATTATCTAACCCTGGCATCTAAAGGATTAACAAACCTTGATAATGAAAGGAAAGCAGAGAGGAAAGAAGAAATCATTGTCTAATCCACAAAATGCTGAGAAAATCACTATAGAGACAGATTTCAATAGATTCATATCTGGTATTTCTAAAAGCTTACTGTGTACTAAAATGCCAGATGTTCACACATTATGGTTGTTATTACTGTTAACAGCATTAATTGGGAGAGAGGGGAAGTTAATCCAATTTAATTCTGAAAACTAAGTAGAGAAATATGAGAAAACAAATGGAAGTCTGTAACAAAGACAAATACCCAACACTTTGGCAACCTGTACATTTCCTACACTGTTGGCACAGTCACTTCAGAAGTGGTCAAACAAGAGAAATGTCCCTCTCTAAGAACTATTCCATTTACATTTGTTTGCCAGACAGAACAGCAAAATAGATAAAATAAAACAATTCTTGATGTTCAGAGCCCTGCCTGGCCCTTCTCTGGCAAGGACAGAGCTCTGTGCATACCTCAGCTTCACTGCTGTTATTTATTTATTTCCTTTGCAGAGAAACTTTTGCCTCCTCCATGGCAGAAAACCACTGGTTATTTGAATTTCAGCGCTCTGTCAAAAATAAAAGGCACCATTACATGTAGACCGTGTCTCCTTGCAAATGTATGCAAATGCATGTGTATAACAAAGCAATTTACATCTGCCCAAAGCCTCAAAGTGAGTGTATTTGCTTTGATCAAAGCTTAAAATGGGATTTATCTGTAGGGCATAAAAACAATGTTTGCCTTAAAGAAAACAGCAGTGGCTTTAGATCGCTGCAATGAGGCTGTTCTGTTCATTGTGCCATTGCTGTTTGTAATGCTGCTAAGGTTGTGTGAGCATTTCCCTATAATCCTCTGCATCCAGAAGCTTACAGCTTGCCAGTGAAATGTCTCTCCAACTTACACTTAGCATGTAAGACATTAATCTATCTGCTAGCCTTTTATTTCTTTACCAAATTATTTTTTAAAAAGTCCCAAACCCATGTATTTCTTCATAAATTGAATTTTATTATTAACATTCACTGTGATATTTGCAAGAAGCAGGCTGAATTATCTCAAGATGTTTTAAACCAAGGCCCAAAAAACTGTTTTATCTTGAAAACATTTGTCTAAAAATAAAGCCAGTAAATGTATGATGTACAAAGAAGGTGCCTGTGATGTATTTTTGGTTCACTAAACAGCTGCTCTCAAAAAAAAAAAGAAAAGCAACAGGACAAGTATTAGGTAGCCCATGGAATTCTTCCTTCAAATTCTGTCAGTAGAAAGAGATATAGTTAATGATAAGTGCATACTTCAAATGAATACAGAGTTTGATGACAATTTGATAACTGGCATGGACATTCCCAAAGAAATTTACTTATCTCACAATAAGGAAACCTTCTGCAATGTCCAAAAAATTGACAAAAATATGCAATATCCATGAATTCATCAGACTGACAAAAGTCCAGGCACACCTCTCAGAGTAAATGTTTCAGCTGACAGATACTTTGAAAAACATGGACTATTCTGCTCCAGGGAGTTCTGCAAGCCAGCTGGGAGGAGAGTTCAGTTTTAAGACAGAGTTGTGCAAGTAAGTGCATTAAAGAACTTTTCAAGTTGGTACTGAAAGCAAAGGAAAGGATGTTTCCAGGTGAAAGCTTTAGCTGAACTTGCTGAGAGGAGCTCTAAAGCCAAGAGGGAGAAAAAAACTCACATTTAATCATTTTATGCTATCTCTTATCCAGCTGCAGAGAGGAACAGAAGACTCTTAGGATAAAAGGCATTCAGTGTTAGCTGTACTTTTTTGTCTTCAGCACTGGAAGTTGATTTCAATTCCCTGCAAGCATCACAACACAAGGGGTGATGCTCCTCACAGGGATGGCACCCAGGTAAACCTCCTTCCCATCAGCATTTAGAACCCAAGGGCAGGATTTTATCCCATAAATATGAATCTGTTCATTAGCATTTCCAGCATCATCTGCATTCTGCATGTTAAGGATGTCACTCTGAACAAGGAGTTTCAGCTATTGCTTACTTAACTCCATGCAAGTGTTTCCTAGGCAGACAGAAGACTGCTCCCAGGCAGGAAACAGGCATTGCATATTCATAAGTATCTCAACACACAATTAATTGCTGAGTGATGAAAAAGCAGCAATGAATAGAATGGATTTCTGCTCTAACTCTGAAGGAAATGCATACAAAGTGCACTCAGTGTGTGTTACATCACCAACAAGTGTCCTTGGCTTCACACCTGCCACATGCTCATCACGGCATCACAAAGCCAAAAGCTTCAGTTGCTTAATAAAAAACAGAGACAGCACGTCCTTCCTCATTTACAACTACCACAATCACTCTAGATCTTGAAATAACTCATAATAAGCAGAGATAAGTGTTGGAGTTTCTCCTTTTGATGCTGCCTCGAAGCAGAGGCAAAGTGCACAGTAATGGGCTGCAACATTATCCCATTGCTTCCCACTCTGGCCCTCAAGTCACAGCTATAATCCAGCAAAGATGAGCCTGCTGATGGCTTTGACACTTCCATTTTCACTTTCTCAGTTTTGAAGCTTCTCATCATTAAATTAAGTGTACTCAGTAATTGTTGCAAAATGACTGCCAGCCACAGGGGCGGGGAAAAGCACTCCAGTTTTGTGTGGAACTTATAAAGCCATTTAATTGGCACCTGATTAGGCCAAATGATTTTCAAAAACTACACCACGAAAACTACAAACTACAAAAACTACAAACTACAAAAACTACAAACTACAAAAACTACACCCCAATATGGGAAATCACAGCACCTTTCCTTCCAATAATATCTGGTCCTCGTACCAGATTGCTCTAGCTTCCATAGTTAGATTTCCTGTAAAATTTAAGTTTAACACAAATACACTGTCCAGTGACAGTTTCTTGATGTTCAGTTTCCAAATGTCCAAATCCTTTGTTATACTTAGGATCCAGATTTAATCATATAGCTAGAAAATGTATTTGTATTGAATTTATATTGCTCTAAATTGATGCATACAAGGAAAGATGTTAGCATCAAGATTTAGTACTTTTTAACCTTGAAGGTATGCCATATAATAGGTATTGATTTTATCTTTTTTTATTACACAGAAAAAATAATAAAATATGTCTTCTGGTGAACTGTTATACGACAGAATAAATGGTTAGCAGTGTATGTTATAAAATAGCATGGTGACACCACGTATGTTTGCTTTAAAAGCTTATTATAAAAATCAATGATGATATACATCTTGGTTAGGCTCATTTTTTCTAATTAAAGAGACCGTGTAAAAAAGAGGTTTTCAGTGGTTCAATCTGTAATTCTTATTTCTCTTCATCATCTGTAATATTTTCTCTTACTGAGGAGGCCTTGAAAATACTCCATAAAATTGTGCTCATTTTCACTCAAAAATAATTCTGCATGTGGCACCGAGGTTAATGTTGTTCTTTTATGTGTGATCCTTATAACGTGTGATGCTTCAGATTAAATCATCTGGTTTTCCTAAGAGGCCTCTAAGGAGGAAATTCTCATCGCCTTTAAGTCAAAGAAAAATTTCCATCCACCCCAGAAGAGCCAGATTTTACACCCTGAAGGTACGAAAGCTGCTTCTCTCTCCTCCAAGAATGCAAGGAGAAACCAAGGGGAATAACTCAGTGGAAAGAAACATAAAAGAAAACTGGCAGGATCTCCTCTCCAAAGGGAACCCTCCCAGCAAAAGAAAAGAGAGAAATGCATTTGGGAAAAATGCATTTCCACCTCCTCTAGTAGTGCATGGAGTCACAGTACAGATTTATTTTTTACCTTCAGTGATTAAGGTCCTGGTCAGGGCTTTAGAAGCAGCTCTGGCACTCAAACATGGTTCAGCTCAAACTCATAAATACCCCTGTGGTGCCGCTGTATCTGTGGTTACTTTACTTGGTGTTCACAGCATTTCTAGGATCCAGCTTTTCCAGACAGAGTTCATTTATATCCCTGTCAGTACTTTACACACACATAACTTTTCTAAAAAGCCCTTCCTGGACCTTAAATATCCTTGAAACATTTTTGTTGGTAGTTGCCCCTTTTAAGCTGATTGGTCTTCCATCAAAATGAAATATATCAAAACTATTTTGTTATTCACCCAGAAAATTCCCTTTCAGACACAATCATCTTTCTTTCCTGAATTCCACCTAATTTGTTAACCTGTTTCTATTATTGAACTACCTGTAGATAAATGCTATATTCCAGGGCAGAAAAAGGCTCTTTGTAGAGGGAGTATTACATCTCTGACTCCCAGACAAAGCATCACTGACATTCCTAGATTCTATTTTAAATTGTACGTTTGGACATTCATAACGCCCCACTCATTAAAGATCTGCATAAAACTGATTATGGGTCATGCACCCTCAGCTGACAGGGGGGTGGTGCTCAAATTTTTCTTTTCCTTTTAAATTTGTTGCCATTCAAGCCACAAAATGCAAAGAGCAGAACCCTCTCTTAGAAGTGAATCCATTTCTGCATCAAGGCAGGGATGGTTTGTGGTCAGACTCCTCACTGGCTCTGAAGTGCCTTTAGATCCCTCTCAGCTTCTGAGCAGAAAAGTGGTTCCTGGTCAAGGGAACCAGGGAGAAAAGCTCAGTGTAGTTCTCAGTCACCTCAGACTCCTTTGCCCTCCTGGGACCTCAGCATCAGGCAAGAAAGGCAGAGTTTGAGAAGCCTTCCTTTTTCATCTGGTTTCCATTTTCCCTATACTCTTCAGGCAGCAGCCTGACAACACAGACAACCAGAGTGACCTGTGCAGCCCTCTCAGATGTGTCTGGATCTTTGGAGAGATGCAAATGGAGAAAAAGGAAGTGTGTCCTCACTTATCTTCAGATACCTTTTATGAGAACTTGAACCACAGGCCAGGTGGGATTTTGTGTTCCTACCATTTAACTACCCTCATGTTACCATAAGGGCTCCACTCAGGAAGCTTTCCTGCTAAATCATATTACACACCCATATTAATACCCTTTTGAGAATATAATAATGACTTTATGAAAGCAGTAAGTTATCAGACAATTTTAAAATACGATGTCTGACTACAGCAAAATTTACCTTTTTTTGAAGGAAAATCTGTGGTGGGATACACAAGAATATCTTGCAAAAAACATAAAGGTATTTGCTTCCAGATACAAGAAATCTGTCTTTTTATCCTTGGCTGAGCTTCAACTACTTGATTTAACCTTTGCTAGCACCACTGTGTCAGCCCATGTCCCATTTCCCCTTAGTCCATCTCCTAAATCTGGATGTTCTTCGATGCAAAATTCACAAATGCCAAAGGTTTGGAGATTCTTGAGAATGGGAAGTGCTGCCATTAGGGCTCCAAGCCGTGTTTCAGTGCATGTTTTGTGTGTTTGGAGAGCTTACTTCCTCCTCTCTCTCTTAAATCTTAGTTGAGAAAAGATTGTGACTGGGAATGATAAAGTGTGTGAACTGAGGGGGTTGTAGTGTCCTTAAAAGAAGAAAGAGAAAAAAATGGCACAGCATTCTTTGCAGTGGTTATCATCAACAGCAAACCTTTGTGCTCCAGCACTCGCAAAAGCTTGAAGTAACTGCAATACATCCCTTCTCTATTGATTCAGAAAAGAAAGGTAATTGATTCACCCTCAGGATTTCCTTTAAAAGACACTGGGTAAGAATTACCTCTCCTGTATCATATCACAAAACACACTAAGGAAAGCTACTTGAGATTTGTATACTGTCATCCATCACTGGAATCCCTGAGCTCTTTTCAAGCATAATTGAGAGCAGACAACTGTATTTCTGGGGTCATTGCAGGGTCTTTCTGCATCTTTCAGGGTAAAACCCTCCACTTGTAGCATTTGGGAAATGTTTGGCTTGAAGTGAGGGAGGGTTTGTTATTTTGCTGATTTAATTGAATTTGAGGCTTGAAAAGATGCAGCGAAGTGATCAAAGTAGACACTGAAGACTAAAAACCATCAGTCCCTTTGCCCCACTGCCCCCACCATGGTTTCTGTTTGCATCCTTAATTTCAGGACATTAAAACTTGCCCAGGGGCTGAGGTATGTGCTGTACAGGTATGGAGCCCTGGGTCACAAGAAGACTGCCACTCAGCAAACACAGATCTGATGCTACCCTGACAATTTATACAAAGGACTTGATTTTTCAACCTCCTGAAGTCTCCTTTTCTATGGATTTGCATATTTTTAACACATCTTGGCATATAAGCCATAAATGATGGCCTAATTTCTGAAATGCTGTCATGTCTCCCCTGCTATATATTATAAAACATCAACCCCACAACGGGGGTGCCTCACTTCCAGCCACTGGCACTTGGAGTTACTTCTAAAACCTAAATATTTGGACACAAAACTCTCTGAGAACATTTGAAAATTTGACCTGATGGAGTGAAACTTTACCTGATGGTCCAAGAATTGGATGAACGGACAGAGAATATGGAGAAAACTGTGTTCCAGTCTATATGGACAAAGAATATGGAGAAAACTGGGGTTCCAGTCTATAGCCTCCAAAATATCTGCTAGAGATTTCACTGAATGGCAGTAACAATAATAAACAGCAAGAAGCAGAGCCAGTAGCTCCAGATTTTAATGTCTTCCCACAGTAAAAATGTACATCTCCAAGCTATTCTGTGCAGGACAGCAACTGATAGCCAAGAAACTGCCTCCTGTAATTAACATGCTGCTTTTCTAGATGAGCCTCTTCACTGCAGTATTTTTACTCTGAATTCCTGACAAGTTAAAAAAAGGAGAATGGGCTGAGTGCTCAGACTGGCAGATTGCCTGAACGTACTTACAATCATTAACTGATCTCATGTTGTCTCCTGCTGCCACCTTCCCACAGGGGAGCAGATGTCCCAAAACAAACAGTGCTGCTGGAGGGGGAACGTGACAGCCAGGTGAGATGCAAAGGGCACTCAGAGTCATTTCTCAGGGGATTTAAGCCTGCCCAAGCACCTCTTTTGGAAAATATGATCGTGCCCGACCCAGCTTGAGAGAGGAACTGTAAAGGTGTGCATGCCACAGTCCATTAGATGTGGATGCATAACCAAAGGGAAATACACTGAAAAATCCACATTTTCCATGGTGCCAAGCCACAGGACAAGAGGCAACAGGCAGAATCTGGTGCACAGGAAGCTCCACATGATGGTGAGGATGAATTTCTTTATTGTGCAGGAGCAAGCAATGGAACAGGCTGTCCAGAGAGGGTGGGGAGTCTCCCCCATTGGAGACATTCCAGAACTGTCTGGATGCAATTCTGTGCTCTAGGATGACCCTGCTTGAGGAGGGAGGTGGGACC
The DNA here is from genome assembly GCA_013397375.1 of Toxostoma redivivum. Classification (NCBI taxonomy): domain Eukaryota; kingdom Metazoa; phylum Chordata; class Aves; order Passeriformes; family Mimidae; genus Toxostoma; species Toxostoma redivivum. The sequence continues at coordinate 1,135,893 of VXBI01002468.1, forward strand.
AGATGACCCCACTGGGGTCCCTTCCAAGCTGGCCTATTCTGTGATAGTGTCCCAGACTTGGCTCCAGGTGTAGCTCCACCCAAGTGATGAGTGAGGAATATCTAAAGCACATCAGTACTTTTCTTTCTGCACAATCTCTGAGAACAATTCATGAGTGTCCTGACTTTACGGCAGCAGACAATGAATATCACCTGAAATCAGTCATTAAGTACCTTCTGTGGATACTCCCCTAGCCTGTGACAAGTTTCCAAGTGTTTGATTGTGTAAGATCCCAAAGTGGATCTGCTAAGACATAAGTCACACAGTGTATCTGTTCCTTGACTGGAAAAGACAAGCTCAGAGTCAGGTTTCCAGGGTGAACAATCACAATTACCCATCCCAAATGTTCCTTCTGGGAACATTTTTCAATCCTCCTATCTCAGTGCTAACTGCAGCCAGAAAACCTACTGGCTAGTACATTTATAGATAATAAATGTAAAAGGAAAATAAACAACTAAAGCTGATTTACTGTCATATCTAAAGGAACATTTGTGCAAGCTTATACAGTCCTGGGAACCAAACCAAGCCCAGGCAGAGTGGCTGCCTTTGGAAAACACACCTATGGCTAATTCCAGCTGCTAAGCAGGGACACAGGGACTTTAACCTCTTCCAGGCACCAGCAGGAATGATGCATAGCTAAAGAGCTTACCCAGCTCCAGGTTTGGGTGTGTGTGAGAAACCAGCAAAAAAAACCTGATTATCCTAAATTTGTTCTCCTCAAAACACATACACAGCAAATTCCTCCTGTCCCTTTGGACCCTGCAAGAAAGTAGGAGAAAAATCCAATATTTTCTGTAGAGCACAGGAACTCCTGCAAACCCTCATTAAAGGCCACAGAGAAACCATACATTTTAATGCCTGCAATGTGCTGATGCATTCCTCTTTATTACCTGGGAATAAGAAAGCTATTGTGTACATTACCTGAATGCAGGCCATCCCTAGCACACTCCAGGCATGCCTCTTGGTAGGTGGGGATGAAATATCCAGGGGAAAATAAGACTTTTAAATCCACACAGAAATGCTGGCTGGAGATTGCCAGCAATTTATATAATTCATCCTCCTGCCTTATAGATGATGCATATCATTAATGAGCAACACCCAAAACTCCTCCTGATGTCTACAAAAGGCGTGGGAACAAGCCCTAAATTTGCTAGAACAAATATAAATCTGTCTTTGGTTGAGTTCAACTATATATCAGGCAGTGCACAGCCTCAAGCTTGGCTCTCAGACAACATTTTCAGGTTAATCAAGAAGACAGGAGAGCCCAGGCACTAATAGTTCCTCCCTACACAGAGCACCATAAGGCTTCATAACTCACCTAAATCCATGCAGGTGAGAATGGTGAGGGAGATACTGAGCCTGTCCATCCCTACTGGAAACAGCATTCTGCTTGGATGAGGCATTATTTCATCAAAATTTAAAAAAGGTCCACCTGATTCTGTCCTTTTGGTGTGTACAAATGATAAAGTGGATAAACACTCATGGAGAAGGGTTTTAGGAGTGGTGGAATTCCCTACATGCACCGATTCCATGTGCTCCAATTACCCTGTGGGGACAAGACAGTTTTAAGGGAAAATCTGCACCTCTGAACAAAGCCTAGTGACCAGGATAAACACACCCTTTGTGGCAAGCCATCACATCTGAAAAGAACACTTTGTACCTCTCATTATGAAAAAGATGAACAAAGCATTGTATGGGGGTTTTTTGATTGAAAATAAAATATCTTTATAGAATTGCTATGCCATACTCATGTTTTTGCACAGCCATTTTTTAATCTTCCCTCACTGAAACTTAATCCCCAACAGACCAACTATTAATTGCTTCTCTTAAGCACCTCAAAGGGCTTCATGGTCCTGCCCTGTGCAAGGCACGAGCCTTTGTGAGTGCCCATCTCAAGTCCTTCCAAAAATCAGAGATCCCCATGTTTCCAGCTGCAATGCAAAAAAATGCACAGTCCACAGTAATTTTTAAGAGAATGCATTTTGAATTCCATAAATAATGCATAGCAAACATACACTTGGCTTGCTACCTTCTGGGAGAGCTGTGTTTGATACACACACACATTAGGGCTGCAGGGTCTAAGGCTGTCCCCAGGCAGCAGCCTGGGATGGATAATCAGCTCCATGGACAGAGATGAAATTCCCAACTACTTTTCTCCTCTCTCCATTAATGAGAGTTATACAGCCAAGGTCTCACTCTAAATCAGCCTCCTTAAGATGGTTGGACCTCATCAAAATGGAGCAGACACGTGCCAGTGCACTGCAAACACAGCCAGGAGGAAGAAAGACAATAAAAACCTAAAAGAAGAAACCTTGTAGAAAAATGGCTAATCATTCCCAGGCCTGAGTGAAAGACAGGAACCCCTTATTCAGAATTATTTCACCTCCCAATGGAGCTGATGAAGGAAAGCAGAATTTGAATGTTTTGGAAGGTTTTCTACTGCCAAATGGAATGTAAAATCAGTGACTTTGGGGTAATTTTGTCAGGTTTGAGATGCCATGGCCAGGAGCTCTCCAACTGTTCGACAAAACAGAGATTAGTTCTCAGAGCTTTTTACCTCATTTTTTTCCCTTCTTTGCAATATTACACTGCATGTTGGGACATCTGGTCCCACTGTGGGAAGGTGATGGAGTCTCCTCGCATGAGGTGAGGTGGATCAGGAAAGCTGCCAGCAACAAGGTCTGCTCTCCATCGTGGCTGTGTCAGGGAGGTGCAGGATGTGCAGTCCCCCCTTCCAGAATGCATCAGGTATGAAAAATGTCTGTGTGCCACCTACTGCTCTGTGCAATTAATCACTGGCTGAAAAAAACAGGGCCCTGGTTACTCTCCAAAGGACACAAATGTGTGGCTGTTCAACTCCTTTGGACAAACAGGTCCCTTGGTTGGGAGTGGCCTTCCTGCCTGGAGCCAGGTACAAATAAACACACAAAGTGCACAGGTGATCTGTTACCCTGAAAGTCACATGGAGTTTAAATGACAACCACTCACCTTAAGGACACAACACGTCTGCTGAGGGACTTCAGTTATGATGCTCTGGTTGATTCTCATTTAAACAAACAAAGGAGACCAGAGTCAGATCCAAAATTTCAGACCAATCCCTCCTGATTCTCAAGTATGACATTTTGAACTGTCTGACATGAACGGCTGAAATGGCACTTCAGAACTAATCATGATAGTTTTGAGTCCAGAATACAGAAACTTTCACCATGGACAGAAAATTTCCCACTCCAAGTCACATCCTCACCTAACCATACCCAAAGTTCATTATTTGGTCCCAGAGCTCTGGATTGCATCCAACCCTTAAATTACCACCAGCTTGATGACAAAAACAAATGCTGTCTATTTGGCTACTAATTAGTCAACAACGATGAAAGAAAAAGAAAATAAAGGAAAACTTCTCTTCCCTGACAAGCTGTCATAAGGATATGAAGAGCACAAATAACAAGTAGCTCCTCCAGAGCACGAGACAACACGACAGCTCGCTCCGAGCGTGATTCATCCCGTCTCGCAAAGGAGCAGCCTATGAGGAGACAAGTATTACTCTGCCAAAGGAAAAAGAGGCATGGGAGAGTCCAAAAATATTCATAGTCACAGCAGATCAGTTCATGAAGAGACAGTGAGAGAAGATGGAAAAAAACCCCAAGTTTGCAGCAACAGTTGCTGTCCAACACTGCAGCCATCACCAGCAGGACAAGGGGATTAACAGACGGTGTTTAAAGCTGGAAGAGAATGCTGGGATTTAAGCAGTCATTTTGTGAACTGGAACAGGAAAAGTAAAAGGAATTATGTTCCCCACTAAGTCCACTGTGGGTGAGTCGAGTTCATAAATTCCCTAAACCTCTTCAGTGCACACTCCTGAGACATCTCCCCTCCACACTCAATGGGCATACTGCACATTATGCTCATTAAAACCAGTTCCTTGAAGCAGAGGCTGGAAGGAGCCATTCTTCTGCCTGCACAGCTCTGCAGGTGAGCAGGAAGAGAAGGAACCCTGCTGGCATCTCTTCTCTCCATTCTGAGGTACCATATCCCATCACAGCTCACAGGACATGTCACTTCATGTGGCACAGAGGAGGATGGAGCTGAGAAAAAGCACAAAAATCAATGGCAGCAACCATGAGAGCAGGTAAAGGAAGCCCAAACAATCCAGTGTCCCAGGGAGCAAGATTACAGTGTTTTGCTTGTGTCAAACATTCCTGAGGTCCTCAGGCAGGACCCAAAATGCAACAGCAACCCAGGCTGCATCCCTCCCAGTGCTCATCTGTGAAACAACCAGTCCCTGCACCAGAGTGTGACAGAACACAAAAGAATACACCAAAAAAACACAGTTCCAGAGCAGTGAATTCCAGGCACATTGCAAGGAGGCATTTGGGGACTTGGCAGCAGAACAAGCCTGATTCAAGGTCCTGTGATAAAAGTGAAACGAGCTCACATCTCATCACTGTACATGCAGTTTATGAGCTGACATATTATTTTACATGGTACACTCACTCCATCCCAGATGAACACAGAGCAAATAAACCCTTGAAGGATTCCTGTGAACTGTACAAATACTGGAATCAGACATTAGCAAGATATCAGCCTTCAGAAATGCAGACTGGGACTCACACAGATCTACATCCACTAAAACCCACAGCATTTAAACGAAGCCATCATATACACACCTGCCATGTGCTGGTGTGCTACAGTATTTCCACCAAATTATTTCACTGGTTTGGGATCCAGCAGTTTGGGGATCAAATTCAGATTTTCCAGCTCCCTTGGCAAAATCCCAGGCTGTTTAACAGAAGGTGACCAAGGGCTGGAGGGAAGCCCCTGAAGCTTTTAGCAAAAATTGATTCTATTTTATATGATAGGAAGCAGTTTAATCTATTACCATACTGTAAAATACATTTAGTTTAAAAAGCTCAAATCCTTTTTTATCTTCTGTAAATGGAAGACAAAGGCCTTTGTTAATCCAGGTGTTAAAACACTCTATAGATGCCAATTAGGCAGCAGCAGGAAGAATACAGATGAAACAATCTATCCCAGGTAATGATCTTCCACTGCGGTCAGAAAGGAAAACAAACACCTTTGGGAAGTCATCTGTTGACAGACATGCAGAAGTTATTGCTGACATTCAATTTGAGAAATAGTCAAGGAATTTCCAATAGGAATCATCGAGCCCTGTTCCTTATCTGGCCACCTTATGTCAATATTATTTTAATTTATATGACATACTTTGTGGTAAACTCTATTCTGAAAGCAAACCTCATGTAACCCAGAACTGCTGCCTTTGGGAGAACAGCAGGAATGATCTCTTACCAAAACATCATTTTTATATGACATTTCATAAGCAGCCAAATGCACAGCTAGGAAACTCTGAATTTCCATCATTTTGGAGAACTTCAGTAGAGACTAGTTTGAAGTTAATATAATATTGACTTTCCAGCACTGATGATTGAACTGTTGGGATATAGTAAATGATCCGCTGGTAATATTTCACCTCTCTTCTGTACATTTAATTTTTAAAGATACCCACAGTGAAAGGATATGTGGTTGCAGAAGCAGGGACTGGGACTCAAGGCTTTTGTTACATTTCTGATTGCAGCCTTTGATCTTTGGGCCAAGCACAGCAATAGGAACTTTTTCCTGTTCATACCAAAACTAAAGCATGTGTGTCATTATACCTTACAGCAGCTTGATTTCTTAACACAGGTATTCCCCATTTGAAGTACAAAGAAGAGATACCTTGAGTTAGATATATTTTATTTTTAAAAATCTAAACCCGGTTCCCACCTATCACTGATCTCAGGTGTGTGGGCCCAGCTGCATTACTAATCTGTGCAGATCCTTATGTGTTTGGTGAATAATGAGTATTTTACATTCCTGTAGTATCCAGAGGAGGCTTTTTCTTCTGAGCTGCTGTTTTTGGCAAATTAATAATTCAGGGATGTTTTTGTGGTGGTTCTTTCACCTTTATTTATTGCCCTGACTGGAAGAGACAAAATTTCCCTTTGGAGAATGAAGACTAAGAACGTTTCCTTCAGAAAGCTGCCTCAAAAAAAAAGGGGATTTTCAAGTTCTACTGTAAATTTTCTGTCTTCAATTACCTTTAGCTCTGCTGGTAATCTGTCTGCACTACTCAGAGTTTATATTTTAAAAATCAGTAATAGTACAAAATATCAGGATCACAGGTAAATAAGGTTTTACAAAATATCACACAAGTACAATAAAGACCTACTACTTCTTATTTAATATTCACTTTTATTTATGTGCTTTCACAGCTTCAAAGGGGCAAGGAATTGCTTCACAGAAGCTCTGGGAAAGTTCAGGATACTGGCAGCAAAAGTACCTCCTTATGCCTCCCAAGCTCTGCTCAACATCAGCACAGTCAGTAAATTAAATTTGTTTAATAAAGTGAATTTTTACCCCAAAATAATTAGAAGGGTTCTGTGAAGTCTTTCAGGGAGATCACTGGAGTTTAAGGTTATGTCCTGAAGTTACCTCGAATAACTTGTGGCAAGAGTCAGTATAAAACTTTAAGGAGCATAAAAAAAGAAACACCATCACAGTACTAAAAAAACTCCACATGACATGAAGGTGGAAACATTGGGATGGGTGATTTGTATCATTTTTATACCAGTGTTTGTCACTATCCCCGACTTAAAATATCCCATTTTATCAATACTGCTGCCACCACAGATCTGTTGAATTCTCAGTGTCAACAGTGATTCCAGATTTTTTTTAAATATATAATAAAATATATGAGTGTGATATGTGAAGGTGCAAGGGCTGGATAGCAAACAACACCCTGAGCAACAGAAGAGGTTTGTAAGGTTTAGTGCAGGGCCCTGCTAAGCTGCCATGACCTGAAATGGCCCATGACAATGGGATAGAAAGTATGTCACTCCACTGGGCCACTTCTGTTTTTAGGCCTCTTCTGAGACTGCTGATGAGCACAGCATCACTAATGACCTGGTTTTGGGAAGATTTGAGGAGAGGAGCAGCCCTGCAGGGGAGCAGGAGGGAGCCCAGCACACCCCATCTCCAGCTGGAGGCTGAGTTTGACCTGGATACACAGAACACCAATGTTCCTCTCACACATGAACACCTTCACCTAATGTCTGCTCCCATCTTTTCTTCTTTCCAGAGATCTTTTCCAGTGGGTCATGTGTTGACACACAATCCAGGGAAAAAGTGTGCTTATTCCCACTGCACCACTCCCTATCAGACTCAGCAGGCAAATAGAAGCCTCCCAGTACCCTCATAAATAAAAGTGCTCACCTGAGCTTTCACTGGGATTGACAGCTAACTCATTTCACATTTAAAAAAAAAAAAGTATGTTCCATAAATATATGTTACTCTCTAAAACCAAGTCCCAAGTAAATATATTACCCAAAATATGCAGGACTTCACTGCCCAGCACCAGTTTCCTCCTTGCAACATTTTGGCTTTTAGAATCGACAAAACACCCCTGGAAAAGCACAGCACTGTGGCTTTTAGTGAGCTATCCGTGTCTGCAGCAAGGTCACCAAACAACTTAGCATATCCCAATATGAAATATTCAAAACCAGACAGCACTGCCTTATCCTACTGACTCCTGAGTTCCCTGGGGTCATTCTCTTCAATAAGCTTTATAAAGGTGCAGTTCAGAGAGGAGTCTCTTCATAAGTACAACAAATAAATTATTCTCCTCTTGCAGAGAGATGCAGGACAGTAAACACCAGGTTGTCACAACTGATTTCCATCGTCAAAGTTTTCGGGCCAGGTAGCTTATAATGGATGTGCTTTTGTGACACCTGATTAAGGCTGGTGTCATCGTGGTTTTATGGGCTACTTAAATGTGGCAATTTCCATTAAGTGTTTTTAAAAAAGCAATTAACAGTTTTAACAAGAGTTCACTAGTTCAAATCATTTCAGCAGTGACTGGTAGATTGTCCTCATGGGTCCCACGCTTGACATTTGCAATCTCTCATCCTCTCATCCTCTCACAAGTGGCGTTTTGGCAAAGTAGGGGGGCAATTATGAACATCACTCAGCACAGCAAATACACCTCTTTTTAGGGGAAACAACAGAATAACAGCAAACCAAGGCATCATCAATGAGCAATTCATAAAACTTTCAAGTAATGCTACCAGGGGCAGTTTCTGCTGAAGGGTTTGATCTCCCACCTAGCAGGAAAGCAAATAAATCCATCTGCAACAACCCACTGAGACAACACAGGGAGGCAGCTCTGTGTGAGGCAGAGCTTGAGAAAGACAGACCACACCTAAGTTTAGTGTGATTTGCAAGAAAACCCAAAAATCAGTAAAAATTAGAGCCTGCAGTATTGATGGAATTGAAAGAAGACCAGGGCTGTAAACTGAGTGGAAAGGAAAGGGTCAACCATGAAGGTGTCAACCTGATCATTCAGAAGACACAGAAATCACTATGAAAACAAAGACTCCTTAGTCACTGGGGTTTTTTTAACAATCCTTTTGCTAACACTTCTGTTGTGGTGACTCAGTCCAGGGCTCAGGGGTTTCCAGTACAGACCAAGTCACAATTTAACTCCTGGTTCTGAGTCTCCCACAATTTCATGTGATGAACCACTGTGCTCCACTGGCACACTGACAGCTGGTCATTACTAAGTACAGAAGATCTGATAATGTGAAAACAATCCAAGTGATACCTCAGAACACATTTGTCCAAACTACAAATGTGCCTTCTGTTGGGAAATCAAAAGGCTGCAGCTACAAGACATAGAAGGGAAAGAGGAACAGGCCAATACCTTTGTGGCAGGATTACATTTACAAAGGGAGCTTCAGGTTGTTTCTCACTATCTGGATCCATAACTCTGAATTCTTCCCCAGCTGACTGACCCCCCAAAAGCCATCCATGCCCAAGGCCAGGCCAGAGCACAGGGCATTTCCCAAAGAGCAAGAAACTTCTTCACCCAAGCCAGTAACCCTCCATCAATGCTTCACTCTTCTTTTTAAAAAAGATCCCTTTTTAAGGTTATAATGTGTTTCAGTGCAATTTATTCACTGATTTCTCAGTATATCAGCAGAGACACCCACAAAGGAAACAGTACAAAAACATTCTGCTTTCCTGTCCCCTCCTCCTCAGGTATCACAGCCAGAAGTCCCTGCACAGGGAACTCTTATCTTTGTGCCTCTCCCAGGGGCACAGCAATTTCAGACAAATGCAAAGAAACAGTTGCTTTTTTACAATACTCACTTTGGCAGTTTTCTCTCAAACCAACATTTCTTCCTTTAATTAGCATCCTACAATGAAACTACAAACAGAGAGAGAGAGATGTTTCGCTGTGGCAAACGAGGAGCAGGAAGAGCAGGCATTGCCAGTGGTGTGGAGCAGGGTTGTTCTCCCACATCTGGATGTTTCCTGCACTGGGGCAGCAGGGACAGCTCACTGAGAGGTGACAAACCTGCTCTGGCCATGCCAGCTGCTGCTCATCCAGCTTCTGGTGCACTAAGACCCCTCCTGCAGCACATAATATTATTTCTGCATTTTGGCCAAATGGCACTGCTGCTCATTGCGCATTAATTTATTTATTTAATTAGTGCTGCCTGTTCCTAAAAATATCTAGGTCTAAACAATTCACAAATCTCAGCCACCTCTTATTGCTCCCCCAGAAAATTCACCCACAAATCATAGCTAAGTCAGTTCCTCCAGCCTGCTCCATCACATTAAGACAGAACTAAAAGCATGCAAGGACGTGGCTGTCACTCTGGTCTCTCAGGGAAAGCTGTTAAACTGTTAAGACAAATATATTTGACTGGAAGAGAGCAGAAGTTCAGAAATAAGAACAGTTTTCACTATATAATATTAAAGCAACATATTATCTATTTAGCTTCTTAATTGAGACTTCTTCATATAAATTAAAACAGAGCCTTTCCTAAGCTATCATGTATGCTCACAGAAGTACTGGGAGCACTTTTAATTAAGCCATGAAAAGGAATTTGTTTTCAAGGATGAGGTGGTTTCATCATACTCATTATGGCCTATTCTTAACAGGGGATCTTACAAGAAGCTCTCATTAAACAGCTGTTTAAAATGAGACTAGGTTGATTCATGCCAGCTCCTCCCGCAATTGCAACTTTGTACTTACAGCTTAAAACTATTACAGCTCTACAGTGACCATGGAATTTCTTTATGTTCTTCTTCAAGATAAAATTTACCCACAAAATCTGAGACTGCTATTGAAATGGACAATGCAGTTAACTGAGAGTCCTGGGTGTTTTTTCCATCCCAAAACTTTAGAATCCTAATTCTTTACTGTGAGGGGGGTGAGTTCTGTCCATAGAATAAAAGTGCCTCCTGTCCTACAGCTGACAAAAGCAGCACATAGCCCTCCTTGAGATTATCATGTTGTAACTTTCCCAAATCTTTGATAGGATTCCTTTTCTTAGAATATTTGTCACTGTATGACACATTTCCAGAACAAGCCCAGAGGCTGCAGAGACTGTGCAAGATGGAAAGGGAGCAGCTGAGTGGTTACAGGGAGAGTACCCAGCTCTAGGGTAGCTCACATACAGCAATGGACACTTTAAAGACAGTTAAAGTCAATAATGCTATCAGAAATTTGGTGAAAGTAAGACACAGAAAAAAAAAGATTGTTCAAAGTCACTCAGGAACTCAAGGAATGTGCTGAAAAATGAAGCCTAAACCTGAAAAGAAAACCAAACAAAAAACCTAAATTGTCTTCCAAATTCCCTGAAAAACTCTTTGACCTCATTAAAAAAATTCAGTCAGTGAAACCTCTTAAAATCCTGGATTCCATCCTAAAAGGCAGTTAAAAGGAAAAGCTACCATGGGCACAAGAAGTTTAATTGCAGAGATGAATGAGGGAAGTTCTCGTCTCCCAGCAGTAAACCTTTTAGTATTTATGACATTGAAATTACACTGCATAAACAAAGGAAAAGTTAGAAAAGGGCTGGCTTCATAAATAACAGCCCATTTTTGTGCCAGCCTGATTAGCTCATGTCTGCTTCCACACAGGCACTGATCTCTGGCAGAGCAGTCTGCAGTGCCCTCCAGCTCCCAGGCCAGGGGAAGGGGAGAAAAGGGGAGAACATTTTTTTTTTTGCCAAAAAGAAAATGACCAGATGAAAATACCACTTTACCAGTAGGAAACAATTTTTAAATGTACGTAAAATTCTGATGAGAAGTTGGGACAGGTTGAAGAGCATGTGGTTGTGAGGTCAAAATGTCTGTGGATTATACACATTGCAAAGGTAAAGTGAAGGAAGAGATTCTGACACAGGAATTGATTCCTAGGGTCAGATCTGGCACTTTTGCTTCCTGACCCACTGGTGCTCAGTCCTAACCTCCAACTGCTGTGCAGCAACACCTGTGCCTGTGAGATCCCTTCTCTTGCACCCCACCTACTAAAATCCCAAAGGTTACAGCCAGCTGCCCATGGAAAAGACCAGAGCAGTAGCACTTCCACAGGAATATTCAGTACCAAGTCTGCCTCTGCACAAATCACTCTCCAGATAAAGAGTTTTAGTTACAAGTGTGCAGATGTTCTAGAAATAATTGCATCACTTTTAAGGGTGATAATTAAGCAGACAGGAAGCAAGGTTGAGAAGGGGCAGGGAAGGGAGAACAGGCAGCAGGATATGGAGCAGAAGAAACTTAAAGTACACAAAAATCTCAGGCTCTCAGGAGCCCCTGTGCTCCAGTGCCTGCCCTAAACTGGAGCTCCTTAGGAGCACACAGCTTCCAAATGGATCAGGACATCTTCTGTCTGCACAAAGCCTGCAGCAATTTTTCCCAAAGGGCCTTTGGGCATTGCTGAGGTGAAATCCTTACAGAGGTAATGGTTATTCCAGCATGGCCTGGGAGAGGGAGCACAGCATCCTGCAAGTGTGCAAAGGCTAAATGAGGGAATAGATGGGCTCCCAGAACCCACTTCCAGCCATTGAACAGAAAGGGAGAAAGCCTTATTCCAAATAAATTAGTGGAACTAATTAGGCAGCAAGCAGGAATCCCACTAAACTACCACGTTACACAGTAAATAAACTCTGCCTTAAGTGCCCCCAGAGAAACTCAGTGGAGGTGTTGTGTTTCCTCTTGCAAGGGCACCAGCAGCCTCCAGTCACCCAGCTGGTTTTTAGGCTCTCTCCTCAGGATTTTAAAATTTAAAGGGAGAAGTTAAAGACTGATCCATGGTGTAACCTGGGGCTCAGTTATCCAGCTCTGCTCATCTTTGGGGAAAGAAATTACAGCCTGACCAGACATCCTCCTGTCAGACAGCATCTGGGACTGTTTTCTCCAGCATTAAGCAAGAAGGGTGCAGTGGATTTCCCTGCAAGGGATTAACCAAACCTCAGCACTCAAGGGCTGTGACACACAGCTCATCCAGGGCAGGAGGGGAGCGAGACCTTGCAGGGCAGCCTGACTGCAGAGCTGCTGCAAATGAGCCAACCTGATACAGTCCAAAAAATGGGCACAGTCCTACACACGGCAGAGGCATTGTAACTCACCAGCTTCAAATGCTCCCAGGTTTTTATCTGACCTCTCACTGCATCACAAGGATTTGCAAAATCTCTCCACATGCAGCTCTCATCGAACACATCACAGCCAAGGCAGCCCCATACCTTATTGTCACCTTGTTAATCTGAATATTAAAGCCAGCTATAGGTTACCCAATTCATAGTTTTATCTGACTTTGAATCTCCCACCTATGCAGAGTTAAACTGCACAGCTACTGGTGCTAAAACACGTCAGACACTGTTGCTGTGCCCTTGCTGGAAGGTGAGGAAATTCAGAACGACATTTAATTGCATGGCCCTTCAGATTTTGACTTGCCAACAGCCAAGCCAAATGTCCTATAATGAGCAGAAGGACAGAAGAGGTGAATTTCTTTAAGCACAGTGCAGAAATCATGTGAGAAATTACTTTGCTGGTTGTTTGATGAACCATAGCTGTAGAGCTAATAGCTATATTGATGCCCATGGGGGAAAGAAAAAACCCTCAAAAAACCTATCCTCAACTAAATTCTAACTTTCAACTTACACCATTTTCCTTAGGATTATGAAGTGTTTATTATTAAAATGCTGATCTACAAGTGGAAAACATTCAGTCTAATGAGTACGTGTGTATTTGCTGGAGTCCCCAGGAGGTTTCTCCAAATGAGGTGCTCACTTTAATGAGCCCAACATGGTAATTAATAAACTCACTAAACAGACTCAGCTGCTGAAGATGAACAGGATTGAAGGAAGCCCTGCCATGATGGAAGAATTTTTTTCAAAATACTGTGAAGAGTACACAGAAGGAAAGACATTTTGAAAAGGGAGCTGAAGTCAGCTCAAGTGAAAGGTGAAAAGTGAAACAGTGGTCAACAAACCAGAGCTGTTTTGGGTGGACACAGAGATCCCAGCCTCCATAACATCTCATGCTGCACTCTGGACAGGCTGGGAGGTTTTGTCTTAATCCCTATTTTACAAGGTTACATTAGTGCTTATTGTATTTTGCCTGCTGTGAAGTTACAATGCCTCCCCATGAATTGCATTAAACTGATTTTTGTGTCTATTTAATGTGGTGATTTCTTCCTGGTTTTGTCAATAAATTGGATTCCTAAATTAGACATAGCATTATTAAGCATCCTAGTCAATTATTAAAAAAATACATCAGTGATAACTCTCAAAATTTTATTTGGTACTAAAAAGACATTAACCCATCATTGCTGGAGGAGTAATTTTTATTTGCTATTTTTCCATTACGAGGCACTGACCACAATACTGCTCACAGTATGACTTAATTCATTTTCACTTAAGAAGGGGAAACAATTTTGCAAAATTACTGCAGATCTTACTATCAGAGGTTTTGCTTTTTTAGACAGGCCTGCAAAAATGGGAATAAGTGTCTGTTTGATGGCTTTTCCCTGCTAAGTCTCAGGTCTACCTGATCCAAGCCCTGCCTCCCCATGACAGACATTAATGCATCAATTACTGCTGCTGGGTGACAGCTCTTGTTCCCCACCCTGAAAGGCTGCTCTGATTTCCCCACTCCCAAATGCTGTCACTGATCCTGATTCCAAACCCAGAACTTTTACAAATCACGACTGAAGAAATATTTCTCACCCAGCTAGGAAGATCAGTTGATGATGGTGCATTTTCACCTTTTGCTCTTTCAGAGAGCCATGTGTGAAAGCAAACAGAATGTGCAAGGGGACGGCAGCTCTGGGTGCGTGTGTTGTGTGTGACACACGTGGGGTGTCACAGCACGAGAAATCCTGACACCGTGTCACACTCTGACTTCTCCAAACAGCCACGGAGGGTTTGGAAAAGCCTTTAGCCCATCAAGCCATGCAGGATGGCTCCAGACTGTTGAAAGGCTCCTAAATGCCGTGTAATGCTGCAGCACGGGGTGCATGTGGCACACAGAGCCTGGCTCTGTGACAGCAGAGGGGAGAGCAGACAGATCACAGGTGTGGCTCTGGTCTAGCTCTCCATGAGCCTGGTGATGAAGACACAATGCTGCCCCAGCAGGAGTGTTGGGAAGGGATGCCAAAGCTGTCAAATCCAAAGCTTTGCCCTCACAAAAAAAATGAAAAGGGAAAAAAACCAACAACCAAATGCTGCTGTTATAAAATGCTTATTTTCAAGATAGGATGGATAGCCCCAAAAGGAAAAATTAAAATCTAAACATGGAAAATTAAATCTAAAACAAAGCCTGGTATGGAATACTGCAGGCTGACCTTCTTAAGAAACAGAGGAAACTTCTCTCAGGACAGCCCTGTGCCCATTCTGTGTTTGAGCTGCCTGGTCACCAGCCATCCTGAATTCATGAATTCCATCCCGAATCCTCCCATCAGCACGGGCTGGGAATGACTGATGGAGCAGACAGCACACAGCCTGATTTCTTGGAGAGCAGCTTTGACAAATCTCGTTGTGAATCTTTAAATGGAGCACATTTGATGAGGAGGTCACTTAGGGAGCAGGAATGTTCATGAGGCACCAAGATGGAATAGAGAAGAGTTTCACATTTCACAAGTGCCCTTTGCAGAGCCCTGCCATGGATGTGCTCAGGAATATTCTCACAGCACATTTCCAGCTGTGCATGGGTCAGCAAACCCACAATGTGTAACCAGTGCAGTCCCAAACCTGAGGAAGGAGCTCTCCCTACTTGGGCTCTCTCTGTATGAAATCCAGACTAAATACTCCCTGTCAAGCACATTCAACCACTTTGCATCTCTGCTACCCTCCTCCCTAAAGCCTATTTTCAAACAAGCCACAGATCCTTTCTGATCTATATAACCTGGGACAGAGGATAAGGAAAGGCCAGGAATGAAACATTTTTAATCCTAAATCAGGCAAAAGGCAGCAGCAATTCAGAAGTTGCCAAACAGAGGGCAGGAGGCTGAGGAGACGTGGCCAAGAGGAGTTTCAGAAGCACAATCTTGTCAGCAGCTGGTTTTAATCCTCAAACCAGCACAGGGTTTATGGGTCAGTCTGTATGGCAGGAGCTGTGCCATTCCTGACGCTTCCTCCACCAAGGACGTGCTGTACAGCACACGGGCACTCTGGCACTCATTAGTGAACACAGAGATGAGAAGAACAAAGAAAAAGGCAGAATGGACTTAAAAAAAAAAAAAAACACAAAAAGGGTAAAATGAATCACCAAGTCAGCAGAGAACACAGAGTACCTGGCTGCAGCTGCCCACAGCATGACTGAAGCATGGCCAGTGTCCATACCCAGCTCCCACAGCCCTGGAATGCACGAGCTGCAAATGCAGCTGCTGAGCTCAGCCTTGGGAAATGGCTCTCTGGAAGCTTTGGAATTAACATTACTCTTTTCACTGGTGGAGTCTACAGCTTAGCAGGATGCTGGGGAACATCTTTGCTTTCCTGACACTCTTCACAATTGGAAAAACACTTCTCTGCTGCAATATGCTGAAAATCTTACCCTGCTTGAGCCCCAGTCTCCACAATCAGATCTCATCCCTAAAATTCCCAGCCAGCTCCCCAAGGAGGGAAGGAGAAGCTGCATGGACAGAAACCTCTGGTTTCCTTCAGGGGTTTTTTCTGCATCCAGGCAAGGAAGACAGGTTTGGATCCATCCCTATTATACACTGAAGCAACACAACTGGGGCCAAAGTATCAACTTTGTGCAATTACTGAGGGAGCTGGCAAACATGAATTTGGAGAAATGCTGTAGCATCCCAAAGAGCCTGACAATCTGATCCCTTATGTGTTACTGGTGCTTATGCCCTGACTACATCCCAGTCCTGTTCATCCCAAATTCCTCTGACTATCCTGACCCCTAACCTCTCTCCTCTATACACCTTTTCAGCTGTTCCCTTAACCACACACACACAATCCCCATGACATATATAATAAAAAATCACCTCATAAAAACAGGGAAATAAAATTGAATGCTGAACCCTTGACATTTGCTATCCATTACTGTATTTGTAGGCACTGTCTTTTCCTGCTGCTTATTACCATTTGTCTCCATATCAGCCCTCGTGGTTTTTTAATCCAATTCTCACAGTATTTGATACTTTATATAATCACGTACTTTGAAAAGCTGGACAATCTCAGCTTTTAATGTGAGAATCTCAGCTTTAGTCAAAGTGATTTTCTACCTGCTGGGTTTTAAAAGAGGAATGCATAGAAGGAAGAGAAAATCCTGAATATGTTGGGGCTGAAATGACACAATGTGAAAAGTAGACTGAAAACTAAAGAGAAAACATTTCATTTTAATGAAGTCAGCTTTCTAAGCCAACCTCACAAGAAAACAGGCACTAAGAGTGTGACCCACATGGCCCCTGTAGCTATAAAGGGACTGGTCTAGATGAACACTAATGTCAGGATTAGCCAATATCCTGCTTCAGGAGAGGGTGCAACACGGCATTAAAACCTTCAGAAGATCCTGGCTCCCTCCCTAGACAGACGTGGACAGAACTGTCTTTAAGCAAAATAGTTTTCAAAGCTTTCCACGAGGCACTGAGGTGAATCCTTGTTTAACTGTAATTGGATTTCCAGTGGCAAGAGGTTCTGCAGATAAAGGATGAGCAGGGAGCACAGAGGAGAAAGTCTCCAGTCAGTCCTCAGTTCCTGGGCAGTCGATTTCTTGTGAGCAGATCAGGGCACTGGTATCTGCTGAAACCTCATCTCCAGGGCTCAAAAAGCTGAATTTGTCTCAGGCTGACATTTTTCTTGGGATTGGGAAGTTTTAAAATTCTCCATCAAGTCTCTGTTAGCGCCACAAGATGTGGTTTGTGCTAAGTAATCTCATTGCAAGGGTTCAGAGTGTGCCCCAGAGTTTACAGATGTCTCCAGTTACCCTCGAACATCCCTTTTGAAGTCTGCATGTTAACAAGGTGTGATGTATGAAATTTTCTTTATAACTTCTGTTTTGAGATCATTTCATATTTCCTTTCTGCTCAGGAAGCCATTGAGGGACTCATTTTAGCTACAAAGCTCTGTTTTATAATCCTGGTGTGCTCAGGGAAATATTGGAATGGTTTTGATATGATAAATATTTATTTTTTACTTTTGCACAAAAAAAAAAGCTATTCCATCCATTTGAAGCAGGAGATATGAATCTGATTAGAAATTTGGAAGCAAGCAGGCAGCTTCTAATTACCCACTCTTTGCATGTTATTTAGTTTTTCACTTCAGCCCTAAATAGCAGCCTATGAGGATAGTTGCAATATATTCTGAGACACACAACTCATATACAGCTAATTTTAAATAAAATATTTTTACATATCTGACAACCTAACTGAAAAAAGATATTAATAAAAGGTTTACTTGTCCATTAATGAACAACTTGAGAACCTGCCACATATGCTAAAGTCAGTGAAATACTTTAAAACCTACCATGCCATGCCTGATTTATAATAATTTATTTTTCCTTCTATATTAAACTCTAAAAAGTCATTATGGACAGTTTCCCTGACCCTTTCAGCTGTGTTTGCCTAATCACAGCTTTAAAAAATCATCAGTGTGATTTCTGCATCCAAAATTAAAGCAATGTATGTGTTACCAGTGCCAAAATATATTCACAGAGAAGTACATCTGCATCTACAGCCCTTCTCATCAAAATCAAATATCGGATATATGTATTGCATAAAATCAACTCAAGGATGCTGTTAGGCTAGGAATGTAAAATATGTTCAATGCATCATGTTTTGATGCTTTCCCCTGACTGTATCATAGCTGATAGGTCATTTTAGATTGGACTTGAATTTTGAATACATGCATTGAAATGTAACCAGTCCTAGGGAAGGAAAAATATCCTCGTGCTTCAAACGTGACAGCGAATGAAACAAACTCAATTTTTCATTAATAGAGAATCATTACTCAGTGCAATGTGGGAAGTCTAGAGGAAACTTGGGGCATCCCTTCTGCAGGGCTAATCTGTTCCAAGGACTC
The DNA here is from genome assembly GCA_013397375.1 of Toxostoma redivivum. NCBI lineage: Eukaryota > Metazoa > Chordata > Aves > Passeriformes > Mimidae > Toxostoma > Toxostoma redivivum. The sequence continues at coordinate 1,154,306 of VXBI01002468.1, forward strand.
ATAATTTGACAGGTGGTGTATAAAAACCACCCTTAAAGAACATAGAAGAGCAATAAATCTACTGACTCAGCAATGCCAAGAGGGTCACAGGTATTTTGTTATCCTGTGATGGCAAATGCTTCACTGACATGATTCTGGGAGCTGTGGCTGCCCCATCCCTGGCAGTGTCCAAAGCAAGGTGGGATGGGGCTTGGAGCAGCCTGGGACAGTGGAAGGTGTCCTTGCTCATGGCAGGGGGTGGAATAAAACAGGCTTTAAGGTCCCTGTCAGCCCAAGCCATTCCATGATTCCATGATTACTCCTTTTAATGACACCCAGAGCAATTTCTCACATTGTGGTGCTGGTAGCAGACTCACAGGAAAGATTAAGAGTAAGCCAAACAAATTAAGGGATGGATTTCCCTCGAGTTTGATGCCCCAGGCATCAGTGTCAGACAGGTAGGACTGAAACTGATCCTCTCGATCAGCAAATGTTTTGTCACAGTTGCATCACCTTCCTCCTCAGCACCTCCCAGCCCCAGCAGGGAGACTGACACCAGGTAGGATTTCCCAGTACAATAAATCCAATCTGCATAAGCCTTGAGCAGACAAAGGGAAATCAAATAGCAAGAGAAAAAGTGGAGATAGTAATTTTCTTTAGGCATTCATTAATGTCTATTCAAATATAAATACTGAACAAAAATCTCCATTTCATATTGCAGGAGAGCACACTTGTGCCAAATCCTTTGGAGATTTGGTTCAAGAATAGTTCAGCCCTGTCTGAAGATTTGCCTGAAATATTGCCAAAAACCACTAAGGCCTTGTGTTAGCTGAAATAAAAGCTACTGTTACAGGAGAGAGAAAAGCAAAGGAGCTTCACAGGACTGTGTTCCCACTCCTGTCTGTGTATTCATGTACCTGATCAAATCCTCTTTGGTCTTTGCATTCCTGCTACAACTTCAACTGTGCCCATTTTGAAAAGCAGTGCACTACACCAATGACAGATTCCTTCCAAGTCACCTACATCACAGTCATCAGAGGAGACACCTCTGAGTCTTCCATTTCTTTTCCAGGTTGTATTGGCGCTTTTCATGTTATCCACAGGAATTAAATTGCAAACAGTTGAGGAAAATGTTTCTGTGATCCCTGTTCTCTGCTGCTTCTCTCCCACTCACCAGCTCAGGGACTCAGACATACACGTGCATGATGAACATCAAAAGCTGAAATGTTAGCAGTCATTTTGCCATTTGTTCTGGTTTCTTGTAAACAAAACTCACTGGAGCAAACAGGACACACATGGATTTGTTTCCCAGCATACCGAATTTATCAAAGCAATAAAAAATTAACCAAGGGAGATGCACAGACCTGCAGGACTGAAATCCTGTCTCCTTCACTGGTCAAATTAGGGATCTACACTCTCCAACATCCTCCTGGAAAGCAGGGGGAGGAGGTTTGCTCATATCAATTTAACCAGGGTAATGAGGACAAAGGCTGACTGTGAGGAACTGCAGAAGGACCTTATGAAATGATATGACATATGAGATGGCAGATGAAATTCAATAGAGATAAATGTCAAATATGCATGTGGGAAAAACAATTCTAACCTCACATATGAAATTATGGACTCTGAGCCAACCACAACTGCAGGGGAGTGAAATCCTGGATTTACAATGGACAGTACCATGGAAATGTCAGTCCAGTGCTACCAACAGGCAAAGGAAAAAAGACAGCAGATCAAATGCTAAGAATCTTTAGGGGGAAAGTAAGCAGAGATCATGGGCAGGATGGATGGGGACAGCTTCTTGGTGGAATTTTCCAGTACCGACACAAAGACCCCTTAAACCAAACCGGAGCCATGTCTAACACAAACAAACAAAGGTGATTTTTGTACCTAACAAGAGAAGCTGTGGATGTCACAAGCCTGCACTGGCTTAAGGCTAGAGAAGATTAAGTTCACAGAAGGAAAATCTATTCATGCTTACTATCTACACAGAAATCACTCCTGGCACAAAGTCCCTGAGCAGAAAACAGCTGGAGCCAGGGAAGCACCAGAGGAGAAGCATCACATGTGCCTGCCCTGCTCATACTCCCCCAGCCCATGGCCACGGCTGGAGAGGGGATGCTGGGCTGGACCTCGTGTCAGTTCCTGTTTACAATTATCTGAAGCTCAGCTTTGTATCCCTTAGCAGGAATTAGATTTTTGTTCTGTTTTTAACCCAGCATATGTTGACTTGGTAATTTTGCATTTCTGGTTGCAGTGCTGTAGAAAACTGCAAAATTAATAAAAAGAAAGGAGGTTGGGGTCTGAGCAGCAGAGTAAAAATATTTCTCCTTTTAGGAAACATACTGGCCTGAGACAAAGCTTACCAAGACTTGCAAAATCACCACCTTAGGGTATTTTCAGAAATGAAGCAATGCTGCTTATACAGCCAGTCCAAGGCATCACAACCCAGAATACAGCCACATCTACAGCAGCCCAGCATGAGGGGATCTGTGTGTGGTCCAGAGTGCCCATCCCAAAGGGATCTGCTGGAGAAGGAGCCATGAGAAAAGGAGAAGGGTTTGGGATAGCAGCGATCCAAAGCTGTGGAATAGCTCAGGGCAGGGATGGTGATGTGGTAGTGGAATCTCACGGTGAGTTTGTGCTTCTGCTATCAGCACTCTTTGCTGTTCCACAGCACACTCCCTCTGATATTAATTTTGAATGCAAGACAGCTTTGTAGTACCTAATCCTATTAGCATGCTCCTGAAATCTGTAAGAGCAGAAATGTAGGACTGGCCCAGAGACGCAGCTCTCCAGCTCTGCTCCCCATGAAACAAATTCAGGTTCAATTCCACAGCCCCTGGGCCCTTAGGGATGATTAGGTAGAATTTACCAGCGCTGAAGAGGAGTTAGGCACCATAGTAAAGCCAATAAAAATATTGAAATGAAAATATTTTTGACAACACATACTTACTTAATTTGGAAAAGTCCATGGATGTTTCCTTACATGTATTTTCACCCAAACTGGAAAGCGAAATCCCAGCTGACTACATTTTTTTTCCATTTTCAGTTTTCACTGAGATCTTTCTCTCAGTCTCTCTACCATCTTTCTTTTGGTATGAGGCTTTTTTGATGGAAGAAATTGAAAAATATAAAGAAAAATAGAAACAAAGAAAATAAGCAGAATAAAGAGAAAAATTAGATGGCAGTGGTTTTGGTAAAGGAGATGAAGTAGAAGACATTTGCTTTGGAGAAAACCCTGTGCAGCCAGGATGGGTGTCTGCATCCCACATGTGATGATCCCTAATGGCTCTGGCAACCACAGCTCCCACAGAACCCCATAAATCGCCCAGGGCAGCTGATGGGAACACGTTCAATTAAAGGGATTTCTGTCCAAATTCCTGCTGCACTGCAGCCAAAACGTTCCAGCAGTTTTGTAGATGTGTTTCTGTGCAGGAGAATGAAGCAGGTGTTTTCTAACACGGGCTGCAGGCTGGTGGCTGGGGCTCAGGTCTGGGAGATGGCTGAGCATCAGTCAGGGTGAGGCAGGATGAAGAATTCCACTGGAAATCCAGCAGGGCCTTTGCCAGTGGCGCCCTTTCCACATGATTCAGAGGCAGACGTGGGAACAATTCAATTTTAGCTAAAATGATTTGGGTTTTATTGAATTCAGGAATGAAAATATGTTTTATATCTTTGAGAAATGCCATGAAATAGAATAAGCAGCTTGTACTCCACATCCCCTCAGACATCCAGTATCTTCATGCAGAGACAAGAGGTTGGCAGCTGGGAATCTGAAAAGACTCCAGAAACAAGCAATACCTCTTCATGCACATTTGTGCTTTAAGGACAGATAATTTAACAGAAAAAAAAAACCCAACCCACCATTCATTAACAGTAATTATGGAATAGTTTAATAAATTTCAGTGCTTTTTTCTCTAGCCTTTTGAAGCACTGGCATTTCATTTCCCTAATATGAAACATATCCCAAATGATAAGTCTATCAGCTGTGTATCAGAAGGACTGGGTGAAGCACAACTTCTTGAGAATTTAATTACACAGCAAATCTTAATGAAATACAATACTGGAATCTTAATGAAATACAGCCCTGGCTGATAGAGTAACTATTGCAAAGGAAAAAATACAGCCCAGTCCCCTGAAATGCTGATATTGAGTCAGTGCTTCTGGAAACCATCAAGTGTGAAGCTGCCCCAGCTTCCTCCAGTTCCTTAATTCCAGTATTCCTGGGATTTCACTGCTCTGGCAGCACTCCTGCACTGTGGGGTCCCACCAAGGTCTTTGCTCCACACCCAATTTTCCACCCAATTTCATAATTGCTGAGGATTCTACTTCCCTTTTTTGTGTTTTCTTGCTTCTTCAGTGCATCTATCGGGATTTCTGTTCAATTTTGCCTCTCTTTCTCCTCCCCTTCACAAAACTCCATGAACTATTGCTCATCTAAAAACATAAATCCAAGATGGGAATTATTTGAATCACCTGTTCCTCACCTCTGCTATAACTGGGAGCTGTTATCTTTCATTTATTCATTTCTTATTCCAGGGCATAAGCAATGAGAATCACCACAACCCATAACACAAGCAGTATTTGAGTCTAACTTGCCTGACACTTGTATTTCATGAGTCACATAGAATTCAAAAATGATTTATCTGAGCTTTGAAAAGCTAAAAGGGGTTAAAACTGACTATTCCTGCCATGAAATTTCATGCTGACAAAACATGTTTTGAAAGGATGATTTAAAGATACAGGGATCCCTCATAGATCAGTCAATATTTTCTTTGTATGGAAATTTTAAAGCTGCTTTTACCTCTACAAAGTTGTCTCTGAGGTCAAGACTCCATCTCACTCAGGTTTGGAAAGCCCTGGAGTGCATTCAGAAATATTTTTAAAAAATAAAATATTAAAAAAAAAAATATATAGACATCCTCAGTTAAAACTCAGTCACAGGACATGACATTTTCTTAGTGAGTCAGACTAAGAAATCAGCCAAAAATACTCTAGAATAAGTTGTTTCAGGCAGTTCACCTGCTCCTCAGATTTTAGGTTTCTCAGTTGTGTGTCATTTTATAATCATATTTGCCTAATTTCCAAATTTGTTTTTCCAACTACCTAAAAGACAGCAAAACAGAATGTACCAAAACAGCTGTGAAATAAACACAATAAATCAAAAAGCAAAGGCTTATTTACTTTCTTTTTCTTTTCAGTTTTTTTAACCTACAGCAGTCCTAGGCATCGCCTGCAAAAAATAGATAAAACAACGTAGACAACAATAAAAAAACCCACCCAGAAAATCCCAATCCCAGCCCAAAACTTGAGGCAGTTTGGAATGGATGGCACTCCTTCCCCAGCACAAATCCTGCTGTTTGGCACAGGGGTTCTAGAGCCAATCTCCAGAACACATTAAACACATCCAAGAGACACATCACAATATTCAACTCTTATTCAAAGCATGTTTGTGGCTTTTTGTTTTTTAAGGAATTTTGAAGAGTTTCATTCAATTACCTATGTTTTTGAAGCATTCAAATTCTTGCAGTGCTACAAGGTAATGGCTTATATCCAAAAGAAAAAAAGCAATACTTCCCCTGGCTAACATTTCTTTTCCATTTTGTGATACAATTCACTTTACCTTCCTTTTGAAGCCAGAAAGGAAACACTATGAAGAAAAAGAAAATAATGAAAATTAAATGAAAACAAAGGGAAAAATCACTTGCATGAAAATATGAAGACAATATGTTTGAAAAGAACTGAAGCATCACACACCAAATTGGAGGTATTTGTAAGGAATGGAAGAAAATGCTGTCAGAGATAAGCAGTTTGACACTCCCTGTCACCACATGAAACTGAGTTAAAGATATAAACCCAGGTAGCTTCTGATAAAATGATGTCAACCTTATTTTACTTTCCCTGCAGTAAAGGGAGGTGGCTGCCTCCCCCCTGGGTTGCCAGCACCTCTGAAATCCCTGGTGCCACTTGGTTTTAGGAACAAACTGATTCACTCACGAACCCAGTGGCAAAGGCACTGCTCATCATCTCCAGATCAACCTACTGCTCAGGGAATTTTGACTAACAGCCACATTTTCTGATAGCAAAAGCTTCTGTCCTCTCTCTTACCAAAACGGATCATGTTGCTGTTACAAAGTGAATTTCTGATTGGCGGCATTGATTATAAATTTCACAGGCTATTTTCTTTCACACTTTGAGTCCATGCCTGCTCCAGCCAATACATTTCCATGTCACAGAGCTGACTGGAGCAGTTTTCCACTGACATGCAGCAGCTTAGCTCGGTGAGTTTAGGGAGATGTGAAGAAGCAAGAAATAAGGAAAAGTCTGATGTGTGCTGGAAAAACTGGCAGGGTTGGTCTAAATCACCATTTACCACAAATCTGTGCTTCTTTGGCAGGATTTTGTTGATAAATATCAGTTTAATCCCAAAACTGGATGCTTCAATTAGAGGATTACTGTCAATCAACATACAGAGTAGCAGACAGCAGATCTGCTCTCCTTACAGAGGGACTAAATCAGAATCTCATGGCTGGTTCCACACAGCCAGGCTGGCGACCCTGCAGGACACCCCAGGTTTCCTGGGCTGGAAGTTAACAGTGGCTATTTAAGCAATAAAAGCATGGGATTCATAGAAAATCTTGGGTGGCTTGGTGTGAAAAGAAAGGGGCTGAAGAGTCCACTGCTCCTTCAAAGAGCCACACATGAAAAAAGATAACCTGAGGCAGGGATTGCCAGCACTAGAGCTCAGTACCCTGCAGCAGCCAGGTTTTCAAATATTCTCTTTCTATTCTTAAAACAAAGATCCTCCTCACAGCTGAGTACTCTAAAGACACCACTTAGGGAAATGCTAAATTAGTCAAGAAACACAGAGAAACTGCAGCAAAGCCATGGAGAAATTCTCTCCAGAAAGTGATTCCCTTCTCTCCAGGGCCATGGACTCCATCCACTAACAAAAAACTGAAAATAAACTAGAAAAGTAGAAAAAACACCCCCAATAAAGGGGTCCTTTTAATGATGGAAGTGAGCAGTGCTTTCCATATCAGCAATTTTTGACATTTTTCCTTCTGTTTTTTAATCCATCTGTTGTAAAGGGAACTATTTCCAACCAATGCATTGGACATATTTGTTGGCTGAATCCTGTGATCCTCACCCAAAACAACACACCAATGCTGCAGACTGTCCAAGTGTTCTGCTTAAGAATACAGCAAATGTCACAGACACAGAACAGACCAGAGTAATAAGGGGCAAAGTACAATTTAGATTCTATCCTGAGGAAATTTCATAACCTAGGATTAGAAAGGTCTAACTCATTTGACAGCATTTCTTTAAAAATTAGAGATATTATGAGCTCAGGAAGTGGGCACATGTTGCAAAGTTTTTAAAGATCTTATAAAGCTGAACCCACACACTGAGAATTTCCATGTCAGCTGTGAAAGGTGAGTACACAAGGGCCACCAAAATTCTGGGAAATGGCAGGTGGGATCTCCTGCCTACCTTCTCAAGCCCAACACAACCCAGGCAGCTGTGGTTTAGTTTCATACTTCAAAAAGCAGTTTTTCAGAAAGAAAACCATCACCAAGATGTCCAGGGCTCTGTGTCAAGTGCCAGGCCATAGAGGAGAGTGAGAGGTTTGCCCCCAAATCCATGGATGAACTCCCAGAGTGGGAATGGACAATCCCAGACAGGAGCCTCCCTGCCCTGAACATGTATGGGATGTCTCCTGAAGAGCACAACAATAATGAGTTTGCACAATCTATGGTAAATTAATTCAATAGTGAAATAAATTTACTATCCTACAGAGATCCTGGAGCTGTGAAAATGGTTAAGCAATGTTGCTTATGATATTTTTACCCAAAATAAAAAAATCAGTCAGAGGGGAAAGGAACATGTTGGAGAAGACAGATTTTCACAAATATTTGTATTTGAATTGCTGATGAACTCTTCCTGCTGTTATTTTTATTAATGTTTTAATTATATATGCAATACACTTCATGAATAGCTGAAAATATATAGGAGCAACAACATTTTACAAGCAAGAGAGAGAGTTCTGTAGCCAACTTCAAATGTACTTCCTTTCTGCCAGCAGAACAAGATGCACTGGGGCCATAACCTTCCATGCCATATTTAAAACAAGTGTGTGATGGAGCAGTTCCCCTGAGCTCGTGCTGAAACTGATGTTGCCATCCCTAGAGTGGTATTTCACTCCAGGTTTTTAAGGTATACTGCTCAAGACAATGGATAGGGAATGAGGCAGCACGTTTTTATTGGGGCATTTTCAATTTTAGCACATGCTTAAGATCTTGTGTCCTAGGATAAGTTCCTTATTCTCCAAAACACCTCTAAAATGAGCAAAATTTTATATTTCAGCTCCTCACCAGGGATGGTGTGAAGCAAGTTTTCCTGCAGTGAGCAAAACCAGAAGCCCCAACCATGATGCTCCAAATTCACACCAAAGCAGTATTTTGGGAACAAGCTCAACATGGAGGTGACTTATGGACATCTCACACTCAGCAAAACATTCAAGTACCTGCTCTTGTGTCCTTAGTGAGCCCAAAGCATTTTGTTGGCTTTGGAATTAACAAGGTGTGGCTCCATCCCATCAGCTGGATGGTGCAATAAGCCCAGAGCACTGAACACCCAAGAACTAGAGCCCAGGAGTCCTCCCCACCTCATTTTAACACCCAGGATATTGCTGTGTCCAGGTACTTGACCCCATCTCTGTCCCAAGCTTGAGGTCTGCTGCAGACTGACTGCTTTGACCCTTCTGAACACCAAGTAATGAAATCTTTATTATAATTTGTTTTCAACCCACACTGCTAAAAAAAAAAAAAAAAGTGTCAGCTGCTTTAAAATGGTCTCTGTTTTGCTGGCCCTGCTTCTGGCAATCTAAGTAGCTGTCATCACTGTAGGAGCAGCCTGCTTGATAAGATTATAATTTTGTTTACATTGTGCTATAGGATGCCACGCTGAGTACAGCACAAGGAAAATGGCAATCGACAGCATGCAATGTGCATTTTCAGTAAAATGGGGGTTATCTGCCTTTATTCCTGCCTCAGAACTGCAGGATTTTGGCTGATGTTCTTAAAGGTAAAGAAAAAAAAATGGGTTTAATGTATTTCTTTGCTGGAATGTATTGCAGTAAAACCTGTAATGGCCTTTTTTGGCACCACACCAATATACAGCATTCAGAAAACAGCTATTTATTGAAGCAAGAAATGCAATACCAAGACTACAAATCACTTCTTACATACAGAAAACTGGAAGTAAATCTGGCTAGTGCCTACCTCTACCAAAGGTAGAGTTCCCAGCCTCAAACGAAGAGCAGCCAATTCTGATCTGCTGTGTGGTTGCAAGTTAAAGACCTTACTGAACCTCGTTTTCCTCCTCTGTAAAACAGAGATATGGCCATGTATTTTAAGAGAGGGTCTCAAGCTCTCTCAGTACAGGAGACTGTAAATCTACCAGGGAAGTGTACCGATATTTTTACAGCAGTCAGTTGGGTTAGTTTTAATTTGTGTTTGATTAGCAAAGAGCTCTGGGCCAGACTCACAATACTCACAGAATTCCTGGTGCAGTGAGGCAAAATGTAACAATTATAATGGCAGCAATATGTATTCAGTCCTAGCCATTAGCTGTTGGGAAAATGGGTCAACAATAACATAAGTTTAAAGTGAGAGGATTTCTCCACCACACATTTATATGCTGCGGTAAAGGACAGTGAGGAATGTGAACAAGATTCCTACTACCTTAAGCATGATCACTGCTGTATTTCCCTTCTCAGCAAGCAAAATAGTTTTTATACATTTTCCCAACTCTCTCCAGAAATTAATGTTTTATCTGTGATCTCTCTCCATCCTGTGAAAGGTTGGCCAGGGCTGGAATATACAGTCCCAGGAGCAAAGCTGAATCTAGGACTTTGCATTGGGAGGAAAGGCACTGGGCAGCTCTGTCAGGTCAACCAAAAGGCAACAAAATGAATCCTTGAGCATTGCAAGAGCATGGAGTGGGCACTGCACGTTAATAATGGATGACTTCCCAAGCAGAGCTTTTCCATTCCAAGGCAGCCCTGCTGGTGGGCAGCAAGAGAGACACAAGGAGCTCCTGAGGTGCATTTTTAGGCTGCTGTGTGGGAGGGGAGCACCCAAAGCCCAGCAGGACACGAGGGGTGTCCGTGCTCGGCCGCCCACGCGCGCTCGCATCAAGCTCCTCTGCGGAACGGCAAACTCCATCTCACAGCCTGACAAGACAAATTGTGAAATTTATCTTTCTCAGGCTGGATTGTCCCCCACGTAATGGGAACAAAAGGCAATACCAACAAAAGAAAGAGCAGCTTTAAAGCCCTTCCTGAGGATGGAAAAGCAAGTGGTCATACATCAATATCTAAGTCAGTGCCCAACACATCACTTTGGGCTGCAGGCTCAACCCAAGCCTTATTGACCCACAGCACAGTCACTGCACAAGACCTTGAAGCACAGCTGAGGGCTCAGACAGCAGGACCTGCAGCCACCAAAGAAAGGGAAATAAAAGCACAAACAAGAAATGCTTGTTCTTTCCAAACACAAAGCACCCAACTTCGTACAGTTCAGGCAAAATCGTTAAAGAGCATTGTCATTGCAGATGACAGTGGTGTTTTGGTACTCGAGGGCAATCTCAAGTGTCAGAATTTATGAAGGTATGAAAGTCAAAACATTATTTCTTCATTAATGGTATCAAAGGCAGGGCTTGATTTAATGGTCACAGTTTTAAGGATTCGATGTCATTCACTTGGAGTCTGCCAAAGTACACACGTAATTTAGTCTGCTTGTTTAGGAATATATTTCATCTAACTCCTGTTGTTTAAGAATAGAGTCAGGCAATTTTTGGCTCAGTCTGCTTTTCCTAACAACTGGAAACAATAGGAACATTAATTATACCTTGCTTCACCCATTCAAATGCAGAATGACTCAAACATGTTGATGAGCAAGAAATTGCTGAGACACAAGCACCAAATTTCACATTTGAGAAGTCTGAACCTCCCATTTGGAAGGATCACTACATTTACATGCAGCAGCAAATACAAAGTAATGAAATATTTCCAGCTTTTATCAAGCGAGGTAAGGAGAAGGTAAAATCAGCCTTTACCATATGTCAGCAGATAACATGGCAAACATCATGACTAGGAATCTGGTCAACCAGAATGCCACCTTGTTCCCAGGAGAAAAAGTGCAGTAACCTATGGACTTGTGCTCAGCACACACCAGCACCTGTTCAGACACCACCAGCACTTTTGGTGAGGCCATGTTTAATTGATTTAGCATTTTCAAGCTGATGCTTGCACAGTGCAAAATTAGGGCTATGTCGTGGCCTTGCTCCCGATGGAGTAGCTCAGCCTGAGCCAAGAGGCAAGAGAGAAACGTGTAGGAATTTGTTTTCAAACAGCATCAGTCTGTCTTCACCCATCACCAACACAGGCAGAAAGGCACTGATAACAGTGCCAGCACTTCTGGATGCTCCAGATGTACAGGAACATAGACACAGAAGGATCCAAGGCTCTGCACATGCAAAGCACATCAGTGAAACCCAGATCTACTGACTGCTTGGGACTGGAAACCATAGGCAGTGCTCCCAGCCTCAAAGGATACTGGAAAAGCAGAGGTGAGTAGGGGTAATGAAAAGACAACTGGACAGTGGGACAGAGCATGTCACTGACACCTGAGCCAGCCAGAGCCTGAATAGCTACACACAGCACTCAGGAGTTACTGACCATGGTCCAGCAGGAAGGCTCAGGTGCAGTGTCCATCCCACTCCACACTGTGCACAGACTGCACACAAAGCAGATGGCTCATGCAGATGCACAGATCGCTCCTCTGACCAAAACCACCAGGCCAAATTACCCTCCAAACCAATGGCAACTGGAGGGCACAGGAAATGACAGCTCCAAAGGCAGCTGGCACACGCCATGCCAGGCCTGGGTGGGATCAGTGGCATGGTGGGCACGTGGCTCTGCTCCCATCTGCTGTGGCTGGCAGCAGCAGAGGTGGACACACACAGGCTGAGGGATGAAGCAGTTGAGTGATGACAAGGGAGAATTGAATGCAGAGAGGGAAAAATGACCTGCAACAAATCAAGTGTGGCTGGGTGGATGTGTGTCCCTTCAGCAGACTCAATCACCAGCAGGAGGGTGACAGAGATGCTGAAATGGTTAAACAAATAGCTTCACATCAGCCTGCCTGGGCTCACCATGAGATGGATAGATGGAACTGAGAGCCACTGACCTTAACAACACAGAAAGGAGGGAGTGCTCTGGAAAATACACAGATAAGCCAAACACACAACACAAAGATAAATATCAGCATGGGCTATGATTTGCAAGCTAATCCATAAAGCCCAAGGTAAATGAACAGACAAATGAGGAGTCCTAATGAGAGAAATGTCACTACTGCAAATTGTGTCACGCATTGGTGAGTGGTGAACAGACAAACCCCCAAAACCTCACGGAAGTCCTCAATCTCTGACTTGTCAATGTGACTTATCTTCAGTCTAAACAACCCTTCACTAGATCTTTTTTCTACCTTACCGCTCATCTCTTAATCACTACACTGAGAACTGATCCTCTCTTTGGTCAATAAATACTCCTTACAGGTCTCAGTTTCAAACAGCCACCTTCAGATTTTATCTGCACCTGATATGGGCCTTTCACAGGAGCTTCCACCAACTTCTACAAAATCTCCTTATCAGTTTTTATAGTTCTGCACTGCAATGCCTTACAAAAGACTTTGTGGAAGGGGCAAACTGAGATTACCCCTTCTCAGAGTGTTTCATTCTGACCTTTTTTTTTTTTTACATGTGCCTATAGAAATGCATCAAGTATCTCACATTCCCATGCTCTCAGTGTGGGGAGACCTTTTCTTTTCTTTCAATGGGTAATTACAGGTACAACAGAGTCCTGTTCCACAGTGAAGGTTCCTATGCACGACAGCCAGACAAACAAGCTGTAGGATTGCAAGGTACAAACCCCAGTGTGCTGACAATTCCTCCAACCCCACGGTGATTCCCTTTTCTCACACAGGGAGCTTAGCACAAAGCCTGGAATGGCAGGATGCCAAAAGTGAGCTACTCAGCAGGAAGGCATGTTTGCTGCACACCGTGAGCAGCAGTGATAGCTGTGAAAAATCAAAAGTCAAAAGGCCCAGTCCAGCTGGAAAATGTTTAATGAAGAAAAAGGAGGAGGGCAGGACTCACCAGTTGAGGTTATCACCCAACATTAACAAAAATAGGAGCACATCTCTCTCCTGCACTGCTGTACCCTCACAACTCTGTTTGCTGGTTTCTCAGCTGATCTCAACAATCTGACTGAAAAACCTGCCTTGATACAATAATGTTTTTAAAAGCTGCTAATCACTGTTAACAGATCAGTACTGTCCACAGTCCTAATGCCATTTTGGTGTCTAAACTTCTGACCCTGAGTCCCACAAAAGCAGACAGCTCATCTGAGAGGTTGAGGTGACAAAGGGAACACTAAAAAGCCACATGTTCTCCCAGGGCAGCTCTTCTGCCCACTGACATTTTAAAACAAGAAAAAGTTTTCTTTTGTTGTCAGGCATAAGCTGCTTACTGAAGGCAAATGTGCTTGTTTACTGCCAACCATTCCAGTCTCCCTTTCTGTTTGGGGGAAAGGAAGGATAGAGGATTATCCAGCCAAGGATGGATAATCACAAATCTTAGGGTGAGTTTTTGTGAGAAGGGAGGAAAATGTAAATTGGTCTGATAGAAACATATTTATCTTTTTAAATTATTTCCCCACGGAGCTTCAGATAGGACAGGATTAAAGTGTCAACATATGAGTCAAAAGTCTTTTTCAGGGTCTCAGAAATAAACAAATCTTGGTATCTCAATTCAGTGTCTCCTAAGTGTGTTTAGGTCTTAAAACCAGCCAAGAAGACACAAGAGATTCTGGGAAAAAACATGCAGAGAACTTAGAAGTGAGATTCCTAAAGGTCTTGCACCAGTGTAAAAAAGCCATTAACAGATGTAGCTAAAACCCTGCACACAATTTCACTGTGATTTATCTTTCAATTTTTTAAAAGATGCATTTTGGCATAATGCATTAGGAGTAATGTTTCGATTTCAAGTAAGAAGTAGGTGCATTTTCATTTCTATACCAAATTCTAATTTATTTTTTATTAGATTTTCATCAAAATGTTCCCATGAGCATGGAGAAAAGAGCAAACAAAATGTGCCATGCACAAATAAATTCTTTCATTCCTTTTTAAAACCAGTTTTCCTCCTGATCTTTCCACCTATCAAGGGTTTACTGCTCTGAAAGACTCCTTGCTCAACTGAAGAAGAAAGCAAAAGGAGCTGGCTGTAAAATATTAACTTATTCCCATTTTTCACCTTTGGGAATCAAACACACATTAATTATCAAACCCTCTGCCTCTCCCTCCGTCCTGTCATTAGTGCAATCCACAGGGAAGAACACCCAGCACAGCCCAATTCCAGCTACAATCACCTATGTATTTATCAGCAGCCAATTCTAATTTCATCTGCTACTCCGTGTCAAGTGAGTAAAAAGTCAATAATATCCTCCCAGGGTGGCTCCCTGTGGTATCCCCATTTACACCTCGGACACAGCCTCCCCTCCAGGGGGAAGGAACCCTTCAACTGTGGCTCCTGGATGTCACTGGACAGAAAATACTGACCTGAACAACAGCACAGTAAGGCAGGACTTAATTCCCAAAATGTCATCTCTCTCCTCCTGAACTGGGTTTGTTTGCTGTATTTATTGTAGCAATGTCTTTTCCTTGTACAATAACTGCCCTTGCCAGCACACTGCTTTCCCTGAGGCTACTTTAAATCTCTCTAAAAACCAAACAAGGATCCTTATCTTCATATAAAGTATCAGTGAACAGTTGAGAGCAATACAGAAGAGCTTTAAATTGAGAGAGAGAGGGGTCAATGATGCAATAAGAGCACTTTGTCCCTTTCTATCAAGCAGACCTGAATTCAGTTTTGTTCAAAGGCACAAGCTCTTGGTGCCTGTAGCTCTGCCATGTGCCATGGGGCTGCCAAAAGCACAAGTCCAGGGTGGAGCCCCGCAGATCTGGCACTTGTCTGTCACATCCCTCCCAGGATTTGGCACAGCAGCCCATGGATATTGTCCTTGCTCAGGACAGGCAGGGCTCTGCAGGCTCTTCTGCCCACCCTGGTGCCCAGGGTCAGCCTGACTGACCAGGCATCCCTGCCTCCACCTGCACCCCTAACTGTGGAATGGTCAGCAAGAGGCAAAAACAGAGCCCTAAACCCCCTGCTGCTGAGCTGTTCATCTTTCCTAACCTTTTTCCCAGTGCTCAGAGCAAAATCCCTGCACCCTGACCCCAGTCCTGCCTGTCATCACTGGATTGATTTGTAGCACAGAGCTTGTTTCACTGTCTTGCTCGTCCTATTTTCTTGGTCACAGTTGGTCACACACTACTCCTGGCTGCTGGCCACTGTCAGAAAGTCTTCTTTCTTTTTTTTTTTTTTTTTTTTTAATAACCTCCAATAAGCTCTGATAAAAACCCGATCATGATCTTTTCTCTCGTTGTTGAAAAATACTGTATTAAATAAATAAAAACTAGGCAGTAGCTGCTTGGGGAAGATGTGAAGTGCACCCACAACCACTCCCTCATTATCTCTGTTATCCAGGCCAGTGTCATGTCCTGAGAGGAGAGAAACTGCAACCTCTGGCAAGTGTCTGAGCACACTGAAAGCAGCGAATCGACCCAAGCTGGGAGAACAAAAGAGAATACACTCAGTGGCATTAGTTCACTGACCACACCATTTTTATTCCCAGTCTTTTACACTATGCTACTGTTGAGGAGGATGGATTCTAGCAACAAATGGAAGCAAACCTTGGGGGGATTTAGTGCCTACTTGGTGGCACTACTGCAGGTTAAGCCTTTCCTAGCAGAAGTGAACTTTTTTGTTGTTGTTCAAATTCCATTTCATGGCACTTCTTTAAGACTGGAAGAAAGAAAAAAAATTATCCTGACATTTAACTCGCAGCCTGGAGCCAGCTAATCAGACAGAGCAGACGAGCACAGCAGCGTTAGGAAAAACATGGGGGAAGGGGGGAAGGAGGGATAAAAGTGGGAAGGAAGCACTGCAGCTGGAAAGCAGGATGGGGATGGGATGGCACAGGGTGCAGGAGACAGGACAGGGGTGTTCTGCACAGGAGGGAGAGAGCAATGAAGGGATATAATAACCCAGTGCAAGGAAAAGGAGAAACTGAAGCACAAAAAGGAATAAATTTTGCTTCCTGGGGTAAGAAATATTCTCTCAAATACAGCGTTAACCAAGAACTGTTGCATTAAATGGCACCCAGTAAATATTTTCAAAGTGATATGTGAATAATTATCACAGAGTGCATTGAGGAAAACCTCATTGTAAGCACTCATGTGAGGGTGCATCATAAATGCACTTCCTCAAAATTTTCCTAATCAGTTCCCTCCCAAATAACATGAGGCCTTTTAGATAGTCGTATTTCAGAATGTGGGAGGGGTTTTATTTGTTTCACAAGTAATTTTAAATAATAACAACGCCTCCAAACATTTCTTAAAGTCCTCTCCTTATTTTCTTATTTCAGTTCAGGTGTAAAATTAATTCTGAAATAACAACAGCTTAAACAAATGCATTGGCATCACCTTGTGATTGAAATCATTGAGTAACAATACATCAGACACAAGAGTCTCACAGTGCTTTATAACTACACTGTAACTACATATTGCAAATACATTCATCTTTATGGGCTTTGATCTTTTTTATTAAGTTCTTCCTGAAAATCACCTGAGCAACCTGACAACTCTGGTAGCTTTTTCCAAGGAGAAGGAATGGATCTTTTAACAATTGTTTTTCTTTCTGTTCAGTGGAGGATCATGGAGTATTATTAGATCCAAACACTGATCATAGGAAGCCAGCAACAATACATAGACAAGACATGGTTCTAATATAATACTATAAAAATAATACCTGAAATCTTCTTTTTCCTTTTCCATATTTTGCAGTGATGACCAGCCCTACATCTAGAAATTGTTTCTAATCTGGAATCCAGTAGCTCATGCAGAGCTCTGCCAAGAGCAGAACCAGAGCCCCTGGCTCAAGGCCTGAAGTCACCAACTCTTTCCTGATAAATGATCTCAGAAATCGCCACCTTCAGCAGCAATATCAGATGCCATTGCTCTTACAGGACTAAACAGCAACAATGACAGAACAGCTGTTGGTGACAGAGCTAAGGAATGTGAGCAGAATCAGCAGAGAAGGAATAAATCAACAAGTTGGAGACTTGGATACAATATCTGAGAGCTGAAACCTGATGGAGTGCAGCACTTCCTACTTGATTTTCTATTTTATCCTTCCTTTTAAAATTCATGTGGTGAAAGTGTGAGGTGATAAAAGGCCAAGTATCTGCACTTCAGCCACTTGCAATGAATGTAAGTGAAAAATACAGTATTATTGGAAAACCAGAAATATCAAAGAAGTGTGACAGAAGCATGAGATGCTAAGACCAAGGAGCTTATTCTTCTTTTCCCATTGCACTATAAAGACATTTGCTGTCTCAATAGATATCCCATTTTTAGTGCCACTCCTTAAAATACAGGAAAGGTCAATTGGAGGGGAAAAGAACAACAGACCACCAAAAAAACCCACCACAAACAACTCTGTGATTTCAGAAGCACTGGCAGCAAAAAAAGAACCAATGTTTCGTTTTCTTCTTCTTCCTGTAAAGCAAGGTGAGATTAATTTAAGGAGGTGCTAAGCATCATCCACAAGTGTCCAACAAGGCAGTAACAGAAGAGGGCATCCATCAGTTCTTCTCATGCAACTGACAGGAGGACAAGGGGGAGAAGAATTAGGTATTAGAAAAATGAAAGTCTTGTTAACAGTAAGAGTGGTGAAGACCCAGAACAAGCTGTCTAGGGAAGATGAGAAATCAATATCCAAGGTTTAAAAAGAGGTTAGACAGACTGTCAGCTTCTGGAGGTGAGACAGGTACACTTGATCTCACCTAAGAGCCTGGCAACACACTAAGTTATCTCCCAAGGTCTTTCCCACATCAGCATTTTTGGGATTTTTTAATGATTCAAGCAATTTGTCTCACTTATGGGATAATTTCATATTTGAAAGAACATATTCAATACTAGTGCTGGCATATGTTAACTGATTCTTACCTTCCTCCATCTCTTTTCTAAATGGAAACCACTAAACCCAGTGAGAAATTAAATGAAGTTTATTCATTTTTACCCCTCTTACTTTGTTTGGCTTTCCTGACCAAGGCCTCCATGCTCTGGGTGTTCATATCCTTCAGCTTCTCTTCCCTCAAAGACTTTTAGGAAGAACAAAATATTCTGTGATTTTGTTCTAAGGTTACTACACAACTCATCTTTTTTGTAAATCAGGAGGTGATGTTTTGATCTTGTCCTTCCTTTATTTAAGTGCACAAGGTGCCCTCAGGTCTGTGCTAATTGATACCAGGCATCTGTTTGCTGCAGAGGACAATAATCCACCTGCACCACAAGCCCCTGGTGCTCTGAACTAACAGGAATCTCTCTCTTCTGACTTTCAGAAATTGGACTTGATGATCTTAAAAGGTCTTTTCCAACCTTAATGATTCTAAAAGAACCTGGTAAAACTGGCCCCAACCTGCTCTCTGAAACATCTCCTACTGCAGGACAATCCTCCTGACTACTAAATAACAGGACACTTGACAATTCTGTTCTCCCACAAGATGAAGTTCTGTCCTTTACTTGTAGTCTTGGGAGTGATTTTTGGATTACTGAAGGACTTTGCATTGCAAAACAAATTAGAATATCAGCATTTGCCCCCCCCAAGAAAACACCCCAAACAACTCTGGGACCTGCAAGCAGAAGAAGCACAAAACATCTTTTGTGTTGCAAATATCAGCAGATCGTGGCTCAAACACCTGAGCAGAACATTTCTGATAAAAAGAGGGTTTGGACAAATGACCCCAATTTGGTGACCTTCCAGCACCTCCCAGGGAGCCCAGGCTTGCAGGTGCTGGGAAGCTCTGCAGTGCAGGCTGGCTTAGGGCAGTCATCCTAAAACTGGAAAGTGGGCCAGATTCCCTCAAACCAGAAATTTCAACTTCAAATCCAATGCTGGTTGAAAAGATTGGACTTTACTGGTGCTTCAGAAATAGAATGCAAACTCCTGTTTTTCCCAAAACCAGCCAAACACACACTCTTCAGGCAAGGAACATTACCAGGACCATTTCTGCTGTGATGGGGGTGTACTGAGGAAAAAACTGATCTACTTTTCCCAGAACTGCCCATTTCTCACAGATTGAAATCACTAGGTGACATTTTTAATCAGTATTTCTAGATGGTATTGCTAAAATGAGAACATTAGCAAGCTCATTTAAATTTGCAAACTAAACCCATTTGAACATTACTTGAGCACGAGAAAGTGGCAAAGGCACACGAAGTTAAAAGACTGTGAAGAACAAAAAGCTCCTGGGCACTTCACTACCCTCCCTAAGCTCCACTTTCTCCCATCTCATTAGAGAACACCAAGGAATAACTCTTTCTATCCAAATCAAATAAAAATTCAGATTTAAATCTCTTCTGTGCAGAGCAGGTACTCTTGGTGCAAAATTAAAGAGAAGTGTGCTTTTGGGATTGGAAAGTCTCACATTTTGGAGGGTCTACAGGAGTACTATGGGGCATTGTCCACTCCAAAAACAAAAAAATAAAAAAATCACACCTTATTTCCAGATAAGCTGGTTAATTTACAAAGAAAAACCACACAGCATTCCCTGTTTTTTCTAAAGCTTTGTGAAATTAAAAGTACATTTTATTCCACTCAAAGTACACAAGGATGCAAGAGAGGAATGAGGCTGAGGGTGACAGTTCAAACTCATCGCACTGCAGATGACCTTGAACTCTGAACACAACACCTGTACCCTCTGCAAGTGTTGCATTCTCAGCCTTTTAAGAAAGGAAAAAAGAAACACAACAGGACAGATGTGGGAAATCTGCTACATCAGTTTTAATTGCAACCATTTGTAGCCTGCATTTCCCCCAGATACATATCTTATTTTTAAGCAGATATTCCTAATTAAGCAGAGCACTTGGTTATCACCAGGTGAGTGACTTGCAGAGTCAGGTTATCAACACCATCAAATAACAAAAGCAACCCTGGATATTGATCCCGAATTAGAAGGCCATCACAAACTGCAAGATCCCAGGAGCAATTAGGGGACAGGGAGGAAGGATGGAAGACAGCAGGACCACAGCTCCTGCATCTGAATGAGGGCTCAGCATGACCCTCATCAAGGTATTCTTGGGATGTGGCAGGGTCTGAGATGGGTTATTTACACCTCCCAACACACAGTGAGACCCACTGTGTTCTGCAGGTGTATTCTCATGGCCCTTCCACAAACAATTCACCTGGAGTGGTGTGGAAGGGAAATTAAACACAAGTCCTGAGCATTGCAGGTCAACTTGCTGTGCCACCAGGTCATTGTTCCACTCTGGAAATGTCAGTCCAGGCTAATAGGGTACTGCACAACTTGCCCAAGTTTTAAGGAAGACTAAAAATATGCAAAAAATCTTATTTTTGTATTCATTGTGTCTGTCAATCATAAAAACAAAGCTTTAAGATAAGGGGGTCCTGAACTATTTGTGGGTTTGCATTAACATCTGTTAGCACAGTGCAGCAAGCAGTTAAAAATCTGAGTCCCTCTGGTCATTTGGGGAAAAAAGCAGGCTAAAGTAGCAGTGCCACATGCCCATGGCACTGTTAGGGATAAGGCCCTCAGGGACAGCACCATGGTGCTGTAACACTGCTCTGTGTTTTGGAACAGGGATCCTGCACCAGGCCCTGTTTCACTGCACAGACATACCCATAACTCAGCCTCCACTCTCAGTCCACCCATCAAATAAAATAATATTTTCCAGATCCTCAATAATTTTCTTTCCACAGTCTCAGGGTGACACACAGACCTTGGTGAGAGCTTGGCAATAAATCGAAGAGGCAGGTAAATATTAACATATTATTTGCAAACATTGAGACTGAAGCACTGAGGAGTCTCTGGTCAGAAAATCAGCTCCTCTGTCCTTCAGCCCTTTACTTTTATACATCAAAGAGTTACAATGCAAACAGACAGTGCCAGAAAGCAGGCTCTGAAGCTCAGCTAAATGCTCCTTGAAACTTAAAATGAAAAGCTCACCAGTCTTACGTTGTTTCTGTTAAGCAATGCATGCTGTGGTGCTGGCTCACGGGTGAAACAAATTGCTGTTCTAAGTCTATTAAAAAGGGAAAAAAAAGGCCACCATATGGTGCTGACTGCAGTAGCTCTTAGCAGGTGAAACACATCCAGAGCTGTAGCTACCATACTTAATTATTGTGACAAATTCAGTCTTTCGAGGTGGGGATTTCTTTGTTTGGGTTTATTTTTTTTCTTGTTGTTATTTTTAAATAATGTTAATGTGCTATTCCCACTCTGAAAATAATACTGGGGAGAAGAACCTAGAGGAGGGGAGGAGAAATCCCACATCCCACACCAGATATTTGTGTCACCCAGAAGCAGGAAGGGGTTCAAGCACAGTTTGGGACACTGAAGGCATCACACTGAAGGAGAAGGATGCAGAGCAGAAGGGAGATTCTCACAGAGCATCCTTGAGCTCCCTCATGAGAACCTAATGAAGGATCAGCAGCACTGACACCCCACCCAACACATCTGCACTGATGGAGATGGTGAAGCCACACAGATCTGTGCAGACCCCTGAGACTGTGTTTATTCCCCATGAGAACAATATAAAAAAATATTTACAGAAGTACTTCCAAGATGATGGTCTTGCATTTAATACACCCTAGACTATGCAAGAAGCACAGGCACAGTATCTGTCCTTTGATATGAAAGTGTGCCAAAAAATTCCTGGAATGGCTTCAGCGTGGCTCTTGTCTGACCTGAAGGTCCCTGATGTCTGGTATGCACAAAGGAATAGTCCAGAGAGAGGGATTCCAAAGAGTACCTTAAATACAAACAAGCCTCCAGACCGAGTGGCTCAGAAATCAATTAGCCCCATGCATAGACGAGGCACATTTCCAAGTTATTTGGTATTTAGTGTAAAGTTTCACAGGATACTGCTGGGAT
Source organism: Toxostoma redivivum (assembly GCA_013397375.1). Classification (NCBI taxonomy): domain Eukaryota; kingdom Metazoa; phylum Chordata; class Aves; order Passeriformes; family Mimidae; genus Toxostoma; species Toxostoma redivivum. The sequence goes on from VXBI01002468.1 coordinate 1,176,423, forward strand.
CCTCCACAGCAGCACCTGCTCTTCCATTCCCCTCACTGCAGTTCAGCATTGCACACTCCATGTGAGCCTCACATTCACAAGAATTAGATTAAGTTATTCAAACCATCTGACTTCTTCCTTTAATAACCTGTGTCATTAAGAGTCAAAGACATCATTTTGTTCAACAGAAGTCCATGTGCAGAACTTCCCCAGTTCTCCATGCCCAGATCATATATATATACCCACAAAACATTTACCTAATCCAAGCACCAAGAAATGTCCCTCTCCAATCCAAATAATTTAAAAGTCCCTGTGAAAAACCCAGAGGTTTGATTCACTTCTTTTTTTTTTTCCCCAGGATAAAAACTTCAGGTGAATTCAGCTCAACATGAGCTGAGCCTCTGAGGTTCCCACAGCCCTACAGAGTAGTTGCCTGGATCATTTCACTCCTACAAATTGTACATTAATTTATTAACATCATCCTAAATCCAAACTCTTTAACATCTTGCAAAGGGGATACAGACATGCCCCCATATATACACACACATTTGGAGCAGTGATTAAGTAATTTCCCTTCCCTTCTTAAAGCACTAATTTAAAATAAAACTTTCACTAGCAGGAACAGCTAAGAACTTACCCACATCCAAACCTAGAGTTTGCATAATTTTATTACATTATTTAAAAAATTCTTTCATTACCGGGGTTGGGTTTTTTCCTTTCCTTCATAAGATCCTACTTAAAATCTTAAGGGAAAAAACCTTTTTGTGATCCTTCCACGCTCTCACTAATTTTCTCAAAAAGCCTACAGTAATTTCCCTGAATAGCTTCCAAAATTAATCCAATAAAAGAGCTTCTCTCACTGGAACTGTCTTATCTGTGGGTGAGTCAAAGGATCAACTCATTACAGGGCTTACTTGGGAAAAAAATATCCAAAAATAAAACACCCAAGCAAAAAAAAAAAAAAGTTTGTCATTTTAAGTTCATAAATATACATTTAAATTCATAAATATAGATTTTAAATTCATAAACATACGTTTTAAATTCATAAATACACATTTTAAAGCATGCATATTCTGAGTTGCAGGCACCTTTCCATGAGTTAGAAATTCCCCAAAACCAACACTCGATGCAGCCACAGCAGCTCCTCCTCATTGAGAAAATCAAGCCTGAGCAGGGGAAAATTCAGAAAGCACTGAAATCCAAGCTTGCCAGAAATGCCAGCTGATGTTGGGTGGCAGGGAGGCATCTCCAGGGCAGCCCAGGGCTCCTGCAAAGGTCAGCACAGCCCGGGCAGAGCTCGGTGCGTGTGAGCAGCACTGAGAGCTCAGAGCACACAGAGCACAGCTGGGCAGGCTCAGGAGCCAAACTGCAGTGGCCACTGGCCAACAGCAGCCTTTCCTTGCTGGAGCCACATCCCAGCACTGTCCCAGGTGACAAACTCCTGGTGACAAACAGGAGTTTTGCACTCTGACCAACACCTGAAAACAGGGGACACCGTTCAGTTTTGGTAAAGGTTGTTCTGCTACATTAATTCTATTGCAGAATAATCCAGATTATGAGCTCCTTTTCTTGTACATCTCTGTTGGAACCCTAAAGCCTGGGAGTTTTGCACTTTCTGTGCTTTCTGACACTGACTCCCAGTAGAACACTGCTTTTGACTTGAGGCCTTGGAGAAGGCTTCCAAATTTGAGTGATGGAGTTAGAGTCACTGGTATGTAGTTAGAATAGGAGTGTGCAATATCACATGGTGAAGGGTTTGGAGTTTGGGGTTTTTAGAATATAGTAATAGGTATGGGACAAGATGGAGGTTTTTGGGTGTTGTCTCCTTCTTCTTGTTCCTTCTTCTTCCTAGGGCCAGGCAGTAGTTTTTGGTTGGATGGTTGGTGCTGCACTGCAGGTCACAGGTGTTTGGTTATTGGGTCAAAAGTATAAATAATATAGGTGTTAGCTCTTTATTGGACTGTTTAGCTTTAAAAGACCTTGTAACTAGCTAAATTCACCTCCATTTTGCTCACTTTTAGCTGGTAGCTAGAAGTGCTGCTGAACTCTCTGTACTTTAGAAAAGATTTAATAAACAACTGAGCCCGAACAAGAAATTGATCTCTTTCATCTTTTAATCTTGACTCTGAGTGAAGGCAGAAGAAAATGAAGACAAGGCACCAATTAGGTGGTGCAACCATTACACATCTCAACAAATGAAATTCCAGTATTGGTTGAACTACTTAGCATAGCTGTGTTCAGTATGGTAACCAAATGGTTTGAATCAAATTTGAATTCCCAAACCAGTTTAGCTATTTAACATATATGTAGGCACACCTTTTAAATCATTAATTCCACAGAACACGAAACAAGTTTCCAGAACTGCTCATTCTTAGGTGCACAGGCTGATAAATTATCGTGAACTTGTGAAAGGCAGCTGAAGTTCTGTGATAAATCAGTGTCATCACCTGGTCACAGACACCCAGAGGGGACTGAGTAACAGAATCAAGGTGTCATCTCCACACCTCTGCAGTGTGATGATGTGTGACATGCTTTGCTCCTCAGAGCTCTCTCACCACAACCTTTCCCATAACCTTCCCTGAGCACAGAGCACTGGGGATAAAACCAGCTCTGGTGTTTACCCTGTGCTGCACAAGCTCTTCATGGAGAACAGAGGGCAAACCTCAGAACAACAGAAATAAAACAAATGTGTTACCCAAGAGAGTAAAACCAGCCCCTAAAGCAACTGTAGGATCAGCCTGAATCCTACACACCTCTCTTACAGCCAGCTGGTCTCCCCCACACCTCATAACTCAAGACTGAGAACTTCATCCTAAATTAAAGTGTTTAGAGAGCTCAGAAACTCATTAACCACCACTCCTTCTTTACTATAAAGGACAGAACCTTGGACTCTTTGACCACAAACAACTCAGCCTCTTAAGAATTTACTCCAGGAAACACATTCTTGAATCAGATCCGAGCATGGCTCAGAATCTCAGCTCTCTTTGTTCCTGGATGCTGCGAGGATGAATCTGGGCAGTGGGTGGAGGGAGGGTGTTACGAGCAAGCTGGCTCTACTGATTTCTTGTAAATACCATAAAAATGAACACTTGACCATAATCTATGAATTGAATATAAAGAGAGAAAATAACTCTTACAGAAATGAGTGTTTTTAAGTGCTTCTTGAGCATCAAATGGGAAAAAACATTTATGAATTTTTCCATCATGATGTGAAGCATCGTGTCAGGCAGGATCAACCCCATAAAATTATTTTGTGACAATACATGTAAATGGTTTTAACATTCTCAGTCCCTCTGAAGCAGGAGCAAAGACTACTCAAGCCATCTGAGAGTTCAGAATTGGAATAAGGTCTTTGAAGAGATTATTTGCAGACTAATCATATATTTTCTCATGGAAGCATTCAACAATTTGAAGTGCCATATTCACATAGCACATTTTGCCTTCCACAATTACCTCTGAAAGAGCCACTGAAAAATTATACACTGCATACACAAGAATATATCTAAATGATATGCGTGTCTAACAGAAATGGATTATTTTCAAGGGGTCCTAAACCCAGCTTCTCCATTTGTTTGTGCAACTGCATGCAATAATAATTTATGTATAAGAATCTATGCATTTCAATCAGATATACACAAGTGGTAAGCCTTTCTGTTTGCTCATTTTTACATCTTTATATTTTAAAAAATTTAAAATAAATAGATTTTTAAAGGTATTAATTTTGGCTTTTTTAAAAATCACACACATGTGCATGTATGCACACACCACCATCTTGTTCAGGACTCAAAGAATCAATCTGCAAATCCTACTGAAAGTGATAAAAAAAACCCAAGAAACTAATAACACTGGTTTGATAGTTAGATCCATCCAAAAGAAAAACCTACTGGTCATCACAGGAAATTTTCCTGATTGCATGTTTAAAAAAAACATCCTGCTTCAACCAGAAGGGTTTCAATTCACTGCAGCCCTACTTGGTTCAAGGAGCCTGAGAGAGACCTGCACAAAACCAAACCCCAGGAAGCACAGTGACCCCAGGACAGGGAGAGGTGAGACAGACTTTGATTTCATCTGACTTCATGGATTTATTAACTTCCAGTCTTAGTCAAGACAAAACAGTTAATAAGAAAATATACATGGAGATGAAGCAGTTTTACCAAATCTTGTGTATTTATACACAGACTGTAACTCCTAAAACTAAACCAGTACTGTGGGATGGTGAAAGCCACCTATAATTCTTCATCTAAATTTCCTTTCCACACTTCTGTTTTCATCCTGGCCTCTTCCTATTCACAGTGGCCAGTTGTACAGAACTAAGCAGAAAAGTTGTGACTTCCTTTACATTTCAGTGCCACAATGTCCCAGGAGGGAGCAGTGCCACCTCCTGTCCCCCACAAGATCCTGTCTGTTCTCCAGCTCCTGCAAACACCACTGACCCAGTCCTGAACACAGACCACCTGAATCACAGAACACAGCTACCTTCAACACTTTTCCTAACACAAAGAAATTAGATTGATCCCATAATCAAAGTCCATGTTCAAAAAGCCAAGGCTTTTTTCTCTTGGTATCTATAAACCACGTGGCACAATAATGCAAGGATTAATTTTCTTCTGTGCTTTATTGTGGAGAAGGGAGAAAAATCTCCCTTCAATGCCTCATTCATGGAGCATCTTTGATCCTTGGGTTTTTACTGAAGCAACTGACTTTTGGATGCACCAACAGGCAGAGTTCTCCAAACTGGCTTTCAGTAACTCACTAAAAAAAATATAAAAATTTACAAACCCACACACAAACAGAAATCCCCCAAACTCACAGCATCTTTTAAATTTTCTTTGTCTGTGTGAGGAGTGCATTAGATCAGATAAGGGATATTAAATGGCCTTTAAGCCTGACAGCAAAGAGCAGCTCTAATGGGAGTCCCAAATTGCTCTGCCAGCAATCCAGTGTACTTACAAAACAGCAACATCAAGATGCCAGAACACTGCCATGACCTATATTTCCTGCAAACCAATTTTCTTCTTTGTAGGGTGGATGGAAAGAATCCAAGTGCTATGTAAGTTCCTTTTCTTTCTGCTGGAGCTGTGCCTTATCATACACAATTTTCCTACACCCAACTTTTCTGTGCCCTACAGCTTTTAAAGCAGGAATTATCTACAGTCTATTTATTTATTGTAAACAGTAAATACTGCAAAATCGTGTTTAGGCCACAATTATCAGGTGAGACCAGAATTCTTTGTATCTCATTTCCACACTTTTAAAAAGAAACTAAACCCCTTAAAGGGGAATCTTAACAGAAGAAGAGTGTTACAGAGGGATACAGGTCACACATTCCAAGGAATTTCTGTGGATTCATTCCTGATGATGCCAGAATTTCCAACATTCCTATTTATCCAAGTGAGGGGTTTGTTCTTTTGCTTATTCCCATGCTATGGGGGAAAATTCTCTTTGAGAACATTAAAATCAACATTTTTAGAAGAAAGGAGGTATCTGTTCAATTTTTTTGACCCCCACTGCCTTATGATACCCCAATAAATTCCATTTTTGCCTCTGATGAAGGAACTTTGCTCATTTGTTATACACACTCTGCTCAGAGCGAGTGAACAAAACACCTGAAAGGATTCATGATAAGCCTGTTTTCACCACCCCCCTTACAGCTATCCTTGCCAAATGCAAACTCTCCCCCTCAGGCAGGGAAATTTGGAAACAGAACACCTGATGCAGCTTTTATTCCAAAATTGTCTCACGTGTGTTGAGTGTCAGAAAAAGCCATGTTGTGCCACAGCACCCACTTGTCTCGGGAAAATTGAAATCACTCGGTGTCTAACACTTTGAATGATTTCCCAACTTCTCACTTGCCCCATCTGCTCCTCTCAGCTCAGTTTGATTTGTTTTAGCCTTTGTGTCTGCAGTGGCACCAACAAAACTGCAGCATCACTGCAAGCTCCTCTGCTATGGAGCAGTGCCAAGATTCAGCCTCCTCCAAGAGAAAAGCACAAAAAAAAAAAAAGATTTCTTGTTCTGTTATCTCTCCCATCCTCCAACAGACTCACAAGCAGCTCTCCTGCTCCAATGCTGAGCTCTGAAATAATATCCCACCTACAAGATAACCAACATTACAATTAAAAATCAGATGTCCACAAATTACAGCAAAGCACATGAATGCCAAGTCTCAGCCCCAATTTTACTTTATTAATTGTCCCAATTAGCTAAGGAATTAAGGAAAAACTCCTTGGATTTATGTAGGATTTTGTTTCTGTTAGTATGGTACTTAGAGACCTCCAAAGCAAAAATACCACCTACTTTCCAGAATTTAAGAAACTGGGATTCTGAAATCAGATGTAGAACTTTGATTGATTAAAAAAATAGGAGATATACAAAATGAAAGGGGATTTTTGCTTAAGATAGTGCACAAAGTGGGCAATCACAGTGCTGTCCCTGAACTGCAATGGAATCTGGATACACCCACACCAGGCTTTAAAAAAGGCCTTAAATGTGATGGGAAAAAGATCTTAGAAACAACCACATGGAAAAAAAGTCTCAATCAGTCCATACAGGTGTCCATTAAAAAAGACTCAGACTGAGCAGAATCTTAACAAAAGAAACTAAAAAAACCCAGACTCAACTTTTTCATCTTCCCACAGACATAAGAGTCAGCAACCAAGAGCAGTGAGGGCCCACAAGGATGTAGCTGTGAGAAGGGGACCACTCCCTTGAGAGCCACCAAGGACTGAATACATCATTTTGTACAGAGAAAAACGACTGATGGGGAGCAGCACTCACAGCTCACACCCACTATGAGCACCAAGCTGACCAGAGCTCAGAACTCCAAGACAGTGATCCCAAGTTGCCTTAGGTTTACTCAAAAGAAGGTCTCTTCTCAGTGAAAAAATATTTAAACCTCTCCAAAACCTTGGCATTTACATTGTCAAGTGCTAAGTACCAACTACACAAGTGGCTTAGCCTGGTATTTGTTGGAGATGTTCAGGATGGATCAGGTAACCAGAACTTCTGCTTTTCTTGGGAAAGCACACATTGAGGTACCAACACACACAACCCCTGGCACTAGCTCCACCCTGCTGGATCACTTACCTGGAATTGCTCACAGTGCCCTCAGTGGGATGTTTTTTCCCCAGTGTTCAGTCCCTCCTTCCAGTGAAGGTAACAAAATCCAGCTCCACAATTCCAAAGATGTATGGCTGTAACGTTTTCAGAGAAGTCATTAAACACAATGGCACTGCAGCAAACTGAGCAGCCAGTCACAAAGGTGGGCTGGTCCCGAATTTGGGAACGGTGTTCAGCAGTCATTGGGAAGTAAATGAAGCAGAAAGTGAGTTAGCCAGGCAACTGCAGGGCTGGGAGCACAATCAGGTGTGGGAGCTGCAGGGGAAGCAAAAGGGAGCAGGACCAGAGAGCCAGCATTGACATCTGCAAGGTAAAATATTATGTTTGCAACTAGAAGAGAAATCTCCCTGGCAGAAGAGGCGACTGTTGCATGAACTGCTCTGTGAAGGTCTTTGGCACAGCAGCGAGTGTGTGTCCATACTGCTTCTTCAGTAAACAGGGAAAATAAATCAGGATACATATCAAATTAACCAGCTTCAATGGACATTTTCCTTCACAGATCACAATTCCTCCCATCTCTGTTCCTATTTGCTGACAGCTAAAAAATTCTATTCCATTCCCTAGTTTGTAGTTTTGAAATCAGGGCTCTGTGATCTCCTTGCCACTCTTAGCAGCCATGAGACACAGCCTGACCCCAGTGAGGAAATCTTGGTGGGTTACTGCTTTGTTCTATAGCACCCTGAAAGAAAAGCTGCCAGCCAAATGTCTCCAGCCAAATGCAAAATACATTATTAATGAAATTAGAGCGAGGAACCTTTTTGTATGCTTCTTTTATTAAATAATTACAAGCAACTCTGTTGCACAATTACAGCATCTGAACTTTGATTTTTAAATGTTGCCATGTGTAATCTCCACTGTGTATTTGCACTTGAAATGGTAATCTGAAGGCAACAGCGTCTGTAGTAAGTGGAATTATTAATAAACTCTATTCCAGGTCCTACCACTAAGAAACATACCCTAGGGCCCTACATAAGGTGACATTCTTACTTTAATATTAAAATTAATATCATATTTCTTCAAGACTTGCTTACTAAAAGTTACCAAAACAGACAAGCATTTCCACAGAAAAACAACCTATTTCAAAGACAACCATTTAGAATTAAAACTGCTTCCTCAGTCTCCAGAATTAGAAAGAATTGGGCAAACCATAACCTACAGGAACAGTGATGTTCAGCCCAGATCACTTCTCCAAAGAGGAGGAATTCCTGGTGGCCTGTGGCTGGGCATGAGATAACCTGAATTTGTGCAAAGTAATCTGAGAAGGAAAGAGGCAGAAATGCAAAGGAGATAAAGAAAATGCCTGGTGAGCCCATATCACCATCACCAAGGAAGGGTTCTGAGCTGCTCATGGAATTGGTAATGGGGCACGTGGCCTCCCGTGTCTCAGCAACCTGTGCAAATCTGGCTCAAGCTGATAATGATCAAACCTAATTACAATCTGACAGCCCTCAGTGGCTTATACAGTGCTTAAGATTTTATCACAAGTCTCATGATATTTAGTGTTCTTCTTAAGCCCTAATTCCTCACGTCAAGAAACTACCCAAGGTTCTCCACTTCCAATAAAAATGGAGTTTCCATGCCGTGAGCTTGGAACAAAGCTTCAAACATGAGTCAAATGGAATCTAATGGTTTCTAAACCTTTTATTTTAAATATATACGTTTAAAATTCTGCTGGGTCCCTTTATAAGCTTCAGAGCCAGATGTAGACATATCCAACACAGTATTGGATAAGAACAAGCAGCTCCAGCAGAGAGATCATTACCCTGTCAAACACCAAGGGTAGAGCACCTGTCACTGAGTAAGGAAAATAACAACCTTAAACCGAAGTCACTGCTTAAAACTACAGCAAAATAAATCACCTGCACAACTAATTCAGTTTTCTACACCTTTGCAACACTGGGTGCCTTGCTAGAAGAGAGCACCTCTCCTCCAACACTGCTGCCTGTCTCTTAGAAGCAACTTCCGTGTCCCATACTCGAACAGCTTTGACTCAAGAGAAAGCTGGGTGACAGCAGGGGAGAGATGAACTGCTCCACACTGGCTTTTGGCTGAGTTCTTCACCTCCATGTAAGAAATCCCTTCTGGCTGGGAGCAGAGGGCCAGCTGGCCCCATGTGCAGCAGCCTTGGCTCCCTGGCTGGCACCAAGAGCTCACACATCATGAGATAATTCACCAGAACACATTTGTGAGCCTGGCACCTCTATGCCAGAAGCAGTGTCACCCCCAGTCTGGGTCCTCAGTTCCCCCACAAACTCTTGCAGGAGATTGTTTGGTCTGTGTCAGGTTTTAACACCCTCAACATCCCGAGGCACTGAGCTTGCCTACAGAACATCACCTGGGTGAGGTGTCCTGCTTGTGTCTGCTACCTGCTCACACTGTGGCACCCTTCCCTTCATTAAATAGAAAAGACAATTCCTTACTCAGTTCTCCAGAGGGGTTTAATAAGTCTTTATCAGAATTCCTCTCTTTCCTGGTCTAACCTTCTCCTGTTCCTCTCTCATGCTGGGCTGACATGAAAGCTTTGCCCAGCTCAATTGCACCCAGAAAACAGACATTCAGCTCAAAATCTCTCATTTTTGTTTCTATGAAACAGTTCTTGCCTTCATAACTTACCTGTACAACCCAAACCCAGCTCTGCAGTCCAGAAACTTTAACAGTTCAGAAAATATACCTACCTACTCCGTTTTTCTTCCAGATTATACTTAGACACAACTGTAGAGAATTCAAATGACATAGCTCAGAAGGGAAATTAGATACACATGACTTGTAAATTGAGATGTCCCTGGCCTTGGACCAGGGAAACCTCTAAGTCCATCACATCAAACCAACAGGCAAGAATTTTGATAATTCAATGAGAAAGCTGGTAAAGCTTCAATCCCTGATCTGCTGCCACAGCCAAAAGGGTGAATATTCACTGCAACTCTTCTGTCTTCATTCTGCCCATTTGAGGCTTGATTCCTAAAGGAACCTCAAATCTGCATAATAAAACCTGAAACACTGTAGACACTGTGGACAGCTGACCTTTACAAAAAATTATTCTATTTCAACAATGTATAAGAAATTATGCACTGGTATCCCCCATATATTAGGTTTTCTAAGGACAGCAGGGATGCTCCAAGGCTTCCCTTTTTCCCATGGATTTCCATGGCTCTGAGAAAAGTGATGTATTTGCTCTACTGAAGCGGGGTTATGATTTGAGAAGGTGATGTCTTGATCCCATTTTTCCAAACTCCCAGTGGAAATTCACAATTACACGTCCACTAACTGCAGGGCAACTCTTGGGAGGTATTTTGAATGGAAAACCACTATGGAGCCCCTGTGATTTAACTGACCCCAGCACTGGCCATGGAGAGCCTGCTCTCAGCCTAACTAAGGCTTTACTCCACCTCTACACAGACCTCCAATGGGCCAAAACCTTTTCCACATGAAAAATACTGAACTAATATTCTTTAAAGCATGAATTTAAGCTCATTTGAAGGGCTGCAAAGCCAAGTGAAGGCATGGTTATTTCAATAGTAAAGTTGCAAATCTCAGTTTAGCCTCATCTTACTGAAGGCTTTTTAAAGTTAAATCTATAAAAACCACTCCTAATCTCAAAGATGTTTCTGATAAGGGCCTCTACCAGCTTAAGAGAGTAGGGAAAAATAAATCAATTTAAAGTGAGACTTGTTCAGTGACAATGCACATCTCAAAACTGTGACTGGAGGGACTTTGGTCTATTGACAGTAATCACACACTTCAACACAAGCCCAACATCATCTCTTCATTTACCAGACAAATAAAATTTCATGTTGGAAAACAGTAATGACAACAGTTAATATTTTCAGTAATAAGTTATCCTCACAGAGAGCACTTGACCTTCATTGTAATTTCCACACAGCTTGCAGTAAACCACCTGAGTGTATATAAAATGTAATGAATAAAGAAATATTAAAAACGATAGAATGTTATTAAAGTAGGTCACAATTCAAACAGCACAATTACTGAAAAAACGATGTTTGAAACTACATCACTCCCAATCCTTCTCACACTGGATGAGCTACTCTATAATTTATTTTGCCTAACAACAGCTTCTGTCCATATTGTCTCTCTTTATCCCCAAAGACTCTATTAATGCAGCCCACTGTGCCACATGACAGCACAATGCCCACATGAGGCATGAAATGTCACAGATCACAGCTCTACACCTGGCCAACATAATATATTCATCAAATTTTTTCATGCAGTGGAAACATTTGTTGTGATTTTGTGGGTCAAGCTACAAGAGGCAGATGGAATGGGCACTTTATTTACATGGGGGGGGGTCCCTAAGCACATTCACTTTGTTTAGGAGGGACAAAACCCAGCCTTACACAGCTATCTGAGGAGCCTTGGACCAAAGACAATATTATTTTAAAAGATGAGGAAAAGTGGTTTTCTCTGAGGCTTTTGGACAATGATCATTATATCTTCTGACCCTTAACATTATATTCCATATATTCTGAACATTCCTGAAAAGCTCAGAGTTGAGCTTTTGATCCACGTCCAGAGAGAAGATAAGCATAATTAAGATCCATCTGTAATTTAAAGCCAGTAACAGAGTGGTGAGACTCACCCCAGCACCCACCCCTGTGAAATCCCACAAATTTTGTAGGAAATGCACCACAGCAGGTCAGAGTGGTCAGCTCTTCAATTTTAACCAGAAATTCAGGACAGGTGGATGTAGATACTGGTTTTACCCATCATTCCATAGACCACAAAACAACCTAAAGTGTCCACAAAGACACAAAAATGTAGAAAGAAAAATCCTGGGATACAAAACGTATCACTTGATACATTATGAATATTTTGAGCGATTTTGAAACAGCATTTTAGATTATTGACACTGATGTTACCATGAGAGTTGTGAGGAAAAATCCTACATAAACAGCAAAAATCTTTGCTACGAGGAGAGTATTAACCCTGTTATATTTTAATTATTTGTGTTGCACATGAGTATCAGTGGCATGTGTGGGTTAGAAGCACAGCCTACCTATATTGGATCATGCAGGAAAACAAAATCTCAGGACAGGTTTTCCAGTAGAAAAAGAAAGAGGGCGGGGGGAAGTATCTACTACTACATTGCTCTTTTTGTTAACAAAATTATACAGTAAAGTCTGGATGCATAACTAATTTTATCTCCCAGCATCTGCCACTGCTTCCTGACCTCTAAGATAGTCTACAAGCATGTTGATAAACAGATTAAAAAGGTAACTCAATGGATACAAAGCAATCCTCTAATTTCCCAGAATTATATTTAACTGAATCACACCAAACACATCATCCCTGAACCTCCAAAAGAAGAGGAAGCCCCTTCTCCCCCCGAAAAGCAAACTGCCATGCTACTGTTTTCCTTGCCTGAATACCAAAAAGCACTAATATAAAACCACATTTGTAACCAGACACTGATTTTTCACAGAGAAGAAGTGCCTGTTTGCTTCGGAAAGGATTCAAGTTTAGATAGCTAAATGGAAAATCATGATTATAGAGAAGAAAATATTTTATGCATCAACTCCTTTCTCCTGGAACTCCAGTTTCAATAAGATTTATCACATTTACTATTGACAGATGATTCTTCCATCCTGTAGTCCTCATAAAACAGGGAAGAAACCCAGCAGCCTGGTGCTTAGGGAAGGAGGGAAACATGCCCATGGCAGGGGGGTGGAATGAGATGATCTTTAAGGTCCCTCCCAACCCAGACCATTCCATGATTCTCTATCATGGCCAGCTGAACTGTAGGGAATCTTCTCCACATGAAGACCTTTCATATTGGAACTGGGCTTTGATGTGCAATGCTGAATATTGGGATTTCCTTCTGACTTAGCAGCTCAGGGTGAAGGAAACCAATGGCCAGGTGGAATTGCCAGGCAGGTGTGCCCAGAGGGCCCTGACCCTGTGAGAAGAAAGCAGATTGACTAAAGCTACTCATCTTGAAGGAATGCAAAGCATTCACTTCATCCTCATGAAGAAGTGAAAGCTCAGGCTTTCAAATGAGATGTAAAATAGAGCCCTGACCATTCATCATCATTAAAGATCCCATGAAAATTCCCACAAGAGCAAAAATGTTAACTAACATGTCCTGGCCAATATCCAACTTGGATAATTGCATTCTGCTTCCTAAATTCCCCTTGCAGTTTCAATTGGATTAGTTTTTCTTCATTTCTCTTCCCTAAACCCCTCCTGCATAATGTTTCCAGCCCAGAATGGCTGCTGTATTCCACTCCAGAGGTGTGTGAATTATCAGTGCTGGGTAATCCCAACATACATTTTGGATATATTAGTCAGGGAAAACACTCTCTGAGCTGGAGTAATTCCCTCACCTCTCACTGAGGAGCATTTAACTTTACAAATGAGAAATCCCTCTGATGTTACTAAGATTTTTTTTTTTCCTAAAATATTGCCCTGCCAGGAATGGTACCAAACCAGCCTCCTGCCAATTAGGAACGTCCTATGCTGGGCCATATCCTCAGCTCAAGGAACCAGCTACACTTGCTTTGACTTCAGTAGGGCTCTGCTACATTAAAACAGGAGTAAATATTCATATAATGTTTTTTTCACTAAGTCACTCATGTTTAAATGTTGGAAGAATCAAAGGAGTTGGCTGTTGAATGCATCAATCTGTTATAAGAGAGGAATATCAGAATGTATTCTCATCCCTTTTAACTGGCTTGCAAATCTCCATGCCATTTTAAAGGGAAGCTGGAGGTTCTTTAACTTGGCATACTGATGAAAAATGAAACTGCTGTGAAATATGAATCACCTGTTGTGTGCCATGTGTATTCTACTGTAAATACTCACAATAGTGTAGAGGCAAACTGAAAAGTCCTGACCCAGTGCATTTTATGAAACAGGAGGAGCAAAGGTGATTTATGTGCATAAAAGCAAAAACTGACAAGCCTTTGATTTTCTTGCAGAACAATCCCAAAATGATTGTCAAGACTGCTTATGTTTTTTGCCCTCTGCACTTCCTATAATAGGACCATTTTATCCAACGTGCTGTTTTATAGACACTGTGTATAGGGTCATTTCCACTGCTATCCAGGTTACTCAAAAGAATACTTCTCATTGCCCCTTCCAAGAGCTCTTAGCAGCAGTTGAGATTGGTTGGTTTTCCCTTCCAGCCTGCTCCTGCATCTCGTTTAATAAACCCACAAATACATCACTTACTCCTTCTTTAGAGCTCTGAAAGCAGAAGAACATCCTTAAAAATCCAAGAGAGCAATTGTAGATAGGCTGCAGTCAGAAAAATGGGGAACACAGGGAGCACACCCATTCTGGGATTTTTTTCCTGAATATCTGTGTGATCCTAACCCTCCTCCTTTTCCCCTTGTAGGAGGTGTCACTATAAAGAGATCTCCATTTGTCAGCTCCATGCTGGGCTGGCCACAACATCATGCTTAATTCCCTTGACAAAGTGTGGATGGAACAGGGAGATGGGAAACCTCCAACAGCATCCTACTTCTGCAGCAAACATGCCTAGTGGAGGGTATGGAATTGAGTGAGGAAATTAAAGGTACCAGAGGGTGAATACCAGGCACCAGCATGACTGAGGCTCACCTGATGAGCACAGATGGATCTGCAAAGGGATTTTAGGTCAGCATCAGATGGTTGAAGAAGCACAGACCTGTTCCTGATCTGCAGCACACACATGAGTTTGATAAGGGGAGGGCTGATCACCAGAAATCACTGACACATTTCTTTTATCTGCTGCCATTCTGGGTACTAGCCTTGACTCCAGCTCAGCTCCTTCTTCACGTAGCTGACATCCATATGGGAAATGACACCCATCCTCCACCACAGACTACTCTGTTCCCATGGTTCTGCTCCAGTGGAGAAATGGGCTTGAGCTGGAGACCTTTGAGGTTTGTATCCTCATGATAAGTGGTGTCAAGATTATATGGCATTTACAGCAAACACAGGATGGAAAGTTTAGTCCTCCCACTGAAACTGAACTTCAAAAGTGTACAGCTCTTCATCCATCGCCTTGGTTCCACAAACAACCTGAAGAAAAGACTGGAGTAAAATGTCTCTTTCAGCCACTCCTTCCTTCCCACTTTGATTTCTTTTTAAAAGAAAAAGACACTCCACTGTGTGGAGTGGAAACATTTGCACTCATGTGCTCTGAAGCAGCCACTGCTATGACAATCAATAAAAATTAGCATGACTACAGGAAGTACAGAAGCTTGGGATTATCGAGATCTAAAAATGGATGGACTTCCCTACCCTCCTCTCTGCATCTTGAGGAACCCTTCCAAAAACCTGACTGTAAACATTTTAATTCTCTGTCAGTTCTCTGCATAAAATCATTACAGAGGCAAAATTACAGAGCAATGGGTGCCACTCTGCAATAAGTATCTGTCAGTCAAGCAGGCATCACCCCACAGTCACCCCCAGCACTCCCATCCTCCCATCCAGAAAAAAGGGTGCAGGACATGGAGAGCTTGCTTGGAGCACTGTTTGAGTGATCAGGACAAAGCTGTAATCAGCCAGTCAGTGGCATGATAGCTTAATTCTTTATTTATTAGTCTGTCTCCCCTCTCTGGTTCAAGCAGTTTATACACTTAATTCAATTTTAAGAGCTATATGTTTGTTTACTAGAGCAAACAAAAACCAGTCATGAAGAGTTGTACTTAAAGGGAAGTAACCAACCTGCTTGTCTTCTGCTCAAAATTAAATTTTTAGCACCAAATATTGACATTAGAAGCTTAGTTCCATGTCTCCTTTTCACACCTCCCAGGCACACACCAGAGAATTTGGTGTGAAATCACTGAAGGATAGGTGCTGACCTGTGCTTTCAGCATGACATCCCAAAGAAACCATCTAAAACTGAGTGGGATTTCTCAGAGCAAACCTTAATCAATCAATTTGCCAAACACCATCAACCTCAGGAATCTTCTTTCCCTTTTATCTCTAGTCTTCCTTGCCTTCATTCCATGCAGCATCAGAGAGAGTAAACCATGCACAGAGGAGAATGATGGTATCATCTACCACTGTGCTCTGCTTGGTCCAGGAGAGGTATTTAAGCTGGAAACCTCTCTGCCAATTGAAGGGAGAAGGAAGAAAGGAAGGGGGAAAAGAAAAAACCAACCCAAAAAACCTGTTGCAAAAAAATCATGACAAATAAAGCCTTGGGTTTGGGGCTTTGCTTCTTTAGATTTTGGGTTTGGATTTATCACCCACATGAACGTCTACAAGCAGTTTAACATCACAATTTAAAAGGCACAATCATTTCAGCCCAGATTCCTTAAATTCAACACTTCCCACAGAACTACCCAAGTCTGCTGAAAACGTAGCTGCAGCATTAGAGGGTTATTTGCTCCAAGGACCTTTTTAATATGGCTGTATTGTAATACTGCAGTGCAAGAGCCTCTCCAGCCATAAAAAGAAATTTAGCTCAGAACCTCAACTTGTGGGGAATGAAAAACACATTTGCTTCAATTAGCCATCATTTAATAATAGCATTATTTAACAAGATGAGTTAAAACAACCAGCCTCAGAAGACACAGCAGTGCACTTCTTCTCACGAGACTCCGAGGGCACTGAAATGAAATTCATTCTGCAAACCAAACATTCAAAGCAACCAGCACCACTAGAAAGACCATATTTAAAAGGGAGGAAAACATTTAGTGACTGACCAGAAAAAGAGAACCCCTCTCTACATCCCCAGACATGCACATTTTACTTTGAAGCTGCTATATATTTCACTAGCAAGGAAAATAATAGTCTTCCCCTGGAACTAACAGATTTGTCATTACACTTTCATTTCCATTCCAAATCAAGAACACACTGAGTTTGCACACATGGGGAAGCAGCCACCAAGATCTGGGTGTATTCTGTATCACATCACTAGTCAAACCCCATATATCCACACATAATTATTTTCCTACAAGGTTATGCCTAATTGGCCACTAACCTCCCTGACTAATCATCTACACTACAGGAAGGCGTCGAGAAAAAGGCAGAAGGGCAACAAAATATTTATTCGGGCTGTAAATATTAAACCAAGAGGGGACAGCTGGTTCAAGTTTCCCCTTCCCGGCTGGCACAGAGAGGTGGATGGCGAGAAAACCCTGCTCGAGAGTCTCACACACACAGACACACACACAAATAAGAAAGGAAGCGGTGTCTCACGTTCATTCCCAGCACGGCTCGGAGATGCTGACTACGGCTCTAAGTTGCCCGTGCCCGGCTCTGGAAGTGTTAAATCCCCGAAGCGCGGCTCCTCCGCCGCTCGCATCCCCGCTCGCACGTCCCAGCCGCGCAGTGCTGGCCGGCAGGCGAGGCGGCACCGCGCTGCCCGAGCATCCCTCCCCGCCTCCTCGCCGGCTCCGCCGCGCCAGCGCCTCCCTCCCGGCGGAAAAACTTTGCGCTCAACTCGGCCGAGCTCCGCGGGGCGCCGGGACCCGCTCCGCGCACGGCGGCGGCTGCGGGAGCGGGGCGGCTCCCCCCGCACAGCCCCGCGCTCCCCGCCGCCTCCTCCTCCTCCTCCTACCTGCAGCCGGCGCCGCTCCCC